>CM051022.1:2934556-2987056 GCA_027704905.1 Muraenolepis orangiensis | reverse complement strand
GGAGGCGGGGGGGAAGGCGGGCCCCGGGACCCTCAACCAGACGGACAAGGAGAAGGTTGCCGGAGACCCCCTGGCGGACCCCGGGACCCCCAAGTCCACTCCCACCTCTGGCCCCGCGGGAGGGCAGACGGGTCTGAGGCAGCCGGGCTCCAAATACCCCGACATAGCCTCGCCCACCTTCCGCAGGTCAGGACACACCCCCTTCTCCATGCCCATATACGGTCATCTCAGTTCCTCTCTGTCTGTGACTATATATGGTGCTTCCTGTTTGTCTCTGACTATATAAGGTGCTTCCTGTCTGTCTCTGACTATATAAGGTGCTTCCTGTTTGTCTCTGACTATATAAGGTGCTTCCTGTCTGTCTCTGACTATATAAGGTGCTTCCTGTTTGTCTCTGACTATATAAGGCGCTTCTTGTCGGTCTCTGACGATACATGGTGGAGGTCAGTAGACCTACTTCCGAGTCTCTCTCCTCTCTCTTCAGGTTGTTTGGGTCGAAGGCCGGCAGTAAGGCCAGTTCTCCTGGGAGCCCCGGGACCCCGGACTCCAGTAAGAGCCCCTCCCTGCTGGGCAGCCCCCACGCCACCCTGGGGCCCCCCGACGGCCCCGGGGACTCCCCCGCCTCCAGCCCCGCCTCGGGCCTCTCCCTGCCCTGCGGTTCGAGGCCCTGGCCCAGCTGCGGTTCCTCGGCGGCGGGGAGCAAGGATACACTGAGCTGCCAGAGCATGAGCAGCCTCCACACTCCCTCCAGCCTCCACACTCCCTCCAGCCTCCACACTCCCTCCAGCCTCCACACCTCCTGTGACTCCGTGGACCTCCCTGCACCGCAGGGGGCCAAGGTCTCCCGGGCCAGTAGTGTCAAGTCCACACTGTCTGAGGGGTGAGGAGGGGTGTGTGGGCGTGTGTGTCTGGTGTGTGTGTGTGTGTGTGTGTGTATGTGTGTATGTCTGAGTGTCTGTCTGTGTGTATATGTGTGTGTGTGTGTGTGTGTGGTGTGTGTGTGTGTGTGTGTGTGTGTGTGTGTGTGTGTGGTGTGTGTGTGTAAAACTACATTACGTGTGATCATAACTTACGCCTGCTCTCCTATTTCCCAGCATGCCTCTGGACCGCAACACTCTGCCTAAGAAGGGACTGAGGTAGGGCTGTTACACTGGGTGTGTGTGTGTGTGTGTGTGTGTGTGTGTGTGTGTGTGTGTGTGTGTGTGTGTGTGTGTGTGTGTGTGTGTGTGTGTGTGTGTGTGTGTGTGTGTGTGTGTGTGTGTGTGTGTGTGTGTGTGTGTGTGTGTGTGGACATGCTACACTGTGTGTGTGTGTGCGCGCGCACGTGTGTGGGTGTGTTACACTGTGTGTGTATTTGTGTGTGTGTGTGTGTGTGTTGCACTGTGTGTGTGTGTTTGTGTGCGTGTGTGTCTATGTTTGTGTGTGTGTGTGTGTGCGTGTGTCTATGTGTGTGTGTTCGGGGTGTGTGTGTGTGTGTGTGTGTGTGTTAAGTCCCAGCCTTCTGTCCAGGTTCCCCAGCTCTGCATCCCGCCAGGCACCCCAGGAGGACGGTCCAGAGTGGTTGAGGTGTCACTCCACAGGGGGCCTGCAGGACACGGGGTCTCCCCTGTCCCCCCCAGGGGCCTCCAACGGGAGGTACCAGTACTCCTCCCTCTGTAAGTACTGCTGTAGTACTACTGCATACTACTGTAGTACTACTACTGTAGCTGTGTTCAACTCTGTGTGTGTGTGTGTGTGTGTGTATTCCCCTCCCAGGTAGCCCCACCAGCGGGGGTCAGTACCCGGGGCTGCCAGCAGGGGGCTCCCTGGAGCAGTACCGGGAGGGACCACTGGGGGGCAGCAGCACCTCTCTGGAGGACAGACCCAGAGCCATCAGTAGGTCTGGATCCTTCAGGGACAGCACTGATGAAGGTACACACACACACACACACACACACACACACACACACACACACACACACACACACACACACACACACACACACACACACACACACACACACACACACACACACACACACACACACACACACACACACACACACACACACACACACACACACACACGTGAATACTGTTGCATTGCATTTATATATTTGCATATTCATCGTTTATTGCACTTTTTCTATTTTCATTTGTACAATTTCTGCATGGCACTGCCACTTTAATATCCCTGCATATCCTGTATGCGTATATGTGACAAATAAAATTATTGAATCTTGAATCTTGAACTGTTTACACCTTCTGTTTATAATATTTTTTATGATCAGTTAAATGTGTAGTTACCTTAACCAATTCTCTCTTTCTCTCTTCATCTCTCTCTCTCTTCATCTCTCTCTCTCTCTCTCTCTCTCTCTCTCTCTCTCTCTCTCTCTCTCTCTCTCTCTCTCTCTCTCTCTCTCTCTCTTTCTCTCTTCATCTCTCTCTCTCTCTTCATCTCTCTCTCTCTCTCTCTCTCTCTCTCTCTCCTCTCTCTCTCTCTCTCTCTCTCTCTCTCTCTCTCTCTGTCTACCTCTGTCTACCTCTCTCTATCAGTCCATGGGTCCTCCCTCTCTCTGGTATCCAGTACTTCCTCACTCTACTCTGCGGTAAGCAACTCCTCTAGTAGTACTAATAATAATACTTGATAGTATTATATAGTATTTATTACAATATACAGTGTGTAGTCAATTTCATCTCTTTACTTTAAGTTTAGTTTTTCTGTTGTTTTTCCTGGTGTGGTTTTATTTTATTCCACTCTAGATGATACCATATAGTATAATAATATAAGATATACAATTATATTATCTGTGTTTTATTCACCAATCATCTTTAATTTAAATCAGAGTCATCCACTCACCTTCAACAGCTGCCAGTAGAACCTTCTAGAACCTTCCAGTAGAACATTCTAGAACCTTCCAGTAGAACATTGTAGAACCTTCCAGCAGAACCTTCTATAACCTTCAAGTAGAACATTATATAATCTACCAGTAGAACATTATATAACCTTCCAGTAGAACATTATATAACCTTCCTGTAGAATATTCTATAACCTACCAGTAGAACATTCTAGAACCTTCCAGTAGAACATTCTAGAACCTTCCAGTAGAACATTGTAGAACCTTCCAGCAGAACCTTCTATAACCTTCAAGTAGAACATTATATAATCTACCAGTAGAACATTATATAACCTTCCAGTAGAACATTCTAGAACCCTCCATTAGAACATTCTCAAACCTTTCAGTCAAACATTGTAGAACTTTCAAGTACAACACCAAACTGTAGCCGGTGATCGGTGAGCATGATTAGCCAATGTGAAGCTATCTTCCTGTCCTCACGCGACTGCTTCCTGTCCACACCCGACCACTTCCTGTCCACACATGACCGCTTCCTGTCCACACAAGACCGCTTCCTGCCCACACAAGACCGCTTCCTGCCCACACCCGACCACTTCCTGTCCACACATGACCGCTTCCTGTCCACACACAACCACTTCCTGTCCACACACGACCGCTTCCTGCCCACACCCGACCACTTCCTGTCCTTGAATCCCTCCGTTCTCTCCCCCCTCCAGGTTCTGTACTACCTGGAGAAGGTAAACCCTCCCCTTCCTCTAGACCAGTCTCTCTTTTCACCTGACTAACTTCTGGTATCTCTTCCAGACAAGTCTCTCTTCACACCTGACTAACTCCTGGTGTCTCCTCCAGACCAGTCTCTCTTCACCCCTGACTAACTCCTGGTGTCTCCTCCAGACCAGTCTCTCTTTCACCTGACTCTGATCCTCCAGACAGTCTCTCACCCTGACTAACTCCTGGTGTCTCCCCCAGACCAGTCTCTCTTCACCCCTGACTAACTCCTGGTGTCTCCTCCAGACCAGTCTCTCTTCACACCTGACTAACTCCTGGTGTCTCCTCCAGACCAGTCTCTCTTTACACCTGACTAACTCCTGGTGTCTCCTCCAGACCAGTCTCTCTTCACACCTGACTAACTCCTGGTGTCTCCTCCAGACCAGTCTCTCTTTACACCTGACTAAATCCTGGTGTCTCCTCCAGACCAGTCTCTCTTCACACCTGACTAACTCCTGGTGTCTCCTCCAGACCAGTCTCTCTTCACACCTGACTAACTCCTGGTGTCTCCTCCATACCAGTCTCTCTTCACCCCTGACTAACTCCTGGTGTCTCCCTCAGACCAGTCTCTCTTCACACCTGACTAACTCCTGGTGACTAACTCCCCTCCACAATAGTTTTAGCAATTTTGGTAATCCTGCAAATGTTAGTTTTAAGCATTTTTGGCATCCATGACAGTTTATGTTCAGAAACTCCTCCCTAGATGTGACACATCATTAGATATTGTTTCATACTAGCAATGTTTGACATTATCCATTTATGGATGTTCAAATTAATTGAATTGATTATTAGTTCTCTTCAAGTAATATTGTATGCTGATGTTTAGCTTTTCATTATAATATTTGTTATGTTGCATGAAGCTGTACAATAATAACTATTAATTCACATCTGGAGTGAAATGTGAATTATGAATTATGAATGGTGAATTATGAAATATGGATTGTGAATGATGATTGTGAGGTGGAGAGGGAGGCGTGTGATAGGATAACAGATGACCAGTCACAGTAACAACAATCACTCAATATGATATCATAAAAACATATTCATATTCATATCCATTCTTTAATTTTGTGTTTGAAAGTCTGAAAGTTTACCAAACCAAAAGAGAGCAAAAGAATGAAACCTTTTTCAGATGAAGGTCCCGTTCCTCTGTTCTAATCAATCAATCATTATTGTTTCATAAATTAATGATTAATTTTTAATTAATCAATAATTCATTTTGTTCCTCGCCTGCAGACGGAGGAAAAGGCCCACTCAGAGGTAACAATGTGTTAAATATTACACAGTCTTTTCATTTCAGTATTTGTATAATAATCTGTATGTGTGTGTATGTGTGTGTGTGTGTGTGTGTGTGTGTGTGTCTGTGACCTTTGACCCCCATGAGTTGGTGTGTAATCTATTTGTTCCTTCTCCTGATTTGTTTAGGGCCAAACAGGACAAAACTCCACGGTAACACACCTCTCTAGAGCATCCTACACCACACTAGAGCACACTACACCACCCTACACTACCCTACACCACAATACACCACCCTACACCATCCTACACCACAATACACCACCCTACACAATCCTACACCACAATACACCACCCTACATCACCCTACACCAACCTAGAGCACACTACACCAACCTTCACCAACCTTCACCACACTACACCACCCTAGAGCACACTACACCTTCCTACACCACCCTACACAACACTCCACCACCCTAGAGCACACTACACCACCCTAGGGCACCCTACACTACACCAGGGCTGACCACATGATGGTCACCGCTTCAATCTGCCACCTGTCCTCCCTCTCCCTCTCTCCCTCTCCCTCTCCCTCTCCCCCCTCTCCCTCTCTCTCTCTCTCTCTCTCTCTCTCTCTCTCTCTCTCTCTCTCTCTCTCTCTCTCTCTCTCTCTCTTCCACTTCCTCTAAACAGCAAATCAGGAAGCTCCGTCGGGAGCTGGACGCCTCTCAGGAGAAGGTCGCTACTCTGACCTCACAGCTGTCTGCCAACGTGAGTTACCGTGGTTACCACCGGGCCAGACGCCATCTTGTTAGCTTGCTAGCTCGTTAGCACGATGGCCAGCTGTCTGTGGGTGTGTGTGGGTGTGGGTGTGTGTTTGTGTGTGTGTGTGTGTGTGTGTGGGTGTGTGTGACAGCATGGTAGAGGGTGTATAAAATGTCACCTCTACCACATAGAGAGGCTGAGTTCTGTGTCCAAACACACACACATTCAGACACACACACACACACACACACATTCAGACACACACACACTCACACACAGAGGCACACACGCACACACTCAGACACTCACCTACAGAGACACATACACACACACACTCAGACACACTCTCACACACACACACACACACAGGCAGACACACATTTCCAAAAGTCATGACCTTTAGAAAGAGCTCAAGAGTTAGTGTGTGTGTGTTTACATACTGTATACGTATTAATATCTATGTGTGTATGTGTGTTTTATATTAATGTGTGTGTGTGTGTGTGTGTGTGTGTTCAGGCCCACCTGGTAGCAGCCTTTGAGATGAGTCTCGGTAACATGACGGGTCGTCTGCAGAGTCTCACCATGACAGCTGAGCAGAAGGTATCCCATAATTATCACACTATAACCTTTTCAATATAACAATATCATATGGAACATGTTGTTATAACCTCTCTCTCTCTCTCTCTCTCTCTCTCTCTCTCTCTCTCTCGCTCTCTCTCTCTCTCTCTCTCTCTCTCTCTCTCTCTCTCTCTCTCTCTCTCTCTCTCTCTCTCTCTCTCTCTCTCTCTCTCTCTCTCTCTCTCTCTCTCTTCCTCTCTCTCTCTCTTCCTCTCTCTCTCTCTCTCTCTCTCTCTCTCTCTCTCTCTCTCTCTCTCTCTCTCTCTCTCTCTCTCTCTCTCTCTCTCTCTCTCTCTCTCTCTGGAGGAGTCAGAGCTGGCTGAGTTAAGGGAGACCATTGAGATGTTGAAGACCCAGAACACTGACGCCCAGACGGCCATCCAGGTGGCGCTGAATGGCCCGGACCACCTTCACAAAGGTACGACAGCGCCCCACCCTGGAGCCCCGCGGTACTGCGGCCACTGGTGTAGTGTATTTGTTGAGTATGAGTTGTGTGTTTGTTGAGTATTAGTTGAGTATAAGCTGTGTATTCATTGAGTATTTGTTGAGTATGAGTTGTGTATTGGTACTATTTGAATGGTATCGCAGTGTTCCATGTTTCCGGGGGTAGGAACTGAGATTCTGTGTGGCTTGTTTCCAGACCTGCGCATTAGAAGGCAGCACTCGTCAGAGAGCATGGCCAGCATCACCAGCCACTCCAGCCTGGGCAGCCTGGGGAAGGACTGCGAGGACAAGAAGAAGAAGAAGAAGAGCTGGGTGAGCACAGACGCCACTTTACCCCCCCAGGGGTCAAGAGGTCGAGGGGTCGGGGTCAGGCTGCACCGGGGGTCGACTCACCTCTGGGGAGAAAGTTTAAGAAAGTTCTAGACAAACTTGTCAGTGTTCCCGGTGATGAAGAGGAGAAGGAAAATCATTTTACTCTGAGATCATAAGAATTGTGTTGATAATTCCAATAACCAATCAATATTTATTGGTTGATTGTTTTCACCCCTGCTGACCTCTGACCTCTGAGTAGGTCGTTGGTCCTTATAACATAGTATCACCTTCATCAGTACAGCACTAACACAGTGGGTGTGGCTTACCCTTCTGTTTGGACCATCATCATCATTAGGCTTAACACCAGGTCTGTGTGGCTTAACGGCAGGTGTGTAGGTGTGGCTTAACACCAGGTGTGTGTTGCTTTACGCCAGGTGTGTGGGTGTGGCTTAACAGCTTGTGGGTGTGGCTTAACAGCAGGTGTATTTTGCATCTCCAGGTGGCTGACTCCATCCCTGCTCAGGTCAGTTCTCCCTGCTGCTTAACCGCCGGTGTGCACTGTAACACCCTGCCTCCTCTCCTCCCCTCCTCCTCTCTCCTCCCCTCTCTTTTCTCCTCCCTCCTCTCCTCCCCTCTCCTCTCTCCTCTCTCCTCCCTCCTCTGCTTCCTCTCCTCCCCTCTCTTCCCTCCTCTCTCCTCCTTCCTCTCCTCCCCTCTCCCTTTTGTTTTCTCCTCCCTCTCACTCCCCTGCCTGGAAGTGTCAGCATGGAATCCCTCCTTCCTCCTCCTCCTCCTCCTCCGTCTGCCTGACTGTTCTAGTTTGCAGGGCCAGAATGAACCTGCTATGCTCACCCCACCTGCCTTCATCACCATCACCATCATCATCAACCTCCTCCTCCTCCTCTTCCTCCTCCCATGTGTTTTACAGAACTAACAGCAGGTCACCACACAGAGAAGAGACAATATTTCAGCAGGAAATGATGTCACAGGAAGTGATGTCATAGAAGGATGGGCGGGAGGTGGTACTCACTTTTCTTTGTGTGTGTGTGTGTGTGCGTACGTGTAGCTGCGTAGCTCCTTCAAGCAGGCCTTCAGTAAGAAGAAGAGTCGCTCCTCGTCCTCCCACGATGAGTCGGAGGAGATGAGTGACTCCCTCCCCTCCTCCCCCAACCTCCCCCACCGTAACCACGATGACCAGGCGGACCAGGGGAACCACGGCAACCGCCTGGTCAGCCCTGCAGCCGCCGGGATGCTCTGTTCACCGTCTGGGACAGAGTGAGTTACACACACACACACACACACACACACACACACATACACACACAGTGAGTCACACACACACACACACACACACACACACACAGTGGGTTACACACACACACACACACACAGTGAGTTGCAAACACACACAAACACACACACAAACACACACACACACACATGCAGAGTGAGTTACACACACACTCTTCTCCACTGCCAGACAGGTTGTGTCTTCTCCTTCGCTCCACTATAGGACAGACTTCACATTTTACTGATATCCACTCCTCCTCCTCCTCCTCCTCCTCCTCCTCCTCCTCCTCTCCTATCTCAATGTTCCTCCTCCTCCTCCTCCTCCTCCTCCTTTTCTGTTTCTCCTCCTATCTCAACTTTCCACCTCCTCTTGCTCCTCCTCCTCATTCTTCTCCTCCTCCTCATCCTTCTTCTCCTCCTCCTCCTCATCCTTCTTCTCCTCCTCCTCATCCTCCTTCTTCTCCTCCTCCTCCACCTCTTCCTCCTCTCGACTAGAGGGAAGACTCCATGTTTTACTGATAACCACACAACCTCCACCTCCTTCTCCTCCTCCTTCTCCTCCTCCTTCTCCTCTCCTCCCATTTGGATCGCTAAGAAAAGTCAGACAGGTCAAGTGGTCTGCAAACACCGCTCTCGGTAACAGGCTCCCTGGGGTGCTCCCTGCATGTGTAGAAACGTGTGTGTGTGTGTGTGTGTGTGTGAGGGGGGATGTGTGTGTGTGTGTGTGTGTGTGTGTGTGTGGGGGGGGGGGGGGGTGTAGAGATGTGTGGAGATCTTTCCCTCACACACAGCTGGTTGTATGAATCTCCAGTCATATGGTATAATATTCATATTCTAATATATATATATATATATATAATATATAATACTTATCATCTTACCCTCTTCAGAGTGGACAGTTCCACTGTCTGTGTTTGTGTGGGGTGTGCATGTGTGTGTGCGCCCTTGTGCATGTGTGCCCGTGTGTGTGTTTGTATTTGTGTGTGTGTGGGTGTGTGTGTGTGGCTGTATGTGTGTGTGTGTGTGCGACACAGTCCCTGACCTGTGTGTTGCCACGGTGACAGGCTGTACTCCTGCACGGAGGCGGAGACTCAGGTGATCCTCCAGCTGAAGAACGAACTTCGGGAGAAGGAGCTGAAGCTCACCGACATCAGGCTGGAGGCGTTAAGCTCCGCCCACCACCTGGACCAGATCAGAGAGGCCATGAACCGCATGCAGGTGAGGGGGCGGAGTCTAGTCGGGTCACCGTAGCACTGAGGGGGCGGAGTCGAGTCGGGTCACTGTAGCACTGAGGGGGCGGAGTCTAGTCGGGTCACCGTAGCACTGAGGGGGCGGAGTCTAGTCGGGTCACCGTAGCACTGAGGGGGCGGAGTCTAGTCGGGTCACCGTAGCACTGAGAGGGCGGAGTCTAGTCGGGTCACCGTAGCACTGAGGCTGCGTTCACAACCCTCAGTCCTGAACCACATGTTGAATGATGCTACTTCTGTACCAAGGTGTGTGTGTGTGTGTGTGTGTGTGTGTGTGTGTGTGTGTGTGTGTGTGTGTGTGTGTGTGTGTGTGTGTGTGTGTGTGTATAGAGGTGTGTGTGTGTGTGTTTGTGGTGTAGAGGTGTGTGTGTGTGTGTGTGCATATATATATACAGTATATATATACAGTGTATATATATATAAATATATATATTTTTATACATATATAGATATACAAATAGATAGACAGATACATATTATAATGAATATTAGGATCCAAGATGGCTCCTCCTCCTGACCTCATGCCCCTCCCCCTCCAGAATGAGATCGAGGCACTGAAGGCGGAGAACGACCGCCTCAAGTCCAGCGGGAATGCCACGCCCACGGCCCCGCCCCCCAAGACGCCCCGCCCCCCCTCCGAGACCTCCAGCACCTCCTCCTCCTCCTCCCGCCAGTCGCTGGGCCTGTCACTCAACAACCTCAACATCACCGACACCATCATGTCAGGTGATGTAGTGCTAAGGCTAACAGCTAACAGCCTAGCATCATCATGTCAGGTGATGTAGCGCTAAGACTAACAGCTAAAAGCCTACATCACCTGTCAGGTGATGTAGCGCTTAGGCTAGAAGTTAACATCCTTGCCTAGGGGCTAGCAGCATCATGTCCGGTCAGCCCAGCAAGCCTAGCTACAGCTAGCAGCTAACAGCCTTGCCTGTGGCTAGCACCATCATGTCAGGCAGATGTAGCGCTAAGGCTAGTAGATTACACTTTAGCCCCAGGGGCCACCAGGGTACACCACAACGTAGCTTCAAGGTTAGCGGCGGACAACACGACAGCCAAGCCTAGCCAGTGTTACAAGTAAGCTGCGAGTTAGCTGGATAGCTGCGACGGTCACATGGCTAACAGGAAGTTGTGGTTCTCCAGATGTTGTCCTGGATGACGGCTACGAGGGGAACCTCCGGAAAGACGGACGCAGCGTCAGGATCCTGGTGACCGTCCACAGCTACTCCAACAAGACAAAGGTGACCACTTCCTGCTGGTCCCACACCACCCCCTGCTGACGGTGACATCACTTCCTGCTGGTCTGATGTGTGTGTGTGTGTGTGTGTGTGTGTGTGGTGTGTGTGTGTGTGTGTGTGTGTGTGTGTGTGTGTGTGTGTGTGTGTGTGTGTGTGTGTGTGTGTGTGTGTGTGTGTGTGCAGGGCCTCCAGACCCATGACTACCTGATCGGGTCCATCGGGGTCAGTGGCAAGACCAAGTGGGATGTCCTGGACGGGGTCATCAGACGGCTCTTCAAGGTACTCCTGGGGTCACCTGACCTGAGGTCACCTGGTGTAAACTCACTTTAGGTGAGACTGGTACACCTGACTGACCTCTCTCGCCTCCTCCTCCTCCTCCTCCTCCTCCTCCTCCTCTCCTCCAGGAGTATGTGTTCCGGGTGGACCCGTCCACCAGCCTGGGTCTGGGTTCTGACAGCATCGTCAGCTACAGGGTGGGGGAGGTGGTCCGTGGGCCGTCCTCCCAGCTCCCTGAGCTGCTGCCCTGTGCCTACCTGGTGGGCCACCAGAACCTCATCAGGGTCAACCTCAAAGGTAAGACCAGACCAGAACTAGACTAAACTAGACTAGACTAAACTAGACTAGACTAGACTAGACCAGATTAGACTAGACCTTCCTGGTGGGCCACCAGAACCTCATCAGGGTCAACCTCAAAGGTAAGACCAGACCAGAACTAGACTAAACTAGACTAGACTAAACTAGACCAGACCAGAACTAGACTAGACTAGACTAAACTAGACTTTCCTGGTGGGCAACCAGAACCTCATCAGGGTCAACCTCAAAGGGAAGACCAGACCAGAACTAGACTAAACTAGACTAGACCTGACCAAACTAAACCAGACCAGACCAAACTAGACTAGACTAGACCTGGCCAGATTAAACTAGACTAACTAGGCTAAACTAAAGCAGAGCAGACCAACCCCAACCAGAGCCGACCAGACCAGACTATACTAGACTAAACTAAACCAGACCAGATAAGACAAGACTAAACTAGACCAGACCAGATAAGACAAGACTAAACTAGACCAGACCAGATTAGACAAGACTAAACTAGGCCAGACCAGATTAGACAAGACTAAACTAGACCAGACCAGATTAGACAAGACTAAACTAAACTCTTTCTTTCTTTCTTTCTTTCTTTCTTTCTTTGTATTCTTCTCCTTCTCTGTCCTCCTCCTCCTCTCCCCTGCAGGGCTGAAGGAGAGCAGTATGGACAGCCTGGTGTTTGACTCCCTGGTCCCCAAGGCCATCATCCAGCGGTACCTCAACCTGCTCCTGGAGCACCGCAGGATCATCCTGTCTGGACCGAGCGGCACCGGGAAGTCCTTCCTGGCTGCCAAGCTGGCCGCCTACATGGTCTCCCAGACAGGAAGTGAGATCACTGAGCACACGGTGGCCAGCTTCAACGTGGACCAGAAGTGCAGCAAGGTAGGCGGGGAGGAGGAGAGAGATGAGAGGAGAGGAGAGGAGAGGAGAGGAGAGGAGAGGAGAGGAGAGGAGAGGAGAGGAGAGGAGAGGAGAGGAGAGGAGAGGAGAGGAGAGGAGAGGAGAGGAGAGGAGAGGGAGAGAGAGGAGAGGAAGGGAGGGAGGAGAGAAGAGAGAGGAGAGGAGAGGATTAAAGATTTTAGATTCAACGTGGACCAGAAGGTAGGAGGTGAGGAGGAGAGGAAAGAGAAGAGAGGGGAGAGAGAAGTGATGAGGAAAGAGAGAGGAAAGGGTAGAGAGGAGAGGAGAGAAAGGAGAGGAGAGGGAAGAGGGGAGCGAGGAGAGGGAGGAAGGGGAGGAGAGGAGAGGAGAGGAGAGGAGAGGAGAGGAGAGGAGAGGAGAGGAGAGGAGAGGAGAGGAGAGGAGAGGGAAGAGGAGAGGGAGGAAGGGGAGGAGAGGAGAGGAGAGGGAAGAGGAGAGGGAGGAAGGGAGGAGAGGAGAGGAGAGGAGAGGGAATAGAGGGTTGTTGTTTCAAAAGTTCTTACAGTGGTTACCTCCTTTATTTTTCTCCTTTTCTCCTTTTCCTCGCTCTCTCTACATATCTCTCGCCTTTTCTCTGTTTTCTCCTTCTCCTCCTCTCTCTACGTATCGCTGTCTTTCGTTTCCTCTTCCCCCCTTCTCTATCCTTCTCCTTCTCTCTATTTCTCTCTTGTCCTCTCCTCTCCTCCCTCTCTTCCTCTTCCTCTCCTCCCAGGACCTCCGTCAGTACCTCTCCTCCCTGGCCGAGCGTTGTTCCTCGGAGCAGACTGACTCTGATCTCCCCATCGTGGTCATCCTCGACAACCTGCATCACGTCGACTCCCTCAGTGACCTCTTCAACGGCTTCATCAACTGCAAGTACCACAAATGGTAGATACTTCCTTTCCTCCTTCCTTCCCTCCCTTACTCTACTCCCCTCCTCTGCTCCCTTCCCTTATCTCACCTCTTCTTCAGTGAGATAATAGATAGCTTGTAGATTCAAGATGCAAGATGTTTAATTGTCAATTGCCAATGTATGACATTATGGTTAGAACAAGGGATCAATGCAAACAAATATACACAACTATACAAACAACTATAATCTGATCAGATTGGTGCTCTTCCAATGTAAAAGCGCCCCCTGCTGCCAGTGTGTCAGGTTGTGTGTTGTGTCCCCGGCAGCCCCTACGTGATCGGGACCATGAACCAGGGCGTGTCCTGCTCCCCCAACCTGGGCCTGCACCACAACTTCAGGTGATTTACCTGCCGATTAACCTGGTGATTTACCTGTTGATTTACCTGGTGATTTACCTGGTGATTTATCTGTTGATTTACCTGCAGATTTACCTGGTGATTTACCTGTTGATTTACCTGGTGATTTACCTGTTGATTTACCTGTTGATTTACCTGGGAATTTACCTGGGGGTTTACTTGGTGATTTACCTGGTGATTTACCTGTTGATTTACCTGGTGATTTACCTGGGGGTTTACTTGGTGATTTACCTGGTGATTTACCTGGGGGTTTACCTGGTGATTTACCTGGTGATTTACCTGGTGTAGAAGATGTCTTCACCCCACCATGGGAACCTCAAATAATGAGCTTCATCAATTCTAATCCATGTCTGTGTAATCAGCCCCTGCTGGTAAGGAAGTCATTACTGAGGTTTATCTTTAATTAAAACTTGGATTAGCATTATTAATTAATCCGAAACAGAATATTATGACTATTATGCTTCACAAACCAACGTCTCAGAAAAGGACTATGGGAGAGTATTTGATACACTAGGCGATTTCATAATTAAATTACATTTTCATTAATTATATGAATTATAGTAACATTTAGATGAATGAAGTCTTAAAGTTAATATTATATAGACATAACTGCAAATCTAATGCTAAATTACATACAGTGTCAGACAGTAGCTGAGACTGCCGTAGCCTACCATAGACCAGCCTACCATAGACCAGCCTACCTTAGACCAGCCTACCATAGACCAACCTACCATAGACCAGCCTACCGTGATACCAGCCTACCTTAGACCAGCCTACAGTATACCAGCCTACCATAGACCAGCCTACCGTAGACCAGCCTACCATATACCAGCCTACCGTATACCAGCCTACCATAGACCAGCCTACTATAGACCAGCCTACCATAGACCAGCCTACCCTATACCAGCCTACCATAGAACAGCCTACCATAGACCAGCCTACTGTATACCAGCCTACCGTATACCAGCCTACCGTATACCAGCCTACCATATACCAGCCTACCGTATACCAGCCTACCTTATACCAGCCTACCATAGACCAGCCTACCATAGACCAGCCTACCCTATACCAGCCTACCATAGAACAGCCTACCATAGACCAGCCTACTGTATACCAGTCTACCATATACCAGCCTACCGTATACCAGCCTACCATATACCAGCCTACCGTATACCAGCCTACCTTATACCAGCCTAAAGTATACCAGCCTACCATAGACCAGCCTACCATATACCAGCCTACCGTATACCAGCCTACCTTATACCAGCCTAAAGTATACCAGCCTACCTTAGACCAGCCGACCATAGACCAGCCTACCTTATACCAGCCTACCATAGACCAGCCTACCATATACCAGCCTAGCGTAGACCAGCCTACCATAGACCAGCCTACCATAGACCAGCCTACCATATACCAGCCTACCGTAGACCAGCCTACCATAGACCAGCCTACCATAGACCAGGCTAGCATAGACCATCCTACCGTAGACCAGCCTAGCATAGACCAGCCTACCTTATACCAGCCTAAAGTATACCAACATAGCATAGACCAGCCTACCATAGACCAGCCTACCATAGACCAGCCTACCGTAGACCAGCCTAGCATAGACCAGCCTACCGTATACCAGCCTAAAGTATACCCTACCGTGATACCAGCCTACCCTATACCAGCCTACAGTATACCAGCCTAGCATAGACCAGCCTACCATAGACCAGCCTACCATAGACCAGCCTACAGTATACCAGCCTACCGTATACCAGCCTACCATATAACAGCCTACCATAGACCAGCCTACCATAGACCAGCCTACCATAGACCAGCCTACCGTAGACCAGCCTACCATATAACAGCCTACCATAGACCAGCCTACAGTAGACCAGCCTAGCGTAGACCAGCCTACTGTGATATGGGTTGGGTTGGTGGGGCTGTAACCCACCTGTCTCCCTACAGGTGGGTGTTGTGTGCCAACCACACAGAGCCTGTGAAGGGCTTCCTGGGACGCTTCCTGCGGCGCAAGCTGATTGAGACGGAGATCGACAAGAACATGAGGAACAACCAGCTGATCAAGGTCATCGACTGGCTGCCAAAGATCTGGCAGCACCTCAATGGCTTCCTGGAGGCCCACAGCTCCTCCGACATTACCATAGGTAGGACCTTCTAGAAAGGTATCTGACATCACCAGGTAGGACCTTCTGATCTCTGACACCAAAGGTATGACCTTCTGATCTCTGACCTTCTAGAACGATCTCATCTTAGTGCTAGGAGCGCTTCACAAACTGATGACACTCTGGATATCCACATTGAGCCTGTTGTGATCAGAACGACCCCGGTTCTAAAGCTGACCCTTTTCCCTCAGGTCCTCGTCTTATGCTGTCCTGTCCCATGGATGTGGCGGGGTCGCAGGTCTGGTTTACCGACCTGTGGAACTACTCACTGGTGCCCTACCTGCTGGAGGCCGTCAGGGAGGGATTACAGGTGGGTGGAGCCATCTACCTGTAGACATCTACCTGGACACATCTACCTGTAGACATCTACCTGGACACATCTACCTGTAGACATCTACCTGGACACATCTACCTGTAGACATCTACCTGGACACATCTACCTGTAGACATCTACTTGTAGACATGTACCTGTAGACATGTACCTGTAGACATGTACCTGGACACATCTACCTGTAGACATGTACCTGTAGACATGTACCTGTAGACATCTACCCTAACCCCTACCTTCTTCTTAATGTATCTAATAATCATGTTCTGTTCTGTACAGACAGTTGACCTGACGGTTCAGGTCAACTGAACGGTTCACCTTTAACCCCTAGCCTCTCTCTCTCCAGCTGTACGGCAAGCGGGCGGCGTGGGAGGACCCGTCCAAGTGGGCCTACGACACGTACCCTTGGAGCCCCGCCCCCCATCCGCACGACAGCCAATCGCTGCTGCTCCAGCTGCGACCCGAGGACGTGGGCTACGACGGCTTCGGGGGGTCCAAAGACGGCTCCTCCCCCTCCTCCTCCTCCAAGCCCGTCTCCCAGAGCGACACCGAGGGAGACCCGCTGGTGAGGGGCCGTAACCACCACCACCTGTACCATGGCTGCTGTTAGTGTGACCGTGACGACTGTTAGTGTGACCATGACGACTGTTAGTGTGACCATGACGACTGTTAGTGTGACCACGACGACGGTTAGTGTTACGACAAAGACCGTTACCACGGCTACTGTTCCTGTAACCGTGAGGACTGTTACCATGACTGCTGTTTGTGTTACCGCGACAGCTGTTAGTGTTACCACGACGACTGTTACCATGACCATTTTTTGTGTAACCATGACGACTGTTACAACGGCCACTCTAAGTGTTACCGTGACGACTGTTAATGTTACCATATCGACTTACCACGGCCACTGTTGGTGTTACCGTGAGGACTGTTACTGCCACCACTGTTGTTAGCAGTGTTAGCACGACGACTGTAACCATGCCAATGGTTACGGTGATAACGGGTCTAGTGCTAAACCATCAGACATCAGCAGCTGCTTTCCATAGATACTGGGGACCTTCGATACTGGTTACCATAGATACGGTGATTCTGAACGCAACCGTCAGGAGAACCGATGCATTGTGGGTAGGAAAGGCCACAGTCCGGTCACGGAGGTGTGTGTGTGTGTGTGTGTTTCCAGATGAGCATGTTGCTACGGCTACAGGAGGCTGCCAACTACTCCACTCAGAGCTGCGACAGCGACAGCGCCAGTCACCATGACGACCAGCTGGACTCGTCGCTGGAGTCGGCGCTGTAAAACCTCAAAGAGAGGTTGTCCGCAGAACCCGGAGTCACGGAACACAAGAGAGGGTTCCACACAGAGTTGTGTTGTTATACCTTAAAGTATATTAATATAATCTTAATAACCACACTCCTTCAGAGGTTGATAGCACAAATATTATTGTTCCCCACTAGAGATGGACTTTACCGACCTGCAGGCCATCCGCACTTAGACCACCAGTTTTTTTGGGATGTATTCAGAGGTGGCAGGAAGGGGCGGGGCTACATGCTCTCTGATGTTTACAGTACACACTGTTGTTTTCCTCATTTGTTTACAGAGGTGCTAACAAAACAACACACACACACACACACACACAATATCCCATTACGTTTTCAAATCACACACACCCCCCCTCACGCCCGGACCTCAGACCCATGGTGCTGGTTCAGGGCTGCTGGTTCAGGGCTGCTGGTTCACTGCTCAGACCCCGTCCTGCCCTTGTGCCCACGAGCACAGTGTTGTTCCAAACCGCTACTGTGAAGTACAACGTGCAACACACACACACACACACACACACACACATGCACACACATGCACATAACACGTGCAAAATATGTACACACACAAAATACATGCACATAAACCAACACACACACAAACACCAACACACACACACACGCCAACACACATGCGTGTCACCAGAACAGAGAAGCAGTGAGGTTTGGTTTGTTTTCCCTCTGAATTAACCCTTTTCAAGTCCTCCCCGCTCTGGTGGCAAACCGTGGAGTTAGCACTGAGAGCTTACGATAGCTTAGCGTTAGCGGTGGCACACTTTTCTGCCTTATTAAAACAACATTTGGGCTAAATCCTCCACTCCCATTGGCTCTGGTGAGAGGAAGTGATTTTAGTTGTGTTTACTACTTCCTGCTATATCTCCGGAGCAACGCAGGGGGCGGGGCGTCCTACCAGGGATTGTTGATGTCACTTCCTGTTTGCTGATAGCACCGTTTCTTGTTTCCCCGTCAAGTGTGTGTTTCACGCTCCGGCTCGACACTGAATCATAGTGAACACGCATCCTTTAACGCCACATCCAGATGTTTGATTTATGTTGACGTTATACAGTATATCCAGATGTTTTTTAAGGTGACGCTACACCCAGATGAGCTGGGCTCAGACTAGCATGGTTTCAGCTTTCTCCCATGGGGGTGTTGGGTGGGAACTTTAGTTTCTATGTAAGGGCGCATCGGGACAGAAGCCATTTTGAATTGGGTTTTGCACAGTTCACCAGGGGGTGGGTGGTGTACATAGTTCACCAGGGGGTGGGTGGTGTACATAGTTCACCAGGGGGTGGGTGGTGTACATAGTTCACCAGGAGGTGGGTGGTGTACAGTTCACCAGGGGTGGGTGGTGTATAGTTCACCAGGGGGTGGGTGGTGTATAGTTCACCAGGAGGTGGGTGGTGTACATAGTTCACCAGGGGGTGGGTGGTGTACACAGTTCACCAGGGGGTGGGTGGTGTATAGTTCACCAGGGGGTGGGTGGTGTACACAGTTCACCAGGGGGTGGGTGGTGTATAGTTCACCAGGGGGTGGGTGGTGTATAGTTCACCAGGGGGTGGGTGGTGTACACAGTTCACCAGGGGGTGGGTGGGGTACATAGTTCACCAGGGGGTGGGTGGTGTATAGTTCACCAGGGGGTGGGTGGTGTATAGTTCACCAGGGGGTGCGTGGTGTACATAGTTCACCAGGGGGTGGGTGATGTATAGTTCACCAGGGGGTGGGGGGTGTATAGTTCACCAGGGGGTGGGTGGTGTACATAGTTCACCGGGGGGTGGGTGGTGTACATAGTTCACCAGGGGGTGGGTGATGTACATAGTTCACCAGGGGGTGGGTGGTGTATAGTTCACCAGGGGGTGGGTGGTGTACATAGGTCACCAGGGGGTGGGTGGTGTATAGGTCACCAGGGGGTGGGTGGTGTACATAGTTCACCAGGGGGTGGGTGGTGTACACAGTTCACCGGGGGGTGGGTGGTGTACATAGTTCACCAGGGGGTGGGTGGTGTACATAGTTCACCAGGGGGTGGGTGGTGTATAGTTCACCAGGGGGTGGGTGGTGTACATAGTTCACCGGGGTGGGTGGTGTACACAGTTCACCGGGGGGTGGGTGGTGTACATAGGTCACCAGGGTGGGTGGTGTACACAGTTCACCGGGGGGTGGGTGGTGTACATAGTTCACCAGGGTGGGTGGTGTACACAGTTCACCGGGGGGTGGGTGGTGTACATAGGTCACCAGGGTGGGTGGTGTACATAGTTCACCGGGGGGTGGGTGGTGTACATAGTTCACCGGGGGGGTGGGTGGTGTACATAGGTCCGTCTTGCACAGTGAATAAAGGACTCTCTGGCCTGTGGACGTTGCATTATGTTTAAATGTGTTTAGAGAAGCAAGGAGGACTTAAGAAAACAAATTAAGAAATGCAAAATCTCCCGGGGGGAAGTGTATTTATGTCATGTGACTGAATGTTTTCCCTATGCAGGAGACTTGGTGTAAAGGTGTGTCTTTTAGCCCCGCTATAGCGACAAGGACGCGACCCAAACCAAGGGCCCTTCCGTCGTCTGTCTCTCGTCCGACCGCGACACTCTCTCTCTCTCTTCTCCGTCCTCGGTAACGTCCCATCTTTCTCAGAAGCACTTCCTCTCGGAGAAGTTTTTAAACACAAAACCCTTTTTCCCGCCACGTGGCGGCTCGGTTCCAGGAGGTCCAAGGACCGAACCGCGTGCGACGTCGGGTGCTAGCGCGTCGGTACGCCGCCAGCCTCAGGACAATCGAAAGCCTACGGTGCAATACTACCTACACTCCATCACTGGGGTTACCTCGGTAACAGGCTAGCTAGGTTTCTAATCGAACCTTCGATCTCTAGAAACCTCCTTAATGTCGTTTACAGAACACACTCCTGACAGTGGGCAGTCGGTACTCAACTACTACAGCTTGAGAGAAAACAAGTATATAAAATCTATAAATCTATATATAGATATCTATGTATAGATATATATATCTATACATAGATATATGTAGATATGCATACACTTTTGGGTGAGGGAAACATTTGTCCTTTAAATGTTTTATACTTTGTACATTTGTATGTAACATATCATGTAAATAGAGAGAGAGAGAGACAGTGATTTAACTCATCTGGAGGATTTTGTAGTCTTTGTAAAGCCCCAATAAAATAAATGGTATTTGGTGTCAAACGTCTTCTGTCCGTGTTTCTGTGGATCGTCGTGGTGATGCTGTTTACTGGACGCTGCTGTGAATGGTAACACTGGGAAGTAAATGGCACCATGAGTGTGTAGATATACTATTTCTGTAAATTCTGTAAAAATGTTTCTCTTTTTTAAATCATGAATTAAACGTTGAACCCCCCCCCCCCCCCCCCAGCTGTATCTCAATCTTCGTATTCACGTCACCACAACATGAAAATATGTACTATATATCTTGTTATTGGAAAGAGGACACGAGAGCTTTTACTTTGAAGGAAGGTGATACTTCCGGGAGACCTTAGACCGCAGACCGAAACCAGAGGCGCACATTTAGCACCACTTTGCGTTAGCAACCATGGGCTCCGAGGGGAACGTTAACTCCAGGGAGTGTTCGGTGCCCCTGTTACCGAAACATTCGTACTGGTTCGACGTCTGGTTGTTCGTGGGGTTCGACCTGCTGTTCTTCCTCGTCATGTACTTCGTGATTCCCTAAAAAAAAAGAAGACTTCGAAAGGTTCGAAGGTGAGTTTGGAGAAGAAGAAGAAGAAGTAGTCACGGGGTTTCAGATGGGGCGTCTAGCGCTACAGGAGATGATACGCTGATAGCATATAACATTACATTAACGTTACATTACATATCGTTAAACTACGTATCGTCACATTACAGTAGATTACATATCATAATACATTAGTCATTTGTCCTTTGTTGTGTTTTGTCCTAAGCGACTTACAACTCACTTGCGTCATTCGCAATTGCATAATATATAATACCTACATTACAATAAGGTCATTCAACAGGTAGACAAGATAACTACTAGTCCTCATAATAATATAATATATACATACACATACACATATATAATAACATAATATACAATACACTACATTACAATAAGGTCATTCAACAGGTAGACAAGAGAACTACTAGTCCTCATAATAATATAATATATGCTTACATAAACACACAATTGCATAATATACAATACATTACATTAAGGTCATTCAACAGGTAGAGAAGAGAACTACTAGTCCCCATAATAATATAATATATACATACATAAACACAAACAATTGCATAATACATTACATTACAATGAGGTCATTCAACAGGTAGACAAGAGAACTACTAGTCACCAGAAGTCAGTGTGCCTTTCCTTCCTTAAAAGCCATAATAATATAATATACATCCATACCACGTATAACAACAGGTGTGTGTGTGTGGTGTGTGTGTGTGTGTGTGTGTGTGTGTGGTGTGTGTGTGTGTGGTGTGTGTGTGTGTGTGTGTGGTGTGTGTGTGTGTGGTGTGTGTGTGTGTGTGTGTGTGTGTGTGTGTGTGTGTGTGTGGTGTGTGTGTGTGTGTGTGACGTCATCAACGTTGTTTCCATCCTTTTTGAAAGGTGAATGTTAAACATTTGAACCTTGTTGTAGGTCACCATGTGTGTTCATCCAGGAGGTCCACCTGTATGTCTTCAGGAAGGACCAGGACCACCTATGAGCGTCACAGACCTCCAGCTGTGTGCAGGAGGACCTGGACCTGAAGCATCCTGGGCGGCTTCACGTGGTTTCCTTCAGCGATCAGCGAGAATCGGGAGCCAACGTGAAGGAACGAGTGTGTCGAGACTCAACGCTCTCTGATAGTTCCAGATGTTAATAAATGAATACTTTGTCATCCGATGATGTAATGTTTCAAAAGGTTCCAGATACGCATTGTTCCCTAATCAGCCACCCTCACACTTCACTTCTTATCTAGTGTTGAAGTCAATACGCCTGTTGACCACCGTCCAACAGTACCTGCGGGACACACCTGAGACACTTATACACTGCACAAATATTCCCATTTATTTTGTTATGCTACAACGTTGACCTTTGGGTTACTGTGCTAATTCAACTGTTTATGTATTTTTGTTTTTTAATATGTAGGATTAAAGTGCTAAATCATGAAGTGTCCTACTTTATTTGTCGGTTAAGTGTAATACAGAAAAAGATTGAACGCCAGGGGGCGGTAGAGCTGCATTAAGCAGCGGGATGAATTTACTTCTCAATAAATAACACTTTTAATAGCGGAACAGAGAGAAGCGGACGGGGAATTAGTACCCGACCGGCGGGTCCGGTCTCCAGGGGGCTGGGATGGGGAAGCAGCGGCCGTCTGGATATATGCCACGTTATTTGACCAAAAAAGTATGCATTTTAACGTCATATTGGACCATATTTCCTATAGAAACACTGATGGTATAATTCGTTTTTGCGTTCATATAACACCAATTAGCCTACAACAAAATGATTATAGTGTAGAAGTAACATACAAGCCCAGTGGCTTTATGCATCTGTGTTAACGGATGTTAACAGATCATTGTTACAACAAAATACAATTAAAAAAATGTGTCAGTTATTACAATTGTTATTTATATGTGAATTCTGCCCTCCTTTCTTTTTTCTAGGAAATGGTCTGTTACCCTGTCATACCAACTGTTATTATTTTCCAGAGACTTGACCACTTTCCTCTCAATGGCCGGCAGAGCAAGGTTGCTCAAACGGTTTGGCCCATTGAGTTGTGAGTGTATGACTTCATTGGTTTTAAGCAGGAGATCAGCCTGCTGATGGAGCTCCAATGGTTGCAGCTAAAGACATCCGCTTGTACAGCTGACACATTGCTTTATCCAACTCCATGTCTTTAAAAAAACACTTAGAAGTCACACAACTTCCCCCAGTTGCCCTGAAGGTCATGATCTGAGTGTCATGATCCTGGACCTCAGATTTCAGTCTCCCTGCATCAAAGAATTGGCCATAACCTTTGAGCAAATTTTGGAATGCCTCCTCAGGACAAATTTCATCAAATTTGCTTGGATTGATGAGTTAAAGAAAGCACATACTTTCCAAAATTGGAAAAGCGCTGAGAAATCTGCTGGATAAGATTGTCTAAGATGGCCTTGTACAGATGTGTATAACACTCCTGAGAGTCCTGCCACTGTGACAGTGGACTTTCCCCTAGGCTCATTTTGAGGATCTGATATTGAGATGTGCTTCTTTTGCATAAACCCCTTGAAAACCCCCTCTGACCCCTTCTCCTTTGCATAAGCAAGAAAACTGTGTTTGAAATAGAGAACGTCCATAGGCCTCTGCTGCAAAATGTCAAAGGGCACATCCGTTTCTGAAGATGTGTTCATATGTATACAACTAGAAAACCAACAAAAAATCCTCCAATGTCCTTATGAAGCCTTTGGCAGCATTGAGTGTGTCGTGCTCTACGTCTTCTATAAATTATACGAGAAATGATTGCTCAACAAACTAGCTGCGAAGTTGAACACTTTATAGCCCAAAATATTGATTTGGAATAAGAGACTTTATGCAATATTACATATTTAATTGACAAACTTTTTGTCATGCCATTTTTAGAGGGGGCTGGGCTTCCCTTGTAGTCTTAGAGCAGTCGCCACTGGTACAGTTTATGATTCTGACGGTGGTTACAGCCACCACTGGCGTGTGTTTTGTAATTGTAACGTGTTGTAATTCCTCAGTTGTCCAGCAGGGGGGGGGGGGGCAGAAAGTCTGCGTCTCGTCTGTGGTCACTGTCAACTTTCTGTTAATTGTAGTGTTATCTCTTTTTAATTATATTACTGTCCTGTAGTTTCTGTTGTGGCACATTTCCCGTCTGGGAATATAAAGTACGATTTTTCTTGACTCATAAGTCAAGGTCTCATCTCCCATCATGCTGCTCCTCCCAGAGCCTGACCTTGTGTGTTTTGTCTCTAGTGGTTGACCTCTGACCTGTACCATGGCTGCTGCTGGACTCCAGTATCAGGGTGTGGCTGGAGCAGCGCATGGCCTTCATCACCTTCTTCATGTGTGCTGCGTGACTCAGTGAGCCAGCTGCTCCTCCACAGCGACCAGAAGATGGACCTGGAGCAGGTCTCTGACAGGTGACCAGGAGATGGACCTGGAGCAGGTCTCTGACAGGTGACCAGGAGATGGACCTGGAGCAGGTCTCTGACAGGTGACCAGGAGATGGACCTGGAGCAGGTCTCTGACAGGTGACCAGGAGATGGACCTGGAGCAGGGCTCTGACAGGTGACCAGAAGATGGACCTGGAGCAGGTCTCTGACAGGTGACCAGGAGATGGACCTGGAGCAGGTCTCTGACAGGTGACCAGAAGATGGACCTGGAGCAGGTCTCTGACAGGTGACTGTTACTCTATCATCTCAACGTTGATATGAACGTGTGGTCTAGTGTTTGTTCCTGGAATTGTGTGAATAAATATGATTAAAGTGAATGCAATATATATATATTCAGTGGCGAACCGTCAGGGCCTTCAAGGTATTCAGAGAAGGCCCTGGAATCCCTGAAAACCTCAATTTAAATCATTAATTTATTAATAACCTCCCTCCTTGCTGGCGCCCCGGCATTTGTGGTCAGACCCCTGGAGCTCCCTCAGAAGGCTGCAGCTCGTCTTGAAAACAAGGCAGAATCCTCCTGATGTCAACCCGTCCATGGAAGGAGGGATGTGTTTCTATGTGTTTCCTTTCCTTACTCCAGAGGGTTTAGCGTTTAGGGTTAGGGTTGAGAGTTGGTCAGGTAGGACTGGTTTCACATCATGCTTCTTTCTACATTGGTTTGGACCCAATGTGTTCTGAGAATGTTTTAATCTGTTTAATTTGTTCAAGAAAAGTTACACAAATAGTATTTTAAAATATAAAATCCTATGCGGTTTTGACTTTTTGTGACTTGTGATGTCATGTGGCTATAATGCTGGCATTCAACTTGGCTTACTATAGACACATTATGCCTATTATAAACAATATTCACTTCATCCATATTGGTAATACTATCGGTTATCCACATTGTGATTCAAATGAAAGTTATTTTTTGTAACAATCAAGGGTCATGTTCCCTTCTAATTATGAGTTGATGATTTGACCCCTGATCCCTACCTGTTGAATACTTGTATACTTCCATGTATACATATATATATATATATATACCTTTATTATGCACATATCTCATACATACTCTATGAGTTATTTAATAATGGGTTTTATACCTAGAAAACTGTAAACTGTAAATGATATATTACCATGCACAAGCAACATTTGCACTCTGGTTAGATGCCAAATTATTTTCGCTGTACTGTACTTGTGCTGTGCAATGACAATACATTTGAATCTAATCTAATCTAATCTGATTACTCTGTAAAACAAAGGGTTTAATGTAAGGACAACTCCATGCACAACACTTATTCTACATTCATATATATGTACTCAATATTTGACCTATATTACCTAAATTAACATTATGCTGCATATCCAGTCAGACAATTAAAAGAGAGAGAGAGAGAGATGAAATGAGAGAGAGAGAGAGAGAGTGGTGTGTGTGTGTGCGTGTGTGTGTGTGTGTGCGCGTGCCTTTCGCTACCACCAGAGAGATTCATTTAAAAGTTTCGCGCCAGAGCGCGGTGGGTGCTGCCAGGATCCTTCCGGTACCCGCCCCCTTCTCTCCGCTCTCTCTCGCTCTCTTAACCCCCCCCTTTTCCCTTAACGACGTCACTTCCGGCTACCGCGGCCACAAGACTCCGGCGAGGCTCGACTAAAAGTTAACCGACGGTTGGACACCGAAGCACATCGACACCGACGACCGACGACATGCACATCAAAACAGGTACGGGGTTACCCGGGGACCTCCCGGGGGGTTCGAGACGCTCCGGCGGCTGGCGGGGTTCGTGTCTTCTTTAAGGCTGGAGGAAAATCCCGCCGCTAACCGTTATTAGCCGCGAAGCTAACTGCTAACTCCGTCCGTCCGCCTCCTCCTGAATGAGGAGGTGACGAAACTGTCTCTCCCTCTCCCCCCGCCTGTCTGTCTGCCCCCCCCGTCTCGGTTACTCGTCGTGTGTGTCCTGTTTCCAGTCTTAATAAATCCACGGTAGTAGTCCGTACTGGGGACTAGTTGTTGGGTTGGATGGTTAGTTGTGTAATACTACTGCTGCTGCTAACGTGTCAACCTGCTTCACATGCGGCGGGACTCGAACCCGCGGCTCGTGTTGTACACTGCGTGTGTTTATTGTCATGTCCTTTTTTATTTATTAATTACGATTTGACTGAGTTCAGCTGCATGTCATTTAAGGAGCGTGTCGGTCTTGCTCAAGGGTGCACCGTCGATAGATTGGGAATCGAACCTAGAACCTTTCGGCCTAGGAGTGGGACACCTGCCACCCTGTTTCAGTCGGGACCTCGGGTCGTCTTGGAACTCGAACACACCCTGAAGTGGCGAGTGTTCCCCTGTGTAGACGTGTAGATGACACACGGAGCTTAACGCAAGCCGTGTAAACTACACTGTAGACGTGTAGTTTACACGGCTTGCGTTAAGCTCCGTGTGTTGACAGTTTAAACCCACGCTGTGATTGGCTTATGGGTTCTGCGACAGTGAGGTCCTAACAACACGTGAGTGGGTCAACGGGTTCTGAAGGCCTGGTTGTCATTGACTGAACCGAACAACCACGCTAATGCCGAGTCATATGGCTTGACCAGTAAACCAGTGGTGGTTGTGTACCAGTATAATCCAGTGGTGGTTGTGTACCAGTAGAGACCAGTGGTGGTTGTGTACCAGTATAGACCAGTGGTGGTTGTGTACCAGTATAGACCAGTGGTGGTTGTGTACCAGTATAGACCAGTGGTGGTTGTGTACCAGTATAGACCAGTGGTGGTTGTGTACCAGTATAGACCAGTGGTGGTTGTGTACCAGTAGAGACCAGTGGTGGTTGTGTACCAGTATAGACCAGTGGTGGTTGTGTACCAGTATAGACCAGTGGTGGTTGTGTACCAGTATAGGCCAGTGGTGGTTGTGTACCAATAGACCAGTGGTGGTTGTGTACCAATAGACCAGTGGTGGTTGTGTACCAGTATAGGCCAGTGGTGGTTGTGTACCAGTAGAGACCAGTGGTGGTTGTGTACCAGTAGAGGCCAGTGGTGGTTGTGTACCAGTAGAGGCCAGTGGTGGTTGTGTACCAGTAGGCCAGTGGTGGTTGTGTACCAGTATAGGCCAGTGGTGGTTGTGTACCAGTAGACCAGTGGTGGTTGTGTACCAGTATAGGCCAGTGGTGGTTGTGTACCAGTATAGGCCAGTGGTGGTTGTGTACCAGTATAGGCCAGTGGTGGTTGTAGACCAGAGGTGGTTTTAAGAGGTTGTGTTGTTGATCAACAACAGAATTAGAAACGACTGTCTGGAGTTGAGCAGAAATGTCCTCAAACATAGGCTAACTACATGTTGTACTCTTGGATGCCATTGGAACTGTTTGTATTCCAAAAATGTTCGACCTAAATACTCCAGACCCGTTTCATAGTAATAAACAAACGCATTTCAATTTGAATCATGTAAATACCACTTCCGCTATGCAGTATATTATATAAAAAGACAGTCCTATGAACAGTAACGAGACATAGTCCTATGAATATGAACACTAACAAGACCTAGTCCTATGACTATGAACAGTAACAATGGTAAAAAGACAGTCCTATGACTTTGAACAGTAACAAGACCTAGTGCTATGACTGAACAGCCACAAAACAGGCCTATGACTATGAACAGTAAAAAATATGTAGCATAGTCTTAAACCCAGACTTTTAAAATGTCCATTCTAAGGCTGACTTTCAATAAGTGCTTCAACTTTCAAATAATGCACTTATTGCTGCTTATTCAAATCATTGGCAGAAAGCTCTTAACAAATCATAACAGAAGTTAACATATACATATGTTATTTGGCGGATGTATTCCTCACTCTTTAGATGGAAACATTCTTTCGTTTTGGCCTTATATTAAATACAATTATATTCCGGGTGCTTTGTAATCAGATGTTGCTTTAGCTTGGCTGGCTTCATGGCGATGTTGGCACCTGAAGACGCATGACGCACTTCAGTCTCGCCGTCGCTGTTTGAAAAGAAAAAGGAAATTTTGCTCAGTTGGGCTTGGTGTGACTTGACGATGTTGACTGAAATATTGATCCGTATTTAGCTTGCAGGCTAGCGGGATGGCTAATTAGCAGAGCAGCAGCAGTTTGTTGCGAGGGAAGTGAATGAGTAGGGATTGACTTGATGTGTCACAATCACATCTGAGTTTCTATTGGCCCAACGCTAACATGGGTGGGAGGAATAAACACAATATTCTTGTTTGATTGGTGCAAATGGTCCCCGTCTGTAGATATGCATTTCTTGAACGAAACGGCGCAATTTTATATAAAACGTATGTAGTTATTATTGTTTTGTTTTTTTTGACAAATTATTCCCTGGACCCTCTGGCTATGGTTAGTAGAGCACATACCTCCAACCAGAGGGCCCTCAGTAGAGCACATACCTCCAACCAGAGGGCCCTCAGTAGAGCACATACCTCCAACCAGAGGGCCCTCAGTAGAGCACATACCTCCAACCAGAGGGCCGTCAGTAGAGCACATACCTCCAACTAGAGGGCCCTCAGTAGAGCACATACCTCCAACTAGAGGGCCCTCAGTAGAGAACATACCTCCAACTAGAGGGCCCTCAGTAGAGAACCTACCTCCAACTAGTTTTGGAGGTTTTACTAACTGGATATATCAGTGGAGCTTCATGGCTGGTCTCCATGTGTTTTAGGTACCTGGGACGGCAGCAGCTCAGCGTGTGACCCGGACGGTCTTTGTGACCCGGCCGTCCTTGTGGCGTCCGCCGCATCCCAGCCTCACATCCGGAACCGTCGGCTCTCCCCGGGGTCAGGGAGCTGCGGTGGAGGGGGAGGGGGCTGCGTGGCTGGAGGAGACCGGCGGGAGACCCCCGAGGGGGACGCTCCCTACGTCCCGGCCCAGCGCCGCGACAAGGAGCGCCGAGGCCTCCAGAAGGGACGGGGCCAGCGGCGGGAGGGCCTGAGGACGCTGGGCCGCGGCCCCCAGAAGCCCCCCAAGGAGCGCTGGGCGGAGGACAGCCTGGCGCTGCTGCGGCCTCCGCCCGCCTTCCCCGTGCAGGACAGCCCCGCAAAGCTGCTGCCCGCCGTCAGCTACGCCTCCAAGGTGAAGGCGGGGCCCGCGGCTCCGGACGACGAGCCGCCCGCCATCGGTGTGCTGCTGCAGAACCGCTGGGGCCTCAGCTTCATCAGCGAGGCCCCGGGGCCCGCAGAAGCCACCGCCGCCGCACAGCCTCCGTCTCCACCGCTAGCGAGGGAGGACGGCTGTGAGGCCTCCGCCTCGGCCCCCGTCCCTGCCGTCCCCCCAGAGGAGCAGAACCAGACCAAGCTGCTGATGCTCAGCTACCCCCACCTAGCGGACACACTCGAGTACCACACCAGAGGTAACCTATGTCACTAGTGTTCTAATAGTGGTCTAATAGTGTTTTGCCTGCTGTTGCTGAGTCAATGAGTTGTAATATTGGTGTGTTGTTCTCTTGGTTGCAGAGTGGAGATCCATCAGCATCAGACAGAAAGGTAACCGAGATGATGATGATGATGGTGATATTGTGACTTCTGGTCAGCCGGACCCTAACGCTGCTTCTTCTGGTTTGTTTCAGATTCTAAACAGGTGGTTTGGTACAAGGAGACCCTGGAGCAACCCGCCTAGCAGTGTGGAGACCCCCCCCCCCCCCCCCCACAGACACACATACGCCAACACACACACACCCTCACCCGGACACTCACCAACACAGACACACACAACCGGACACATACCAACACACACACCCGGACACACACACGCCCCCTCAGGGCGCCACACTGAGACACTTTGGAAGCTGCTCTGAGAAACGACTGTTTTATAAAGCGACGGGCGCCTGCCTTAACCCACGAGCACCTGTCTTCGAACCCCCTACCCCTAGCCCCTCCCACCCGGGATGAGTTTTTCCCTCCACCGGCAGAACAGGAGCTGTCAATCAAACCTGAGTCTGCTGCTTTGTTTTTGTTTTTTTATGAGAGCTGTGGTCATCACCCCCTCCTCCCCCGCACGGAGCTGTCAATCACCCCAGTCTAACCCTGCCCCCTCACCTGTAAACCAATCAAGCACTTTGTTAGAACACACGCCCACCCCTTGTTTATTTGTTTATTTTCTTATTTTTTTTCGGCTTGTGTTCTCTTCAGGGTGAACGTGATCATGAATCAGACGTCGTGTGTGTTGACAATTATTAGTTTGTTTTATGAAATTGAGTTCTATCAAAAAAGAAATTACACTGGAGGAGGAATGGAATGTAAGTAGAACAGTATTGCTTAATAAAATGATTAAACTTGACGGATTAGTCGGTTCTCTCTGACGAATGAAACCGTGATCAGAAATCAAGTTCTGTTGTGGTTTAGAACGTACTGATGTACTAAAGTGTCAGACCATCTAGTCTTAAATATGCATTGAAAGAAAATATGTGAATCTGCTTGTAGACAAATAAAGTTTATTTTTTTGAACAGGAAACAATGTTATTTTCAATGAAATGCAGGGGTCAGTCTCTCTAGAAGGCCCTCCACCCTGCAGGGCTCAGTCTCTCCAGAAGGCCCTCCACCCTGCAGGGGTCAGTCTCTCCAGAAGGCCCTCCACCCTGCAGGGCTCAGTCTCTCTAGAAGGCCCTCCACCCGGCAGGGCTCCATCAGTCTCTCCAGGTCACCTCCACCTCATCTGTCCGGTACCTGTCCAGGAGAAACAGTCTGGTTATCAGACTTCCTTTAACTACAAACCTGTTTTTAGAAAGTAGGTTCTGACTGTAGATTAAATTGTTCTCAGCACTTTGAATTGCATTCAATCTTGATTGGCTGGGTAGAGCCTCTAGCGGTGGGGTGTGGGGACCTGTGGCGGGTGGTGCTCGTACCTCTGGGTGATCCAGGAGTCCTTGAGCTTCGTCACCTGTCCAGAGCGGAACATCTCCCAGCCTGCCTGAGCGATCATGGCTCCGTTGTCGATGCAGAACCTGGCGGACCGTTAGGGGAGTTTTTTTAGAACGGGGTTGGGTACAGTAGGGACCAATCAGGTGTTTACCTAGAGTTTACCTTTCGTCCGTAGCGAACAGTTTGGCTCCCCTCTCCTCACACATCACACCCATCATCTCCTGTAGCCGTAGGTTACCTGTCAACACCGACTCTGTTGCTAGGTTAACTGTCGGTAAACATGTAGTCTGTTGCTAGGTTAACTGCCAGTGAACACTAGGGAAGTGTATCAAAATGTGTTTGATAGAAACATGGGATGGACATCTGAGCTCTGAATCAATAAAATTAGAGTTTGGCACTTTAATAACAGATCAAACTCACAGCCGACGCCCCCCACAATGAGGACCTCCTTGGAGCCACAGTGGGCCATGGCCCTCTCCGTGATCTCCACCAGCATGGAGAACAGCGTCTCCTGCAGGACCACAGGACACACTGCAGCCTCAGCACCAAGATATGTGACGTCACTTTAATAGCTACAAATAAAATGTAACCAAGTGCAGCCCTGGGGACCGACCTGCAGGGAGAAGCAGAGGTCTTCAGCGGTGCACTGAGAAGACGCCAGCATCTTATTGGCCGCTTCCTGTAGGGATGAGAGTTGAAACATTTGTTATTATTCAACAAATGTTCTCATCATCCAGGACCAACACCCCGTGTCCTCAAGACACGATATACACCGGGGCGTGGCGGGGTCAGGAGCTTCTAAATCCAAGTATATCTATGGCCTGAGATTTTGCCGTGTCCATGTGCTCCTCGATGTAGGAGGGACTCACCTCGATGAAGGACAGGATCCCGGAGAAGGACACGTCCATTCCCTTCACGGTGTAGGGCAGCTCCACGTACTGTGTCCCCCTGGACACACGGGGTCCGGTCACACCGCGGGTATAAATAATATTAAACATGTCTTAGAGACCGGGTCTCACCTTCTGGATATAGACATGTTTTCGAGGCAGGGTCTCACCTTCTGGCCATCAGCTCAATGTTGTATCCTGGGCTGGGGTCGTTGGAGATCTAGAGTCCAGAAAAACATTAGATTCAAGCGTTGTAGAGCTGAACATAGATGTACACCACGCAGATCACAGTGTGGAGGACGACCTTGAGGACCCTGGCAAATCGGTCCAGACAGTTTCCCACCGCGATGTCAATCGTCTCCCCAAAGATCCTGTAGCGCCGCTCTGAGTAGGAGATGACCTTCAGCGAAACATGAAAAGTACAGAAATGACCTTCAGCGAAACATGAAAAGTACAGACAAGACCAACAGAGAAACATGAAAACGACAGACATCTACTGAATAAGGCTTTGTGAGATGACCGAGGCTGAAGCGTTACATCCTACTACACATACACACCTAAAGGAGAAACTATACACCATATTGTACCCTACTGCATAAGCAAACTACACAAACCTAGAAAAGGCGCTTCTAAGAAAGACTCTTAGAAGGCGCTGACTGAATTGGAGAAATACTGTGTGTGTGTCTGGGCTCTAGACCCTCATACCTGGGTGTTCCCCCCGCTGACGTAGAGCAGGGTGGGGTTGTGGGCCCGGGTGATGAGCCGGCCCATCTCGATGTGTCCGATGCAGTGGTTGACCCCCACCAGGGGGACGCCCCACAGCTGGGCCACCGTCCGCGCCACCAGGGCCACCGTGACCAGGGGAGCACCCATCCCTGGTCCTGGAGGAGGAGGGATACGCGATACGTGATGATCCTCCATCCCCGTCACATATTGAACACGGCGTGTGTGTTGGTGGTGTGGAGCTCTCACCCTTGGTGTACGCCACACAGTCGATGTCGGCGGGTCCCAGGGCCGCCTGGTCCAGCGCCTCCTGCAGGAGGCAGAGGATCACGGAGCGGTGATGACGGGCCGTCTCGCTGGGCAGGAAGCCTGTGGAGGGGTCACAGGTCAACACGGGGCATTGTCCATATAACCAATGAATGAATCAAACGAATGTTGACATGTTGTTGTGAGGAGCCACGTCACCCTGGCCAGGAGGGGTGATGTAGGTCCTCCTCGGGTTGGACAGGACCTCGCCGTCCCGGAGGATCCCGATGCCGATCTTGTTGGCGCTGCCCTCGAACCCGATCACCACCGGCATGGCGCTGCACCCAGACACCGACAATAAGTACACGGAAGTACTTAACCTCTGGTTGTCTGGTAGTTGATTAACCTCTGGTTAGATGCTACATTATTTTCGCTGTACTGTACTTGTGCTGTGCAATGACAATACATTTGAATCTAATCTAACGATAAGTAATAATACTCGAGTACTAAAGTATTCATCTAGCTTGAGTGCTTAGGTACTTAAGTAGGTACTTACGGCCTACCGAATTAATCAATTAATTAATTAATTAAAATGACCATTTAATTACCACATGTACCATTTGGCAGCAACGTCAACTTTAATAAAGGCACACAACCACATTACCCTTTAGGTGTATTTTCTACTCCTTAGAACACACTGATAATACCTGCATACTGATATAAGCGTACCTCGTGCGTCTCTCTCAATCGATACGGGATCCTTAATATTCTATATTTAATATTTACACTTCATCGACATGAAACTAAGAAGCGACTCCAACCCAGCTTCGCTGCTCATCCATGCTGCAGAGTGAAAGGACCCACAACATTAGCGGTCCGTACACCGCCTGATCAAATGTACCAGCCCGAGGAACCAACGGACTTTATCAAACTCATCATTGCAACGTCTTCTTCATCCTTTAACCTCTTTCATATTTTATTGTTGCCAAATAATAATATGGTTTTTTTTGTCGACTCGATAGTAAAAACCTATCAGGCACCTGTTCGGACGGCTCGTCCGGGGGTCCCGGGGGACACGTTGGTCTGGGACCCTAGTCGACGGCTTTGTGTTGAAGTGAGGAGGACGACTCGCTACTAGCTGCTAGCTACTCTTACATCCTGCTGTGTGAGTACCGACCAACATTATGCTTCTTGCGTTGCTTTCTGCATTGCAACAATAACAACAATGCGTTGTTTTGCCGCACTTTGCATACTTTTTAAATTAACAAACAGGACGCGGTGTGGCTGCGTAGCTAACGAGTCTCATTCATTGAGGGTGATGATGATGATGATGATCTAACAGTTAGATCATCATCATCATCATCACCCTCAATGAATGCGACTCGTTAGCTAAACAAACTCTAAATCAGTTTGTTACAGTTAGATTCTAACTGTAACAAACTCTGATTTATTAGTCGAGCTGGTCGGTAGTTTAAAGTCCTGGAGATGCACTTGAAGCTCAGCGAAGTGTGTGTGTCTGTGTGTGTGTGTGTGTGTCTCTGTCTCTCTGTCTGTGTCTGTCTCTGTGTGTGTCTCTGTCTCTGTGTGTCTCTGTCTCTCTGTCTCTGTCTGTGTGTGTGTCTGTCTCTGTGTGTGTGTCTCTGTCTGTGTGTGTGTCTGTCTCTGTGTGTGTGTCTCTGTCTCTCTGTCTGTGTGTGTGTGTGTCTCTGTGTGTGTGTCTGTCTGTGTGTGTGTGTGTGTCTCTGTGTGTGTGTGTGTGGAACATAACTTAACTTTATTTATTTTTTTACACGTTGTCTGCAGCAATTCTCAATTAAAAATCCAATACTATTAAAGCTGAGTCATGCACTCACATCTGTAACGTTCATTTTAATATTCCAATCCCCCAGGTTTTTAGTTTAGAGAACACCTGCGGTGTTCGGCCTGTAGGCGGCGCTGCTACTCTGAACCGTAGAGATTTATATTCATTTAATATAAATGTTATGAATAATCAGTATTCAGAAAAATAAAATCAATGGCATTTTCCAATGCAATGTATTTAAAACCTGTTGAAAAGCTACCTTTTTACTAAGCAACCAGAAACTGTTATCTATCCACTGTCTGCCTCCTCAATGTTTACCAAACTATATCAACTATATATTGGACTGTGTTCCTCTAGAGTCGAGACCAACTGACGGTTCTAACTCAAACATACAGTATAAGCTTGACCTCAACTGTTGTACATTAAGATGTCTACTACTACTGTGATTATTGACCATTGTCCATCTTATCTCCCCCCCCCCCCAGCCGTGTGTGTGTTGCGGTGCGCCGTGTGTGTGTTGCCGCGTGTGTGGACTCAGACTGTGAGGATGAAGAGAGGAAAGAAGGCCGAGGCAGCAGAGGCCGTGGAGGGAGACGACGACAATGGAACCGGTACTTATGATACTGCTGCTACAATATTATTACTTCTACAATACTATTACTACTACAATACTACTGCTGCAATATTATTACGAATATACTACTACAATACTTTTTCTACAATACTATAACTACTACTACTACTGCTACAATACTAATGGCAAGTTTCTGGTACCTGTAGGGGGCATCCTAGAGCAAGATGACCTTAACCCCTACCTGCTCCTAAATGACCTGTCTCTGTACTGTCTAACCCCTACCTGCTCCTTAATGACCCGTCTCTGTACTGTCTAACCCCTACCTGCTCCTTAATGACCCGTCTCTGTACCGTCTAACCCCTACCTGCTCCTTAATGACCCGTCTCTGTACTGTCTAACCCCTACCTGCTCCTCAATGACCTGTCTCTGTACTGTCTAACCCCTACCTGCTCCTTAATGACCCGTCTCTGTACTGTCTAACCCCTACCTGCTCCTTAATGACCCGTCTCTGTACTGTCTAACCCCTACCTGCTCCTTAATGACCCGTCTCTGTACTGTCTAACCCCTACCTTCAGATTCAGATTCAGATTACTTTATTAATCCCGAGGGAAATTAAGGTGCAACAGTTGACACAGGGGGAATAAATGCACACACAAAAAATACTAATACCTAAGCTAAAAAACAAAACTAACTAAATAAAAATTGTATAAACAAAAATATAGTTAAATGAAATCAAAATGTATTGATAAATGAAGATAAATTTACAGTATTATTACAGTAATACGTAGGTATATACAATACACAACAATACGTATAGTGCAAATTGGCAGAATAATATATTAATAAATAACTCAACTGAAAAGTGACATGTGTAAAGTGAAAAGTGAATTTGAAAAGTGATTTACAGTGCGTTGACCAAAAAATAATAATAATAAGTACGTTGGCCTCAGGTCACTGAGAGTCTCCACTGTCCCTCTCACGACCCGAGGTAGATGAGTTAAAGAGTCTAATGGCCACAGGAAGAAAGGACTTCCTATGGCGTTCTGTGGTGCACCTGGGTGGGTGCTCCTTGATGACCCATCTCTGTACCGTCTAACCCCTACCTGCTCCTTAATGACCCGTCTCTGTACTGTCTAACCCCTACCTGCTCCTTAATGACCTGTCTCTGTACCGTCTAACCCCTACCTGCTCCTTAATGACCTGTCTCTGTACCGGCTAACCCCTACCGGCTCCTTAATGACCTGTCTCTGTACTGTCTAACCCCTGCTCCTTAATGACCCGTCTCTGTACCGTCTAACCCCTACCTGCTCCTTAATGACCTGTCTCTGTACCGTAAAACCCCTACCTGCTCCTTAATGACCCATCTCTACTGTCTAACCCCTACCTGCTCCTTAATGACCCGTCTCTGTACCGTCTAACCCCTACCGGCTCCTTAAAGACCTGTCTCTGTACTGTCTAACCCCTACCTGCTCCTTAAGGACCTGTCTCTGTACTGTCTAACCCCTACCTGCTCCTTAATGACCTGTCTCTGTACCGTCTAACCCCTACCTGCTCCTTAATGACCTGTCTCTGTACCGTAAAACCCCTACCTGCTCCTTAATGACCCATCTCTACTGTCTAACCCCTACCTGCACCTTAATGACCCGTCTCTGTACCGTCTAACCCCTACCTGCTCCTTAAAGACCTCTCTGTACTGTCTAACCCCTACCGGCTCCTTAAAGACCTGTCTCTGTACTGTCTAACCCCTACCTGCTCCTTAATGACCCGTCTCTGGACTGTCTAACCCCTTGTCACACTTCACAGCCCCGGTGAAGAAAACCAAGAAGTCTAAGGAGCCTGAGGCCCCCATCCTGTACGAGGACCCCCCAGATGTCACGTCCTCATCAGATGGTCGTCCCGCCAACATGAAGATCACCTCCTGGAACGTCGATGGGCTGCGGGCCTGGGTCAAGAAGAAGGGCCTGGACGTAAGTCTTGAGGTTCTATTAGAACGAGGAACAACTGTACTGGACTCGATGAGAACACGGCAGAACTCCAACGTGAAGCTGTTGGTCTTCTGGGTAGAAACTCGTTGGATCGGAGAATGTTAGCGAATGTACAGATGTTTTCTACCCATATGCGTTGCGTTTTGATAGTTGGTAGAAACTAGCGGTGGGGATTGTTAGTCCGATAAGTTCGTAGACTCGTTAAATTATTTCTGTTTTGATTCTTATCAGTAGGAACTAGAGAACATATTACATTATTCCATCTCTCCCCCCGTCATCTCTCTCTCTCCCAGTGGGTGCGTGACGAGTCCCCAGACGTCCTGTGTCTCCAGGAGACCAAGTGTGCTGAGAGGTCCCTCCCGGTGGACATCACCTCCATGCCAGAGTTCCCCCACAAGTTTTGGTCGGGTTCCGAGGAGAAGGAGGGCTACAGCGGGGTGGCCATGCTCTGCAAGACTGAACCGCTCAGCGTCACCTACGGCATCGGTGAGTACTTCATTCAACCTGTAATAGTTCTGAGGAGCCTCTAGGGGGTAGAATAGTTCTAGGGGGCAGAATAGTATAGTGGTCTCGCTGTAGGGTGCTAGAGCAAGATGTCCCCTAACCCCTACCTGTAGGATCCTAGAGCAAGCTGTCTCCTAACCCCTACCTGTAGGATCCTAGAGCAAGATGTCTCCTAACCCCTACCTGTAGGATCCTAGAGCAAGATGTCTCCTAACCCCTACCTGTAGGATCCTAGAGCAAGAGGTCTCCTAACCCCTACCTGTAGGATCCTAGAGCAAGAGGTCTCCTAACCCCTACCTGTAGGGTCCTAGAGCAAGATGTCTCCTAACCCCTAGAGATGTCTCCGTGTTTCCCAGGGAAAGAGGAGCATGACAAGGAGGGTCGCTGCATCACCGCCGAGTTCCCGTCCTTCTTCCTGGTCACCACCTACGTCCCCAACTCGGGGAAGGGTCTGGTCCGTCTGGACTACCGGAAGACCTGGGACGAGGACTTCCGCGCCTACCTCCAGGGCCTGGAGGAGCGCAAGCCGCTGGTCCTGTGCGGGGACCTGAACGTGGCCCACGAGGAGATCGACCTGAAGAACTCCAAGGGCAACAAGAAGAACGCCGGCTTCACGACAGAGGAACGCGAGGGCTTCACTCAGCTGCTGGAGGCCGGCTTCACCGACAGCTTCCGCCACCTGTACCCGGAGCAGGCCAACGCCTACTCCTTCTGGACCTACATGATGAACTCTCGCTCCAAGAACGTGGGTTGGCGCCTCGACTACTTCGTCCTGTCCGCCGGTCTGATGGCCGGCCTGTGCGACAGCAAGATCCGCAACCAGGCCATGGGCAGCGACCACTGTCCCATCACCCTGCTGATGGTCGTCTAGGCAACCGCCGCCGCCTCCCTTCTGACCGTCTGTTATTACAAGATCAGAAACAGACGAGTGACGCGGGTCTCACCTGTGTTTGGTGCTCTTTAAGTGTTGGTTTTTGATTTCCCGATTGGCAGCGGTTTAGTGACTAAGAACCGTAGATGATTAGTTAGGTCTAGAGGTTGTTGTTCTCCAAGGGGATGCTGTTAGAATATGGACGATTCCTGTTTTGTTATTTCACATGTTTTCTGTAAAACTTAATAAAGACCTTTATAAAAAATAAAAACATTTGTTGACCCCTGATGTGTTACTTTTAGGCACAGATGAGCTCCAGTTGTCAAACTTAAGAAAAAAAACCATAGCTGCTAAACAAGAGAATGAAATATTTGAAACGTCATTTATCTTTAATAAAAGCCTCAATAGTATTGAGCAGGGGGCGTGGCCTAGGCGTAGGCGTGCGTCCTCAAGTGAACCTTGAGGTGGTAGGACTGCCGGAAGCCCCGCCCACACTCGGTGCAGACGTAGGGCTTCTCTCCGGTGTGCGTGCGCTGGTGTCTCTTTAGCCGGTTGGCGCTGAGGAAGCGCTTGTCGCAGTGGGCGTGGCCACAGGCGTAGGGCCGCGCCCCGGTGTGGTAGCGCAGGTGCACCGTCAGGTAGCAAGACTGGGTGAAGCTCTTGCCGCAGTAGGCGCAGGTGAAGGGCTTGTGGCCCGTGTGGAAGCGCTGGTGCTTCAGCAGCTCGGCGTGCGAGTAGAAGCTCTTGCCGCAGTCGGCGCACAGGAAGGGGCGTCGTCCGGCGTGGGTCAGCTGGTGGCGTGTGAGCGTGGCCTTGAACACGAAGCTCTTGTCGCACAGCGTGCAGCGGAACACGTTCTCCCGCGTGTGGCAGCGCTCGTGCTTCTTGGCGCTGCGTTCCCGCTTGAAGCGCTTGCCGCAGAAGGAGCAGGCGAAGGGCGTGTCCTCCGAGTGGGAGGTCATATGACTCCGCAGGGCGCCGCCATACAGGAAGCGCTTGGGGCAGCGGGGGCAGGCGTGGGGGCGGTCCTGGCGGTGGACCCGCCGGTGGGCCGTCAGCGCCGCCCGGTACGAGAAGCTCTTCCCGCAGTCGCACGTGTGGACCTCCTCCTCCTTCTGCGCCTCCTCCCGGGGAGCGGAGCTGGAGCTTTCTGTCGGCTAGACAGGAAATCAAATAAATTATACATCAGTCGCCGTTCTTTGGTTCTGGAAAACGTGGCTCGACACAAAATAAATAGATTTCAAACATTGTTCACACACACACACACACACACACACACACACACACACACACACACACACACACACACACACACACACACACACACACACACACACACACACACACACACACACACACACACACACACACACACACACACACACACACACACACACACACACACACACACACACACACACACACACAAACCTTCTGGTTCCCAGACAACCTGCTGCAGGACAGTACTATTAGTGTTCTGTGGGTCATTACCATCTCCTCCTCCCTGTGGGTCATTACCTTCTCCTCCTCCCTGTGGGTCATTACCTTCTCCTCCTCCCTGTGGGTCATTACCATCTCCTCCTCCCTGTGGGTCATTACCTTCTCCTCCTCCCTGTGGGTCATTACCATCTCCTCCTCCCTGTGGGTCATTACCTTCTCCTCCTCCCTGTGGGTCATTACCATCTCCTCCTCCCTGTGGGTCATTACCATCTCCTCCTCCCTGTGGGTCATTACCATCTCCTCCTCCCTGTGGGTCATTACCATCTCCTCCTCCCTGTGGGTCATTACCTTCTCCTCCTCCCTGTGGGTCATTACCATCTCCTCCTCCCTGTGGGTCATTACCATCTCCTCCTCCCTGTGGGTCATTACCTTCTCCTCCTCCCTGTGGGTCATTACCATCTCCTCCTCCCTGTGGGTCATTACCTTCTCCTCCTCCCTGTGGGTCATTACCATCTCCTCCTCCCTGTGGGTCATTACCATCTCCTCCTCCCTGTGGGTCATTACCATCTCCTCCTCCCTGTGGGTCATTACCTTCTCCTCCTCCCTGTGGGTCATTACCATCTCCTCCTCCCTGTGGGTCATTACCATCTCCTCCTCCCTGTGGGTCATTACCATCTCCTCCTCCCTGTGGGTCATTACCTTCTCCTCCTCCCTGTGGGTCATTACCATCTCCTCCTCCCTGTGGGTCATTACCATCTCCTCCTCCCTGTGGGTCATTACCTTCTCCTCCTCCCTGTGGGTCATTACCATCTCCTCCTCCCTGTGGGTCATTACCTTCTCCTCCTCCCTGTGGGTCATTACCATCTCCTCCTCCCTGTGGGTCATTACCATCTCCTCCTCCCTGTGGGTCATTACCTTCTCCTCCTCCCTGTGGGTCATTACCATCTCCTCCTCCCTGTGGGTCATTACCTTCTCCTCCTCCCTGTGGGTCATTACCATCTCCTCCTCCCTGTGGGTCATTACCATCTCCTCCTCCCTGTGGGTCATTACCATCTCCTCCTCCCTGTGGGTCATTACCTTCTCCTCCTCCCTGTGGGTCATTACCTTCTCCTCCTCCCTGTGGGTCATTACCATCTCCTCCTCCCTGTGGGTCATTACCATCTCCTCCTCCCTGTGGGTCATTACCATCTCCTCCTCCCTGTGGGTCATTACCTTCTCCTCCTCCCTGTGGGTCATTACCATCTCCTCCTCCCTGTGGGTCATTACCATCTCCTCCTCCCTGTGGGTCATTACCTTCTTCTCCTCCTCCTCCTTGTGGGTCTTGGCATGTCGGAGCAGCCCCGACCGGGCGCTGAAGGAGCGTCCGCAGCGTCCACAGGGGAACCCTCCCCCGGGGGGGTCCCGCCCGGCGGTGGAGGGGCGGAGCTCCCCGGGGGGCCGGTGCGTGTGCCGGTGGCGTTCCAGCGACTGCTTGAAGGAGAAGCGGCGCCCGCAGGAGGAGCAGAGGAAGGGCTGCTCCCCCGTGTGGACGGGCCGGTGGGACGCCAGCACCGAGCGGAACCGGAAGCTCTTGTCGCAGTCGGGGCAGGAGAACCGGCCGTCCGTCCGCACCGCACCGCCCTCGGGGTCGTCGCCGTGGCGACCGGGAGGAGGAGCCCCGGGGACCACGCCGAGGACCTGAAGGGAGCCAGCCTCCAGGGAGTCTGACAGGAAGGAAGGTCAGTTCAACTCCTTCAATCAGAAGTGGAGAGCGATACCTAGCAGGAAGGTTCTTACCGTTCTGCTCCTCAATCACAGCAGAACCCAGGAGAACCTCAGAGGAACCGTATGAGTGCTCCACACTGGGGAACACAGAAGAACCACAACAGGGTTACTGTGGATGAGGGCACAGAACCACCACCCACGCAACTATAGTGGGGGGGGGGGGAAGGGGCTTACCTGGCTCCGCCCGGCTGCTTTTTCCTCCTTGGCTCCGCCCCCACGTTAGCCCCGCCCCTCCTCAGGCTCTTCTGCAGGTTGATGACCTGAACCTTCATGGTGGGCCGTCTCTTACGGCCACTGGTCCGCACCGCCTGCTGTACTGCATCACCTCCTCCTGACTCCTCCTCCTCCTCTTCCTCCTCCTCCTCCTCCTCCTCCTGGGTCTGGCTGAGGGGCGTGGCCTGGCTGGGGGGCGTGTCCTCCCGGTGCGTGTGCTTGTGGCGGTCCAGCGACTGGCGGAAGGAGAAGCGGCGTCCACAGGCAGAGCAGCGGTGGGGGCGGTCCCCGGTGTGCACCACCCGGTGGGCGGTCAGAGACGACAAGAAGCAGAACCGCTTCCCGCAGTCGGGGCAGTCGTGGGGGTGGGACGGGGACGCAGCCGCTTCCTGTTCCTGTTCCCTCTGGTCGGTGGGGCCCGGCTCTTCAGCCGTCTCCATGATGACGTCCCCCTCTTCTTGGGCAGTCGTGCCGAGCTCCACCTCGGCGTAGTCGGTCACCGTGATGTCAGCCAACGAGGGGAGGGGGGCGTGGTCTCCGAGGCCGTGGGGTGAAGCGGATTGGTCGGAGAGGCCGGCTGGAGGCGGGCCGGACAGGGAGGACAGGATGCAGTCGCCCATAGAGGATGGAGGCACTAGAGACCAGACACACTATTATTATTATTATCATTTTTCTAATAATAATTATTACTTTTATAATTACTATTATAAGTATAATAATAACTATTAGAATTATGATTATTAATATTATTATAATTATTATTACTGTAGTAAAAAATATTATTACAATAATAATAAATACTATAATAAAAACAATTATTACTATAATAATTATTATTATTGTTTTATGCATTGATTGGTTCTGTAGGGTCTATAGTGGTGGTTCTGTAGGGTCTATGGTGATGGTTCTGTAGGGTCTATGGTGGTGGTTCTGTAGGGTCTATAGTGGTGGTTCTCTAGGGTCTATAGTGGTGGTTCTGTAGGGTCTATAGTGGTGGTTCTGTAGGGTCTATGGTGATGGTTCTGTAGGGTCTATAGTGGTGGTTCTGTAGGGTCTATAGTGGTGGTTCTGTAGGGTCTATAGTGGTGGTTCTGAAGGGTCTATAGTGGTGGTTCTGAAGGGTCTATAGTGGTGGTTCTGAAGGGTCTATAGTGGTGGTTCTGTAGGGTCTATAGTGGTGGTTCTGTAGGGTCTATGGTGATGGTTCTGTAGGGTCTATAGTGGTGGTTCTGTAGGGTCTATAGTGGTGGTTCTGTAGGGTCTATAGTGGTGGTTCTGAAGGGTCTATAGTGGTGGTTCTGAAGGGTCTATAGTGGTGGTTCTGAAGGGTCTATAGTGGTGGTTCTGTAGGGTCTATAGTGGTGGTTCTGTAGAGTCTATGGTGGTGGTTCTGTAGGGTCTATGGTGATGGTTCTCTAGGGTCTATAGTGGTGGTTCTGTAGGGTCTATAGTGGTGGTTCTGTAGGGTCTATAGTGGTGGTTCTGTAGGGTCTATAGTGGTGGTTCTGTAGGGTCTATGGTGATGGTTCTGTAGGGTCTATAGTGGTGGTTCTGTAGGGTCTATAGTGGTGGTTCTGTAGGGTCTATAGTGGTGGTTCTGTCGGTCACCATGCTGCTCCAGGAGGTTCCTCCGTCGGTGGTGGTCCAGTAATCCTCTCAGGTGGGTAGAGCTGACGTAGCGGTCACACTCCTCCAGCAGCCTGCCGCTCCCCAGCCAGGACACCGTCTGGACCAGAGAAACACCACCTGGTGACGGAGGAACCACGTCACGCTAAACACCTAGCGGTTAGCGTGGTTCCTCCTGACATTACGTGGCAACAACCAGCAGAACAACATAATACATCATAACATGACTCCACACAGCCCGGAGGACAGTGCCCTCTTTGGTCAGACACATTAGCCTACCTACGTCCTAATACCTATGCTAAATAGCACTCATTCACCATTAAATCATTGGGCTACACAGGAGGTGATGACCACTGATCATGATCACTCACCTGTCCGAGGTCAGGGATGGGCAGCAGCTGAGCCAATCGGCAGAGGAGCTCTTGGAACAGAGTGAGGAGGTCCTGGTTGTAGTCTGGTCCATAGACCACTGGGTACAGCTCCTGGAGGAGGGAGGAGCACACAGCTGTCAACAACTCCACCCATCACCAATAGAACACCACCTACCACTACCTAACATCAACTTACACCACCGAACACCAACACAGCACCACCGAACACCACCCTGCACTGCCTAACACCACCAAACACTACCTAACACTACCCAACACCCACCAGAACAAGATACAAGATATGCAACAAGTTCAATGGAATGCTTACTCCCCATTCCCTCCAGCAGTATGAATTTTTAAAACAATACAAAAAATGTTTATATATACAATAACATTTTACATAAAAACTACAATATAGTGACGGATGAACACCACCCAACACCAGCAGAACACCACATTTTACCACCAGAACACCACCCAACAGTAACAGAACACCATCTTACACTAGGGCACACTACATATTAACATGTAAATGAAAAAGGTACATTGAAATAATCAAAATCCATAAAATAAATAGCCTAAATAATAAAAAGCATGCAGCTTTTACAGATAGCGTTGCTTTGCCCCTCATCGGAGATCCGAAATAGCTCCAAATTATAGAACCGTTCTTTCTTTGAAACTAGCCCTTCCACATTACCGACCGGCACTATGTCCGTCTCCATGTTGCTGGAAGGTTGTGTGAGAGCCTGCGTGCAGACGCAGAGAGGGGGCGGGGCTGGGGGCGGGGATGAGAGTATGAGCAGAGAGAGAGCAGCGCAAAACGGTCATAACATAACTCCAGACATATCGGTATGACGGTATGGTCCCATCTACATATCTCCTTATGAAATATACCGGTATAACTCATAATACCGATATACCGCCCAGCCCTATCTTACACCACCCAACACTACCAGAACACCACCTAGTACTACCCAACCCCACCTAACCAGAACACCACCTAACCAGACTCTACAGCCCACTCACAGCTGCTGGAAGAGCACCTAACCAGACAATAGATCCACTCTCAACCCCAGACAATCTATCTCAGACTCTAGAAGGACACAGAGGCACTAGGATGGAGTGAAATGTATAAAGTTGAGGAGAAAGTGTGAAGAAGAGGAGCGACTCACCATGAAGAAGTGTTGTTTAACGTCTGGGTCTTTGAGCATCCTGTGGACAAGCTCCACGAAGTTCGCCTCCACCACCTCCTCCTCCTCCTCCACCTCAAACAACAAGCAGGTCAGAAAATTTGTTTTTACATGAATAATATAATCTGAATCACAGGTCACATTTATTTATTATACACTAACTTTTTAAATGATGATGCCTTGTGGTAATATTGTCATCCTCTGTATGCTGTACTCTCCTGTAAACTACTTTTACTTTGTGTTCCTTTACTACCACCGTGTACTTCTACCGTAGTCGTATCAAGTGTATTTATCAGGAGGTCCGGACCAGGTGAGCTCACCTGTCTAGTGCAGGGGGGGCGTGGCCTAGTGACCTTGTCCAGTAGGGCCGTGACCTGCTCTTGGTCCGCAGGTTGGTCAGCACGACACACCTCCAGAATATACTGGTCGGGGAACAAGTCAAACCTTCAAATATATAACCCTGAAGCATAACCCTAACCCTGAAACATAACCCTAACCCTAAAACATAACCCAAATCCTGAAACATAAACCCTAACCCTAAAACCTAACCCAAACCCTAAATAATAATAAGTCAGAACCCTGCCCACCTTGGCCTGTAGGCCAGTGCAGAGCTGGCTCCAGTGTTTCTCCAGGAGCAGCTCTGGGACCATGTCCCTCAGTAGAGAGACGAACTGGGCCACCTTCCAGAAGTGCTGGACCTCCAGGCGATGAACCGCCCTCCACATCACCGCCGTCATCAGCTGAAGGGGTGGGACCAGCAGCCTCAGGGAAGGGAGGGGGAGGAACCCGTCTGGAAGTAAACAAACAAAATGGAGACCTTAATGACTTCATTCAGATTTAAGATGGCCCCCACATTTATTACATTATTTATTAGTATTTTATTCCTGCCAATTTGCACTATACGTATTGTTGTGTATTGTATATACCTACGTATTACAGTAATAATACTGTAAATTGTGCAATTAATCTATCAATACATTTAGATTTCATTTAGTTATATTTTGCTTATACTAGTGTTGTTTAGTTAGTTGTTATTTAGTTTTTAGCTTTAGGTATTAGTATATTTGTGTGTGCACTTATTCCCCCTGTGTCAACTGTTGCACCTTAATTTCCCTCGGGATAAATAAAGTAATCTGAATCTGAACATTCAGACACCTCAGGTTTGGGTCCCAAAAGTTAATTTTGACATTCTGTTGTATGTAATGTTGTCATACTCAAATGTATATACTCTTCTCATACTCAAATGTATATAATGTTCTCATACTGTACTCTGTAATGTATATACTGTTCTGTGTAATGTATAAAATGTTCTCTGTAATGTACATAAAGTTATGTGTAATGTATATAATGTTCTGTGTAATGTACTTAATGTTATGTGTAATGTACATAAAGTTATGTGTAATGTACATAACGTTATGTGTAATGTACTTAATGTTCTCTAGTGTATATAATGTTCTCATACTGTTCTGTAATATACGTAAATAACAACCATATTAAAACAACATAAAGCCGAACAGAGGTTAAGCAGACATGGCTCAGGTCATCATTGTGCTGTGAGAAAACCAATAAAGTGTAACCATGTTCCCACCTGGTCCCATCAGCACCTGGTCCAGACCATCACGCTCTACCCCACCTGGTCCCATCAGCACCTGGTCCAGACCATCACGCTCTACCCCACCTGGTCCCATCAGCACCTGGTCCAGACCATCAAGCTCTACCCCATCTGGTCCCATCAGCACCTGGTCCAGACCATCAAGCTCTACCCCACCTGGTCCCATCAGCACCTGGTCCAGACCATCACGCTCTACCCCACCTGGTCCCATCAGCACCTGGTCCAGACCATCACGCTCTACCCCACCTGGTCCCATCAGCACCTGGTCCAGACCAGCAGGCTGTACCCCACCTGGTCCCATCAGCACCTGGTCCAGACCAGCAGGCTGTACCCCACCTGGTCCCATCAGCACCTGGTCCAGACCAGCAGGCTCCATCCCGTCACTCTGCGGGCGTCCAGAAGGGTCACAACTTCGATGCCCGGACGGCAGCTTAGCTTAGGGAGCTAACGGGTACAATAACCAAACTGAGTTCCAAAAGCCGCTAATTGTCATTCGTTCAATTGTTTTTTCTTTTTCTTTAACGAAGTCGTATTTGATCCTAATCAATTCATAACTTATACAACAACGTTTACATACAGATAGTAAATAAACCCTTTTTTTAGCGTTAGTTTCGGACTACATCATTTCCGGTGAGTCTTCTTCTTCAGCGGAAGTCATGAACGGCCCCTTACACCATGTTGTCACACAGTAGCGCCCCGTACGGACAGTAGCGGGATTACGCCTGTAAAACACCTGAAGTGCAGCTGACATAATAGTTGCAATTATTAATAATTACACGTTAAATAAGGTATGTGCAACCTATAATAGTCTACCCTGCCTCACCTGTGTGACAAATATTTATTTGAAGGTTTTTTGTGTCAGAATGTGTTGTTTTTTTTTGGAATGACAGCAGACTCTCCAGAAAACACAAAAAAGCTTTTCAAAGTGCGTAGTAGAATACATTTTTTGAAGAAATAAAAAGCGTTGTCTCTTTGAACCAGGTTGTGTAACACCGGTAATGGCGCAGGTCGTGAGTCAGTGTGTGTGAATGTGTGTGGTGTGAATGTGTGTGTTGTCACAGCCTGCAGTGGCATGTCGTCCAACGGTTCCACACAGCGAGGGTGTGGTTTGGGTGGAGGTGGACTCTGAAACGACAAACCGTGCTCACACACACACTTCAAAACAACAAAGTGTTCAGAGAGAACTCCGACTCCACGGGCTGCTTCACTACTTGATCAGGTACACACAGTTCATTTACACCCTTCATAGAAGACTTATTCATTCTTTAGATGCACATCAATAAGATGTAGGCAGGGGAGCACCTCGCTACAGGTAGACAGACTGCAGACATCAGGGGTTTGAACTCACAATCTTTTTGGCTGGCCACTAAACTACCAGATGTGTGTAAACAAGCAAATGATGATGGTGAGTGTGTGTGTGTGTGTGTGTGTGTGTCCACACAGGTCCAGGAAGATGATGAAGATGATGATGATGAGGGCTCTGTTGCTTCTGGTTGTCTTGGGTCTCTCAGAGCAATCAAAGGTAAATTCATGAATTCATAGTAAAATACATATCCAAACATACAGCGTCTTCCTTCTGTTGTCAGGCGTCTGTCTGTGTGTGTGTGTGTGTGTGTGGGGGGGGGGGGGGGAAACAGATCTTACAACTATGTGAAAGCATTGTTAAATTAGATTAGATTAGATTCAAATGTATTGTCGTTGCACAGCACAAGTACAGTACAGCGGAAAAAAGTTGCCATCTAACCAGAGTGCAAATGTTGCAGTGAAGTGTGTGGTAATATATAATGTACAGTGGTTAAATGAGATGTCAAAACAGTCTACTAAAAACAGGTAGAAAATAACTTAGTAGAATTATAAGTATATATCTATATCTATAGATCTATCTATAGAAGAATGTTTCTAAATACTATATATACCTATACGTATGCATTCATGTGTCGATTTGGATTAACATGTGATCAGTGTTAACCAATATTGATTGTTTTGTTGATTAGGTTGTTTTCAGTTATTGTTAAGCCCCGTGTTATTAAGGTGGATAATAATTAATGTGTTTAACTTCATGAACTACACTTGCTTCTTCAGACGAAGACGACGAGGGTGAAGAAGACTCTTGTCTCACAAGGTTACCTTAGTTACACACTCTTATCACATCACAATATCAAGAGTCATGACATCATCAATAACCATCATAAGTCTTGCTGATATTGTGTGTGTGTGTGTGTGATCTGCATGTGCATGTGTGTGTGTGTGTGTGACCTCAGGTAAAGACTGTACTCAGATCAAGGCTGCCTCCCGAGAGGCTGCCAGCGGTGTGTATGTGATCCAACCTCAAGGGGTCAAGACACCTTTCAAGGTGAGATCCAAACGTTTCTCAAACTAACCAATCAGCTGAGCCCTGTCCTAACCAATCAGCTGAGCCCTGTCCTAACCAATCAGCCGTCACCTGTCCTCACCTGTGCAGGTGTACTGTGAGATGTTGGGGGGCAGCGGCTGGACGGTGTTTCAGAGACGGACAGGAAACACTCTCTCCTTCAACAGGAATTGGTCGGCGTATAAAAATGGCTTTGGAAAACCAGGAAGTAAGTCTTACAATTTAATCTTAAAAAACAATAATAATAATAATATCTATTATTCATCACATAAACTGATCTGTCATAGTGTTACATTACGTTCACGAAAATATTCGCCAATGATTGTTGATGGTGGTGGTCAAGAAACATTCCTAGGAAGGAACCAAGGCCATAGGAATAATAGGAACCAAGGTGTTAAGAACCAAGGTGCTAGGAAGCGAGGTGCTAGGAGGCGTGCTTAGCGTGCTGTGTGTGCTGTGCTGCCAGTGGACCAGTGGCTGGGCCTCCGGAAGGTCTTCTCCCTGACCAAGAAGCCCAGCATCCGATGGGGCCTGAGGGTGGACCTCTGGGACCACGAGGGCGGGACCGCCTTCGCAGAGTACCGCGACTTCCGGCTGGCCAATAAGAAGCAGGCGTACAAGCTGACGGTCGGACCGTACCGAGGGAACGCCGGTACGTCGCGACACCCGCCGCACAAATGGACCAATCACACGCTGGCCCAACTAAAGGGTGGAAAGGGTGGCGTGTCATTAAGTTGTGCTACCAAGCTACCCACACACACACATCGTTTTCTATACCCTTGTGTTGGGTCCTATACGCTGTTCTGTTGGGTCCTACACCCTGTTCTGTTGGGTCCTATACCCTGTTCTGTTGGGTCCTATACCCTGTTCTGTTGGGTCCTATACCCTGTTCTGTTGGGTCCTACACCCTGTTCTGTTGGGTCCTATACCCTGTTCTGTTGGGTCCTACACCCTGTTCTGTTGGGTCCTATACCCTGTTCTGTTGGGTCCTACACCCTGTTCTGTTGGGTCCTATACCCTGTTCTGTTGGGTCCTATACCCTGTGTCTAGCTTGTAACCATCTCTGTCACCTCCAAGGGGATGCGATCCACGGGGGATCCTCAGACCAAGACCAGAGCGGCTTCGGGTTCAGCACCGTGGACCGGGACAACGACGGCTGCTCGCCCTGCATCTTTGGAGACATCGCGGAGATGGAGTGCGCCAGCAGCAAGGGCGGAGGCTGGTGGTACAGTCGCTGTGGCTCCGCCTCCCTCAATGGAGACTACCGCGCCAGCGGGGATCACCTGGGCTGGGCCTCAGGCCTCCACTGGCCAACCTGGCGGGGCCCGGCCCCGTACTCCGCCAACGCCACCCGCATGATGCTGAGGGCCCTGTAGAGAGAACTCCATGTCCCGTCAGACCGAGGGGACAGGAACCGAGGGTACCAAACAAGAGTGCAAAGGGGTCCTTTGGTCTCAACGACCTGTACTTCTTTATGCTGTGTGTGTTCTGGATGCTCTGCTTTTTTACCAAACTACACCTCCTGACGTAGAAGAATCCTTTATAGCAAACTACACCTCCTGACGTAGAAGAATCCTTTATAGCAAACTACACCTCCTGACGTAGAAGAATCCTTTATAGCAAACTACACCTCCTGACGTAGAAGAATCCTTTATAGCAAACTACACCTCCTGACGTAGAAGAATCCTTTATAGCAAACTACACCTCCTTAACGTAGCAGAATGCTTTATACCCGTAGTTTCTCGTAACAATGCTGGAACATTCTTTCAACTGTTCCCCCATCATCATGCTCCAATAAATCAAACTTTGCTGTCTTTATTTTTTATTATCCTTATTTTTCATCAGCTGCATTCCTTTACCATCACAATGATACTGCCATGTTTCATTCAAATGACCATGTTCACCATGTTGGTCATTAGCTTAAAATGTACTAACTACCACAACCCAATCCCACACACGAGCAAATTATTTTAAAATTAGTTTGGAGTCCCCTGCTTCTACCTCAGTGACCCGACCACCCATAAGCGTTAGACCATGGATGGAAATTAATAATATTATAATATGAATTTATTAATAATATGAATCCAGATCAATCAACTTCATAACAACATTTGGTCAAATGTTTTCATTATGCAGTGGAATGTTTGTTATAACTATTCTAAACTTAATCAATCATATGGAAAATATATAAATTAATATAATTAATTATTATGATTAATTTATATATTTTCCATATGACCAAACTTCATAACTTCATGTTATGAAGTTGATTGATCTGGATTATTATTCATATATACAGGGCCTGGCATTTAGTCCCTTGACCGGCCCACTTTCAGAAAGGGGGTGGAATGGGCCCATTCCATAAAGTGGGCCGGCCCATTCCATAAAGTGGGCTGGCCCATTCCATATAGTGGGCCGGTGTGATCCACCTGCGTTGAATTTCTTTAGGTAATTCTTTAACGGCGGCCCAAAAGTGCCAGATTGCCAGTCCGCCCCTGCATATATATATATTATTAATAAATTCATATTATAATATTATTCATTTCCATCCATCCATTAATTAATTAATAATTATTCAAATTTGTCAGCGCATTTAACCCATCCTAGTATTAGGAGCAGCGGTCAGCTATTTATACAGCGCCCGGGCAAATTATGGCAATTACAAATATATCCTGATTAAAAAATCCATTATTATAGGTTATTAAAGGTGCAGAAGGTAAGAGACTTAAGAGCTACAATCTTAGTTTAAAGAAACAACCTCGGTTGCCTGTCAACCTCGTGATTGACAGGGAAGATGGATTCCCTGAACCAATCAGGGAATCCATCTTGCCTGTCAATCACAGGTGCAAAACAACCCAGAAAAACATCTTCACTCTTCTTTTTTAACCACACACCGAATGGAACCCTTGACTGACATCTTGGGTCCTAGTAGTTCTGTGGTACCTGTAGGATCAAACATTATGGTATTTAATAACCTTAGTAAACCATTTTTTATTTTGATAAT
>CM051022.1:2889556-2932056 GCA_027704905.1 Muraenolepis orangiensis | reverse complement strand
TACCCTACTATTTTCAGATCAGTTCATAACAGATGATGATACCCTACTATCTTCAGATCAGTTCATAACAGAAGATGATACCCTTCTACCTTCAGATCAGTTCATAACAGAAGATGATACCCTACTATCTTCAGATCAGTTCATAACAGATAGTTAGTTAGTTAGTTAAGCCCTTGGTTCCTCCAGGGAGCATAGGCCATTGACGAATGTCTTCCATCTCACTCGGTTGGGGCAAGTTTTTCAAGGTCTCCCCAGTGTTGCCCACTCAAAGACATCTCTGCCTGGACATCCCTCCTCCAACTGTTCTTGGGGCGACCTCTTTTTCTCTTCCCTTGTGGGTTCCACTTCAGGGCTTGTCGGGTGATGTTGTTGGCTGATTTCCTGAGAGTGTGTCCTTTCCAGCTCCACTTTCTTTTTAGGATCTGTAGGTCAGTGGGATCCTGTCCAGTTCTCTCCCACAGGTCCACATTCCTGACTTTGTCCCTCCACTAGATGTTCAGGATCCTCCTAAGGCAGTTGTTGATGAATGTTTGCAGTCTGGCTGTTTTGTTGTTGGCCATGTTTCTGAACCATACAGCATCACCTGTTTCACATTGGAGTTGAAGATGCGTAGTTTGGTGTTAGTTGAGATGGTTTTGGAGCTCCAGATCTCCCTGAGGATGTTAAACATAACCCTGGCTTTGTTGAACCTGCTCTTTATGTCCGCGTCTGTCCCCCCTGTGGTGTCCATCACACTTCCTAGGTATGTGAACGCCTCCCCTTCCTCTAGGGGGCGCCGTGTATGAGGAGGGGGTTTCTGCTCCTTGAATGGATCTTCATCGCCCGTGTCTTTGTTGTGTTTGGTGTAAGTCCCAATTTGTCTGTCTTCTCCTGCATTTGCATATGTGTGTGAGAGAGAAGGGCAATGTCACCCGCAAAGTCGAGGTTGTCTAATTGCTCCCACATTGTCCACTGGATCCCAGTTCTCTCCCAGTTATCTTGGTTGTTTCCTTCATGATCCAGTCGACTGCAAGGAGGAAAAGGAATGGTGAAAGTAGACGACCCTGCTTCACCCCCGTATTGACATCGAAGCTCTTTGATAACTGGCCTGCATGCATGATCTTGCATGGGGTTACGTCATATGAGTTTTTGATGATGTTTATTAATTTGATGGGGATTCCATAGTGTCCCATTAGGCTCCATAGGGATGTTCTGTCTAAGCTGTCAAATGCTTTTTCGAAGTCGATGACGTTGATGTCGAGTGTTCCATTCTATTGACTGTTCAATTATGATGCAAAGTGTTGCTATGTGATCCGTACACGAGCGGTCTTGCCTGAACCCGGCCTGCAGGTCCCTGAGCCTCTTGTCTACAGATTCCTGGAGGCGTTTGAGGATGGACGGTTGAGGACAGATTCCTGGAGGCGGTTGAGGATGATCCGGTTGAGAACTTTTCCGGGTATGGAATGTAGGGTGATCCCTCTGTAGTTCTTACACTGTTGTAAGTCACCTTTCTTTGGGAGTTTCACAATGTGTCCCTCTGGCAATTCTCTAGGTGTCATTTCCTCTTCCCAAATCCTGCCAAACAAGTCGTAGAGCTGATGTATTTGCATCTGCTTTAAGGGCTTCTGATGGAATATTATCAGGGCCAGCAGCCTTGCCACTCCTCTGTTGCTTGATTGCAGTCTTTATTTCACTTTTGTTGGTCTCTCACATCTGATATTTAGTGGAATCCCAGCTTTGGGTATATTTGGTGGTTCTGCTGGTGGTGGCCTATTTAGAACATCTTGAAAGTGTTCTACCCATCTAGCTGTTCTTCCACAGTTGAGACCACTCCACCACGACAAGGTATGCAGTCTTCAGATCAGTTCATAACATTTTCATTTCGATTTCATTTAGTTATATTTTGTTTATACTAGTTTAGTTTAGTTTAGTTTGTTGTTATTTCGTTTTTAGGTATTAGTATATTTTGTGTGCATTTATTCCCCCTGTTTCAACTGTTGCGCCTTAATTTCCCTCGGGATAAATAGTCATCTTGAATCTTGAATCTTGAATCTTGAACAGAAGATGATACCCTACTACCTTCAGATCAGTTCATAATAGATGATACCCTACTATATTCTGGGCGTGGTCATGTCAGCGCTATTAAGCCTTGAATGTCGGACATACAGACACTATCCTCACTGACTATCTATCACATAGACACTATCCTCACTGTCACTATTCATCACACAGACACTATCATCACTGACTATCTATCACATAGACACTATCATCACTGACTATTTATCACATAGACACTATTATTACTATCGCTATCACACAGACACTATCATCACTGACTATCTATCACACAGACACTATCATCACTGACTATCTATCACACAGACACTATCATCACTGACTATCTATCACACAGACACTATCATCACTGACTATCTATCACACAGACACTATCATCACTGACTATCTATCACACAGACACTATCATCACTGACTATCTATCACACAGACACTATCATCACTGACTATCTATCACATAGACACTATCATCACTGACTATTTATCACATAGACACTATTATTACTATCGCTATCACACAGACACTATCATCACTGACTATCTATCACACAGACACTATCATCACTGACTATCTATCACACAGACACTATCATCACTGACTATCTATCACACAGACACTATCATCACTGTTGCTGTCACACAGACACTATCATCACTGACTATCTATCACACAGACACTATCATCACTGACTATCTATCACACAGACACTATCATCACTGACTATCTATCACATAGACACTATCATCACTGTTGCTATCACACAGACACTATCATTACTGACTATCTATCACACAGACACTATCATCTGTCTGCAGGTCCCCTAAAGCTGGGACCAAAGCTTGCATTAGACCAGGTCTACGGTCTGGGGCCAAAGCGAGACAGGAAGACACTGAATGCACAACATTCAGAAACCTGAAGAGAAGAGAAAGCTGAAGAGAAACAGCATCCACAAAATCGCTGGTTCAAGTCCCCGAAACACCAGGTTACTTCCTAAGTGCCCTTGAGCAAGGCACCCCCTACACACTGCTCCTCATACTAGGATGGGTTAAATGCGGAGAAATTCCTTTTGCTGTACTGTACTTGTACTGTTTTTTTGAATAATAATAATTACTATTATTATTACATGTCTGAGAAGCGGTCAGACGGTGTCCTTTATAAATGACATAACGTCCCACTAGCAGACACACGGGACATCACACACTTCCTCTCAGAGTGAGAAACACAGTTCCAGAACTGGAACACAGACGGCATGGTCCATGAGCGTACAATGGCCGAAGTAGAAGCGCATAGTTCATTGTATTTGCTATTGTTGTTATTATTATGGTTGTGAAGATGATGATGAGGATTATTATTATGTAGGCACGTCATTGGATGGGCTTCAAGTAAAGGATGGCATGTTACATGAGGGGAAATAGATACATAGATAAAATAATATAGTTATTGTTATTGTTATTTTTAATATTATTAGTAGTAGTAGTATTGGTATTAGTAGTGTTCTTATTTTGAAGGCCTATGTATTTCAATGTGGTGCAATACCCTCCAGTCCAGGTGGTGGCGGTAAAGCACAAATCAACTGGATCTGCATCTCCATTAAATAGCAGAAGAATAAGACTTGACTCAACGTCGTCACGAACCACAACAGATAACAGCTGATTAGTTTGGTTCTTAAATCGGAACAAGATGAGCACCGAGAAGTACCCGAGGTCCTCCATCGAGGATGACTTCAACTACGGAACCAACGTGGCCACCGCCAGCGTGCAGATCCGCATGGGTGAGGAGATCCAGAACCTTCTATTATAGATCCGCCACCACGACGACCCTTCCGGTTCTCTACCTCCCTGTTCTGCTAATGTTCCACCACGACAAACCTCCCTGTTCTGCTAATGTTCTACCATGACAAACCTCCCTGTTCTGCTAATGTTCCACCACGACAAACCTCCCTGTTCTCCCTGCTCTGTTAATGTTCCACCGTGATGAACCTCTCTCTCTCTCTCTCTCTCTTTCTCTCTCTCTCCAGACTTCCTGAGGAAGGTCTACTCCATCCTGTCTCTTCAGATCCTCCTGACCACTGCCACCTCTGCCCTCTTCATGTTCTATGAGCCGCTCAAGCAGTTCGTCCACTCAAGGTACGCCTATTATCTATTTATATCACATATTATATATATATATATATATATATATATATATATATATATATATATATATATATATATATATATATATTCCAGTGCGCTTGTTACACATCAGGCCCACTTAAAACTCAATAAGACCGTAGGGGAGAAATGGATTGATTGATGGGGCTGTTTTAGATTCTCATGACATCACACACATATATATATATATATATATATATATATATATATACATACACGTTTAGAGAATGGATCGACACAGATGTCTGAATCTAAACTAATGTGCTTGTCCCTCCAGTCCTGCGGTGGTGCTGGTCTCAGCACTAGGCTCTCTGGTGGTTCTTCTGGCGCTGGCCGTGTACCGTCACAAACACCCGGTCAACCTCTACCTGCTGTCGGCCTTCGTAAGTGTCCCGGGTCGGCCCGGCTTGATCCGAGTTGGATCTGTTCAGAGGTTCCGACAGCTGAACCTCTGAACAGATCCAACTTGGATCAAACCGGGCCATAAGCTGAGTGGGACGTCCAAACCGTTGACTGTCTTCTTCTGTCTCTCCTCAAATAGGCCAATGGTTGGATGGCTGGTTCTAAATCTGGTCTTTATTCATGTTTGTAATGAAAACACTCGAGTCTCACTGAAACAAGAATAATAATGTGTCGGTTCTTTACAGAATAACAAGACGAATACTAGAGACAGCAGTAGAACGACAGTCCAGTTGTCTCGGCGAAGCACCAAGGAACTTAGCTTCAGAACTCCGTGGCCGCATTAGAATATATAATAATCTATTAGAATATATAATCTATTACAATATAGTCAAATATAGAATCAACACATCACGTGTTGCTGGGATGATTGACAGTCTTTTTCAACTTGAAGGATTTCAAGAGCAACTTTTACTTAGACTTTTTTAACTCTTATTATTTTTTTTATCTTGCAGACTTTACTGGAGGCCGTTTCAGTAGCAACAGCTGGTAGGTGTCCGATGTCCCTTTGAACAGACTCCTGATTCCTCGTATCTGATGTCCCTTTCAACAGACTTACTGTATGTCTTATGTGTCTTGGTTTTGTGTCTCTGCAGTGAGTTTCTATGAGTATAAAATTGTCCTCCAAGCCTTCTTCCTGACCTGCTCCGTGTTCCTGTGTCTCACGGTCTACACCTTCCAGTCCAAGAGAGACTTCAGCAAGCTGGGGGCAGGGTGAGTACTGTCCTACATGTACTGGACCACTGTCCTACATGTACTGGACCACTGTCCTACATGTACTGGACCACTGTCCAACATGCATTATTGAGCTCTCAGTATATATGATATGATTGATCTCAGTACACCATTATTGATCTTAGTATTATTGATTACCTGCAGGTTGTTTGCTGCTCTGTTGATTCTGATCATCGGTGGTGTTATGAGGGTGAGTTTAAAACTGCATCACAATATGGGACACTCATATTTTAATATTAATACATCACAATATGGAACATTCATATTTTGTTATTTAAACTACATCACAATATGAAACATTCATATTTTAATAAAACTATCCTCACACTACGTTGTGTAGAGAAGTGGCGTGACTTCTTCCTGTTCCCCAGGTGTTCTTCAACAACGAGATCACAGAGATCCTGTTCTCCGCCGCCGGAGCACTGGTGTTCTGCGGGTTCATCCTCTACGACACCCACCTGCTGATGCACCGCCTGTCCCCCGAGGAGCACGTCCTGGCCTCCATAAACCTCTACCTGGACATCATCAACCTCTTCATCAACATCCTGCGCATCCTGGACTCCATGAAGAAGAACTGAGGAGGAGCCGTGACCCCCGACCCTTCTTACCCCTTAACTTCATGTGGGTTGTTGGGGGTGCTGTGTGAACCTGCCTTCTTGGTTCCTTTTTATGACTGCAGCGGCCTCCTATTGGTCTACACAATTCTAGAATAACAACCTAATGGGGGCATCTTTATGGTAATTATTAATACATTTTTGATCAAAACGGGAACGTGTTCTTAGAACTGGTCCCGTGTTGAACAATGTGATCGTTCTCTGCTCTAACTCTGGTGTTGTGGTTGCTTGCTGGTATCTCCCTATCTGGTATCTCCCTATCTGGTATCTCCCTATCTGGTATCTCCCTATCTGGTATCTCCCTATCTGGTATCTTTCTACCTGGTATCTTTCTACCTGGTATCTCCTTGTATTTATCATGGTGAGAAGCTTGAGAACGTTCAGTGTACTTAGGTTGTTTATGTTTCTGAATCATTCATTTAAATATATCTTTCTGCACATGTTTGTGAATGACTTCACACAAAGCACCCTAATCAGTCCTGTTTTGTATAATTATATAAGTTATTTTCCATGACTTAAATGTATGTCACATTCCTGAAACTGAAGATTCGAGTGTAAAATATATTAGTCGAAGTACATGTTTTCCCGCATAATTATGTTATGGCTCCCAATGATTTATATTTTAATTAATTATAATCATGACGATTGATATGTATTATTTGTGAATGTTAGTGTAGTTTGGAAAAATTCATGTGAAATCTGTATTGGATGACATCACACCGACAATACAAGGGAATATTAAAAAGACACTTGAAAGTATAACTGGCTGAATTATGTGTCATTGTTCTGTGTACAAATATGTCAATATTAACATGTTTAATATCAGTTAACACTCTAATATGACTCCATAACACATTTAATATCACTTATCACAATATCATTCGCACAAGGAAAGAAAGGAAGTCATTGACCAGCCAAACTTCAATTAACGATTCAACACGAGACGGCAGCAGGTTCTGTAGACAAGAGAACAATCAGGTTCTGTAGACAAGAGAACAATCAGGTTCTGTAGACAAGAGAACAATCAGGTTCTGTAGACAAGAGAACAATCAGAGTTCTGTAGACAGAACAATCAGTAGGTTCTGTAGACAGAGAACAATCAGTAGGTTCTGTAGACAGAACAATCAGTAGGTTCTGTAGACAGAAACAATCAGTAGGTTCTGTAGACAGAACAATCAGTAGGTTCTGTAGACAAGAGAACAATCAGTAGGTTCTGTAGACAAGAGAACAATCAGTAGGTTCTGTAGACAAGAGAACAATCAGTAGGTTCTGTAGACAAGAGAACAATCAGTAGGTTCTGTAGACAAGAGAACAATCAGTAGGTTCTGTAGACAAGAGAACAATCAGTAGGTTCTGTAGACAAGAGAACAATCAGTAGGTTCTGTAGACAAGAGAACAATCAGTAGGTTCTGTAGACAAGAGGCCAATCAGTAGGTTCTGTAGACAAGAGGACAATCAGTAGGTTCTGTAGACAAGAGAACAATCCGTAGGTTCTGTAGAGGAGCATCAGTCCTGCAGGAGGTCGACGTTGTTCTCCACCTGCGGTGAGTCCTCCGCCTAGAAGACAAGATGTGTTCTGTAGGAGGGAACGTCTAGAACCGCCATCTCAGAACTTGGATCGTTCTGAGATGGTGACAGGAGAACAGACCTGCAGAACGACAACCACTTGACGTCCTGAAGCTGCCTCTGATCCTCAGTTATGTTAAAAATTAATAATAATAAAAATAACATTTAAAATGCATCATTAATAAAATGTGCACTTAAAGCTGCAGCTATTTACTCCATTAAAGAATATCTACAACTGTACCACGTGGTTATGTATATATATATAAAAAGTTGTATATATATATATATATAGTTATAACTGTAAATATATATATATATATACAGTATATATACATATATAGTTATATAGTTTTATAGCTATATAGCTATATTTATATAACTCCAGCCACTAGAGGCACCCCAATGGGAAACATTGCAGATTTAAAACCCCTGGAATGTGGAGCGTACCACTTGGCCGGGGGGCGGGGGGGTCTCGGCAGGGGGCTCAGCAGTGGGCTCAGCAGTGTGCAGGTACAGCGGGTTACTGATGCTGGGCGGTAGGGCGGGGCCCGTGGATTCCTGCTCCTCCCCTTCGTCCTGTCACACGGAAAAGGATGAATTGATATAATAATAATAATAATAATAATCTTACATAATAATCTAACATCTTACAAAGATCTGTTCAAACTGTCATATTCCATATAAACTGGACCATGTGTTTCTTGTAAGTTTCACTTCCTGTTGTTTGTCTTGTTTTAAACCCTGCAGACACTTTGTGAAGTCCACTGTTTTTAATTGTACTGTCGTATATATACTCTGTAAGGTGTCCTTGGGTGTTTTGAAAAGCGCCCCCCAAATGTATTATTATTATTATTATTATTATTATTATAATATAGCACAGTCATTTCTAAAATCGAACATGCTGTAACGAGGGCCCCCTCTCCCTCCCCCAGGTGTAAGTAAGGTCACACCTGAGGGTCTGATATCAGCTCTGTTCCCACCCCATGGCGGCTGCTGCGTGTTCTGTTGGCACTTTGTTTCTGCTTTGTTTTCATTCTCCCCCCCGTGTGTACGACCACATAGAACCAGAGGGACGTTGGTAGACTGGGAGCCTGACCTTGAAGTAGGAGAACTTGAAGGGTTTGGTTTTGCGGGCCTGGAAGCGGTACCCGACCAGGAGAACAGCGGCCCCCAGGACCAGCAGCATCAGGACCAGACCGGCCCCCATCCCGGCCTGGGGTCCCAGGTGGAGCTGAGGACCAGACACCGACACCACCGTCAGAGACCTCAGAGGTCTGATCATATTCACTCTGATCGACACGTTGAGGTATGAGGACTGTTCACCACTCATGGAAACATCAGACAACTACAAGGCCACTCATACGCTCCATCAGTCATCTAACTTGAGTTATCTTGCCAACAGACAGACAGACAGACAGACAGACAGACAGACAGACAGACAGGTGACGACTGGAATTCCTAAAACTTATCTTAAACTAAGAAGCGTGTGTGGTACTAATTCTCAGAGTCGCTTGTGATGAAACCCAAATGGTATCGTGTTCTTTCGGCTCTTCAGATGTACTTTGTGCTCCAATGTTTTTAAGATTGTTCAGTGACCAGGAGGACGTTCTGGTGTTATATAGTCCATGTGTTATGGTGTTATATAGTCTGTGTGTGTTATGGTGTTATATAGTCCGTGTGTGTTATGGTGTTATATAGTCTGTGTGTGTTATGGTGTTATATAGTCGGTGGTTCGGTGTTATAGCTGTGTGTTATGGTGTTATATAGTCGGTGTGTGTTATGGTGTTATATAGTCTGTGTGTGTTATGGTGTTATATAGTCGGTGTGTGTTATGGTGTTATATAGTCTGTGTGTGTTATGGTGTTATATAGTCGGTGTGTGTTATGGTGTTATATAGTCGGTGTGTGTTATGGTGTTATATAGTCTGTGTGTGTTATGGTGTTATATAGTCGGTGTGTGTTATGGTGTTATATAGTCGGTGTGTGTTATGGTGTTATATAGTCTGTGTGTGTTATGGTGTTATATAGTCTGTGTGTGTTATGGTGTTATATAGTCGGTGTGTGTTATGGTGTTATATAGTCGGTGTGTGTTATGGTGTTATATAGTCTGTGTGTGTTATGGTGTTATATAGTCTGTGTGTGTTATGGTGTTATATAGTCGGTGTGTGTTATGGTGTTATCTAGTCGGTGTGTGTTATGGTGTTATATAGTCGGTGTGTGTTATGGTGTTATCTAGTCGGTGTGTGTTATGGTGTTATCTAGTCTGTGTGTGTTATGGTGTTATATAGTCGGTGTGTGTTATGGTGTTATCTAGTCGGTGTGTGTTATGGTGTTATATAGTCGGTGTGTGTTATGGTGTTATATAGTCGGTGTGTGTTATGGTGTTATATAGTCGGTGTGTGTTATGGTGTTATCTAGTTGGTGTGTGTTATGGTGTTGAGAGGGGTGTTATGGTGGTGTGTGTGTATCGGTGTGTGTGTGTGTGTGTGTGTCAGTGTGTGTCTGTGTGTGTGGTGTGAGTTGGTGTGTGGGGTGTCGATGTGTGTGTGTGTCAGTGTGTGTGTGGTGTGTGTGTGTGTGTGTGTGTGGTGTGTGTGTGTGTCAGCGTGTGGTGTGTGGTGTGTCAGTGTGTGTGTGTGTCAGTGTGTGGTGTGGTGTGTGTGTGTGTGTGTGTGTGTGTGTGTGTGTGTGTGTGTGTGTGTGTGTGTGTGTGTGTGTGTGTGTGTGTGTGTGTGTGTGTGTGTGTGTCTCACCGCTATGCGTGGCGGTGGGGGAGCCTTCAGCGGTCCCTGGATCACGTGGATAACCCCGTTGGACGCCAGGATGTCAGAGTGGATGACGAAGCGCTCGTTGACGTAGCAGGACGACTGACATGACGTTAAGAGATGTGATTCATCACAACAACAACATCAACAACAACAACAACAACACACCACCGAGGGAGACGCCACAACCGGGAGGTCCTACCGTCACGTCGGGGTCCAGCAGGTCCACCACACCCCGGACCCTCAGGCTGCCCTGGCGGGTTCCCAGCTGCCCCACGTCCTTCATCTGATGGAGGGCCAGCGCTCCACCCTCAGACAGGTGGAGCTCCAGGTCTCGCTCCGTCAGCGTCTACAGAGACAAGAAGAGGAGGACATGATGAGGTCCACAGCCGGGGAGGGACACACGGACCGGGAGAACCTGACCCGGGGAGGGACACACGGACCGGGAGAACCTGACCCGGGGAGGGACACACGGACCGGGAGAACCTGACCCGGGGAGGGACACACGGACCGGGAGAACCTGACCCGGGGAGGGACACACGGACCGGGAGAACCTGACCCGGGGAGGACACACGGACCAGGAGAACCTGACCCGGGGAGGGACACACGGACCAGGAGAACCTGACCCGGGGAGGGACACACGGACCAGGAGAACCTGACCCGGGGAGGGACACACGGACCAGGAGAACCTGACCCGGGGAGGACACACGGACCAGGAGAACCTGACCAGTAGAACCTGACCCGGGGAGGGACACACGGACCAGGAGAACCTGACCCGGGGGGAGGAACACACGGACCATCCAGAGCAAAACCTTTCCTTCATCCTCCAGAGGAGGATGAAGGAGTTCAGTATATTTGGGAATTCATTCATATTTGGGTATATAATATACAGTGTGTTTCTTAGCTCTGTTGTTTGTTACTGTGTGTGTGTGTGTGTGTGTGTGATACGGGTCCAGAGACTCGCCTGGTTATCAAACAGGCCTGAGTTGTCCGGTACAAACAGAGTAGAGTTGGTGGTCAGGTCAGTCAACCTCTGGACGAACTCCTTCCCAGACTTGGAGTTCTGAGAGCAGTTCAGGATTTGCTGGAGGAAGGGAAAAAAAGCAGCTGTTTACCAACCTGTTTGTTACCGGGTTTGTTTACCAACCTGTTTGTTACCGGGTTTGTTTACCAACCTGTTTGTTACCGGGTTTGTTCACCAACCTGTTTGTTACCGGGTTTGTTTACCAACCTGTTTGTTACCGGGTTTGTTTACCAACCTGTTTGTTACCGGGTTTGTTTACCAACCTGTTTGTTTGTCAACGTGTGTGGACGTACCGTGAGGAAGTTGGAGAAGCTGGGCGTGGCCTGGAGGACCTGAAGGAGGTTCCCAGAGCAGGCGTAGCCGTCTCCGACGTACCCGCCTCTACACTCACACGACACGTCTGGAACAGAAGAGCCACCGGGAGTCACCTCTGGGCTGGAGGGCCGCGGGGCGGAGCCACCAAGCGCTCCCATCCCACATGTTGGTTTCTAACGCTGGACTGAATGATTGAAACCTTGGTTCTCCTCAAACGGACCCAAATGGGGTTTCATTGAAGATCTTTGTGTGTTTTAGTCCAGGTTCTTTAAAATAATGACCACTTTAAATACTAATTTGATCATTTTTTTTTATATAAATATACAACCAGTAAAATAATATAAATATATATCCCCCCCCCCCCCGTGGCTGACCTTTGACCCGGTAGCAGAACGTGTCCCACGTCTCGCTGAGGTTCAGGCGTAATCCGTAGTCCACGATGCCCACCTGACCGAAGCCACAGCGGGGGTTGGAGGAGGTGGTGGGATACCCGACCCGGGCCCCGGCCAGCCAGCCGGCCGCACACAGGCCCAGCCCCGCCTGAGGGACCGGGAGACCAGGTTCAAAGGTTCAAGGTTACTTTATTTAGTTCATTTATTTACAATGTTTGTATGTCATTTTTGGAGTTTTATTTTGTATGTATTTTGCATATTTAGCATTTTGCTGACGTCATGTGTGTGCGTGGCGCGGTTTGTGTGGAGATTCCGACTGAGGTGAGCTCGCACGTGTGTAGTTGTATAGTGTATATATATTTAGTTATAGGAAACATGTTAAGTTTTGTTTGTACAGAGTTGCCAAAGTGCTATCGTTATAAAGGGACTTAAAGGGAATGGGAATAGTTTGTTGTAATGTTTTGTCGCGTTAATTACTTTGGTTAAATAATGCTCTCACGTGTGTGTGTGTCCCGCCTCTCATGTTTAGCCTGTGTTGGATGAGAGGCCTGTCAATCACACGACGCCTGTCAATCACACGACGCCTGTTTCCTCGTCTGTTGTACAGGTCTGTTTGTAATGTGGTGCGTTCTGTTTGTTTGGTTTTACGTTTTAATAGATGAATATTATGTTGTATATATATATATATATATATATATATATATATATATATATATATATATATATATATGTATAGATTTTGTAGAGTTAAAATATGTTATGGGAGTTTGTGTGGAGATTCCGACTGAGCCTGTGTTGGATGAGAGGCCTGTCAATCACACGACGCCTGTTTCCTCGTTTGTTGTACAGGAAATAAACGTCCCACGACAAAGAAAAGGAATAGTTTCTTTCAAAGATTCAGACACAACGCAGTCGTCTAGCCTTTTAGCTGTGCATAGCCGCACAGACCGGCTACAGAGACACGGCCCTCCCTAACCCGTCAACGAAGCGTCCGTGAAGACCACTAAGTCGTCACCCTGCCAAGGGGAACCCCCTTCGAGAAGCGTCGAGGGGCTCCGTCAATACAACAGGTTGGGGGACACCGCACGGTGAGAACCTGAAGTTTGTGACACCTGGGATCCAACCTCTGGCGAGCGAACCATCGCTGGAGTCCGCGCATGAAGAGCAGACCCAGAGGTGCATGATGGACAGCGTCATCACTCTTCCGCGAACACGGATATGAGTAAGCGCAGACAGGGGGGCGAGAGCCTCGCTGTCATAGTCGCTGAGTCCAGGGACAGTCCCAGACAGACCAGGCCTTTACCCTACAGCCAACAGACTGAGGGGACAGTTAGTCGGGGTCCCGGGGACTGGCACGCAGCGTCGCAATAGCAGATGCGCGGTGAGTCCCCAGCCCGCATATAGAGCACGCCCGCTCATGACAGGGTCCTGGAGCATGGTCTCCACCAGGCCTATTAAGGGCGGGGGGACGATGCTTGAACTGAATGGGATGTCCCCATCTCAGCGTGCAGTCCAACCCATCGGGTAGGAGGTAACGCCCTCCTCATTACGCATAGCGCTCTGAGAGAGGGTGAGTAGACAGCTGGGGGCGTCGTTCAGTAAAGCGCGGTACTCCCTGGCTCCTACCGCCATCACAACATGCGTGATCCAAGGGGGGCCCCTCTCGAAGCGGAGGGGAAGGGCCATCCGCAATCGGAGAAACCACAGCGTTCGCTGTGGATCTTACAGCGATTTTATCCGGGCGCCACTCGTGGGTCGGTGTCTTTGGACCGATCCACGGGCGCCGATTGCCCAGCCTTCACCCTGCTGTCCCCCTGAAGGGGGGGGGGCTGAAGGGGACAGCAGGTCGGGGTCCCGGGGACTGGCACGCAGCGTCGCCGGAGCGGAGCGGAGCGTGGTGAGTCCCCAGCCCGCTTGTAGAGCGCGCCTGACGGTGAGCGAAACCTTCGCCGACTAGTCGTCGCCCTACAGCCGTAGGCCTGAGGGGAGGAGAGCGGCGAGTCACAACATCGCCCTACAGCCGTAGGCCTGAGGGGAGGAGAGCGGCGAGTCACAACATCGGCGTGCGGTTCCTCGACGACGATGACGGTGTCAACGTCGTCGCTCTCGTCGCCGTCGTCTTCACTGGCACGAGATGTTTCACAAGAACCTCTCGAAGACTTAATCTTCGGTCATGGAACAGCCAGGAGACGACTCCTGGCGTCCTTTAGGCGGCTTTGGCGTGGTCTGCGCCCAGGCAACGAAAACACAAGGTGTGTCGGTCGTCCAAGGGGAGCCTCGCCGGGCACTTGGCCCTGGTACCGCCGGGTTCTGAAGAGCCCCGCGGACGGTTAACATCATTCATCATTAGTCATACTTACCTTCCGCATCGCTGAAAGAAATGGGAGGGTGAGTGCCGCTCAGCGCGGCCTTTTATGCATGTTGCCGTGGGGAATGTGGGCGGGGCCCACGTACGTTGTTGTAAATTTTCAGTGCGCGCGATGTGCACACGGGACAAGCCCATAAGGTCAAGCCTACACGACGTAGCCTATAAGAAATAGAACCACGTAGAGTCGAGAGTCTGATGAACTGCAATGTATTCATGATGCTGCTGCACTACTGGCACTTTTAAATGCTTTTAAATGTATACACATACCCGTACATATCATCCTTCAGTCCCTTCAATGTTCGTTTTTATTGCGTATAATATTTGATATAATATTGTGTTTTAATAATAATAATAATAATAATATTGTGAAGGTTAGTTCTTTACTTTGGAGAAACCTTCGTCGTTTGGACGTGTTTTAATGAAGGAGTTTAGACGTTTATACGCCACCTGCTGAGCGGCGGCCAGCTGTTTGTACGTGGCGATGGCTCCGCCCCTCTCGATGCACGCCGCCACCGCGCCGTCCATGGTCAACTTGTACAATCCCTGGTCTGAGCGCACGTGAAACACACCCGCCGTGGCATCTGGAAGCACACACATACACACAGACACACACACACACACGCGCACACATACATACATACACGCATGCACACACACACGCAGGCAAACACACATACACACATACACACACACACACGCATACACACACACATACACACACACTGATGGATGGGAACAAAGGACGGGTGTTTGGCATCTTTAAGAGGATGTCACCGAACCTTCAAAGTGCAGGTCGGTGCAGGCGGCGTCGGCGTGGCAGGCCCCGTTGTCTTGGAGACAGCGGTCGACTGACGGCTCCTTGGACACACAGGTCACACCATCCCCGATGTAGTGAGTCTTACACGCACACGCCCTCTTCCCCTTTAAGAATCACAACAATCACGGTCATCACAATACTCACGTAGTGGTTGCTGCAGCTGTCCTCATCCCCTGGATCACTGCGTAATGTTTCAATAATACTATCTAATAATACTAACTCAATGAATGGGTTGGTTTTAATTGTGTCCACAATTGAATGAAAACCTAAAGGATTCTACTCCCCCTCACCAGGAGGTCAGGGTGCAGGAGGCACCAGGTCTACAGTCTCTCCTCCTCACCAGGAGGTCAGGGTGCAGGAGGCACCAGGTCTACAGTCTCTCCTCCTCACCAGGAGGTCAGGGTGCAGGAGGCACCAGGTCTACAGTCTCTCCTCCTCACCAGGAGGTCAGGGTGCAGGAGGCACCAGGTCTACAGTCTCTCCTCCTCACCAGGAGGTCAGGGTGCAGGAGGCACCAGGTCTACAGTCTCTCCTCCTCACCAGGAGGTCAGGGTGCAGGAGGCACCAGGTCTACAGTCTCTCCTCCTCACCAGGAGGTCAGGGTGCAGGAGGCACCAGGTCTACAGTCTCTCCTCCTCACCAGGAGGTCAGGGTGCAGGAGGCACCAGGTCTACAGTCTCTCCTCCTCACCAGGAGGTCAGGGTGCAGGAGGCACCAGGTCTACAGTCTCTCCTCACCAGGAGGTCAGGGTGCAGGAGGCACCAGGTCTAGTCTCCTCCTCACCGGGCGGGTCATGGTGCAGGTGGCGTGCTCGTGGCAGCCCCCGTTGTCCTCCAGGGAGCAGGGGTCCATTGGCTGACAGGAGAAGCCGTCTCCTCGGTGACCGCTGGGACAGGTGCAGCTCACCTTGGTCCCCTTCTGGAGACACCGTGCAGATGGAACACAGCCACCGTTCCCCGTGGAGCACAACTTCACCACTAAGGGGAGAGAGAGGGGAGAGAGTGAATGAAAGTGTGGTTCTTCTGGTCTGCCGTCGGCCTGGGACCTGCTGGCTCGATGTGCTGTGGGACCTGCTGACGTTCTATGAGACCTGTTAGCTGACGTTTTGTAGGACCTGCTAGCTGACCTTCTGTGGGACCTGCTGACATTCTATGGAACCTGCTGACGTTCTGTAGGATCTGCTGGCTGAATGGTTCTGTGGGCCCTGCTGATGTTCTGTAGGTTCTGCTGGCTGGATGGTTCTGTGGTTCTGTGGTGCTTCTAAATTAATTGACAAAGGAAGAGGTCCAGAAGTAGGGTCTTACGTGTGCACACAGAGCCGTTTCCCTGGTAGAAGGGCAGACACACACAGGTGTTGTTGTCTTGGCAGACCCCCTGTGGGGAGCAGGGTGGGGAACACACCGGGACCACAGCTGGTGCACACAGGAAGGAAGAAGTTAGATAGAACAGCATCTGGTGGATCAGCAATATTATAAATATCAATATATTTATATCATTGTGTGTGTGTGTGTGTGTGTGTGTGTGTGTGTCTGTCAGACCTTGTTGAGTCTCACAATGCGGTCCGGTCCAGCCCTCCTCACAGAAACACGCTCCGGTCCCTCTGACGCCATCGACACACGAGCCATGTTGCGTGCAGTTACACGCTATGAACACATGCAACACAAGACGTGGGTCACACCAGCGACACTATGGACAGGACACGTCCCTCTCGGAGGTCCACTAGGACCATGGACACATCAGTAACCCGGTCATCAGTAACCCGCTCATCAGTAACCCGCTCATCAGTAACCTCAGTAACCTGGTCATCAGTTACCCGGTCACCAGTAACCCCATCATCAGTAACCTCAGTAACCTGGTCATCAGTAACCCGGTCACCAGTAACCCCATCATCAGTAACCTCAGTAACCTGGTCATCAGTAACCCGGTCACCAGTAACCCCATCATCAGTAACCTCAGTAACCTGGTCATCGGTTACCCGGTCATCAGTAACCCGGTCATCAGTAACCTCAGTAACCTGGTCATCAGTAAACCAGTCATCAGTAACATCAGTAACCTGGTCATCAGTAACCTGGTCATCAGTTACCCGGTCATCAGTAACCTGGTCATCAGTAACCCGGTCATCAGTAACCTGGTCATCAGTAACCTGGTCATCAGTAAGCTGGTCATCAGTAACCTGGTCATCAGTAACCCAGCCATGGTACCTTGGCAGGCCCTCCCGTAGTGGCCATCGTCGCAGAGCTCACAGGCCACACCCTGGAATCCAACATGGCACTTGCAGGTGCCGTTGCCAAGGTGACCTTCGTCACAGTTTCCATAGTTACTGCAGACCGACCCTGCTCCCCCGGGGCAAGCTGGGGGATATAATTACGATTATTGTTGTTGTTGTTGTTGTTGTTATTATTATTATATAGCATGATATTATAGTAGTATAACCTCCTACCCTGACAGTCTCGTCCATAGTAACCAGAACAGCACTTCGACTGCCATTGGCTGAAGGTACAAATAGGTCTGCAGCCGGAGTGTTTGGTGACGGACAGCAGGGGCAGGTCACAACTCTCAAAAGTCTGCAAACAACAGACAGACAGACAACACTGTTTAAACAGCCTGCAAACAACAGGGACACACATGGACAGACCGGAGGTGCACTCATCTGGTCAGAACAGATGAGGTTGTATGAAAGTATGAAACATATTCAGTTCAGAATGATGATGCTGTTTTTTTGGTTCATCCTCATCTGCTCCCAGTGTGGAAGGGCTGAGGTCTCACACGTGGTTTGGATTCTGTGATCCATCACCTCTGGTAGACACGGCTGCTTCAGAACACAGTGAAGTTACAGACGTGTTACCTTCTCTTGGAATCCAGGGGGGCAGGGGTTAAACTTGCAGTCTGCTTTGCACGGCATCTGTTGAGACACAAGTCAGGTCACGTCATCGACAACCTCTTCCTCGAGGACCGGTCCTGGTGTGCGTAAGACGAGGACAGGGACTCACAGGGATCTCGAAGCTCTTGTGCTCATCGCAGCGACTGCCGAGACTGGGCGGAACTAGCAGACAGTTGATGCCGTAGGCCACGCCCCCGTTGAAGACGAGTTGGCGTTGGACCACACGACACAACCCTCCGTTGATGAAGATGTCTCCCTTCAGGACAACATGGAGGCATCGTCTATTAACCTCTATTAACTCTTATTAACTCAATTAGCTATATTAACTATTAACTCTTATGAACTGTATTAACTATCAACTTTATTAACTTAATTTACTCTATTAACTCTATGAAGTGTATTACCTCTTAAGTGTTAACTTAACTGTATTAACTCTTATGAACTTTTATGAACTGTAGTTAACTCTTCTTAACTCCTAACTACGTACGATGGCGTCAGGTCCTCCGCAGCTGAACTCGAGCGGCGAGCCCTGCAGGGTCCTGGCCGGGCCCATGTGGACCAGCTCCGGAGCGTAGACCTGCAGACAGCAGAAAGACATCAGCTCCCTGAACCACAGCCTCCATCCCACGGCCCGTAACTCGCTAACAGAACCAGAACCTTGGTAGCACGTTCCCACACGCATTTTTGTTGTGGCCACTAGACTTTACACTCTGAGTTCAAGGCACAGAGGGAACATAACTCCAGCTAGAGGGCCCTCAGTAGAGAACATACCTCCAACTAGAGGGCCCTCAGTAGAGAACATACCTCCAACTAGAGGGCCCTCAGTAGAGAACATACCTCCAACTAGAGGGCCCTCAGTAGAGAACATACCTCCAACTAGAGGGCCCTCAGTAGAGAACATACCTCCAACTAGAGGGCCCTCAGTAGAGAACATACCTCCAACTAGAGGGCCCTCAGTAGAGAACATACCTCCAACTAGAGGGCCCTCAGTAGAGAACCTACCTCCAACTAGAGGGCCCTCAGTAGAACATACCTCCAACTAGAGGGCCCTTAGTAGAGAACATACCTCCAACTAAAGGGCCCTCAGTAGAGAACATACCTCTGCCACACCTAAGAGTCCCCTGGATCCGGATTCAGATCCGGATCTGCAGATTCAAAATCGAATCAACTGTTCCTCGGCCTAAGTAATTTGGCCACCAAGTTTTGTCACATTCTGTATCAACATTTTTTAGTTATCTTGATAACAGACAGACAGACAAACAGGGTGAAAACACTACCTCCGGTCCATCTCTGATGGCGGAAGTAACAATAACAATCTTTTGTTGACTGTCTCCTGAGACAGGAGGACACCAGAGAGGCTGACAGGTGCCTTAACGTTCTGTCCTGTAGGAGGACACCTGGGTCTTGTGGGACCACCTTGCTACCTCCTTGTTGGGGAGCACGTGGTAACGGAGGTACTCCAGCAGCTGGGCCTTGTTGTGCGAGTCATACAGGAAGTCCGTCTGCTCCCCGGGCAGCGAGGCCATGGTCTGGTCGGTCGGGAGGAACAGGGTCATGGGTTGGACGGAGCCCTCGCTCAACGTGGACATCACACCAGTGTCCTGGTGGAATCAACAACAACAACAACAACACTGACTTCAGGAAACCTTTATCTGAAGACTATGATACACTATTATATGTGATGTATTATCATACTATGCTATGATCTTAATGTTTGGACTGGTTACCTCCAGTAGTTTGTAGAAGGTCTGGTAACCGTTACTATGGGCAACATCGGTCAGGTTCAGCTGGACGGGACAGACGAAAAACCTCCAGCATGTTAACAAAAATATGCAACAATATACTGTGTATGTTAACCACTGGAACAGGAAGGATGTACTGATAGAATAATGGGAGGGACTACTACCACTGTAGCAGGATGGATGAACTGATAGAATAGTGGGAGGGACTACTACCACTGTAGCAGGATGGATGAACTGATAGAATAGTGGGAGGGACTACTACCACTGTAACAGGAAGGATGTACTGATAGAATAGTGGGAGGGACTACTACTACTGTAACAGGAAGGATGTACTGATAGAATAGTGGGAGGGACTACTACTACTGTAACAGGAAGGATGTACTGATAGAATAGTGGAAGGGACTACTACCACTGTAACAGGAAGGATGCAGGTGGACACATCAGAGATAAAGAGTGTATTACTAGTACCGATGAGAAGAACTGTGTCTGTACCTGGTCCCACCTGTTCGGTGGGATCAGGACAGAGTCCACCATGTGGATGATCCCGTTGACACTGAAATCCTCGCTGGAGACCACAGTGGCATTGTTCACCACAATGTTCCCCTGGAACACATCAGAACACACCAGAACACATCAGAACGTATGTGTTCAAGATGTACACTCCCACTACTACCACACTTGGCTAGGAGGAGGAGCCTTGGCTAGGGATCGAAACCAGCAACCATTACGGTTACCAGACGACCCCGTTTTACCTCCTGATCTACTGCCTACTGACGAGGTGCTACCTGAGACAGACCGGTGGTCAGAACCTCCCCTGACAGCGTGGTGAGGTTCCTGGGTACCGCCAGGTCGCTGGCGGTCAGCGTGTGACACATGACCACGTGACTCTGGACGACGTAGCTCACCACGGCAGCATTCCCTATTGCCAGCAGCTGCTTCCGCCGGAGAGAGAGAGGAGAGAACCGCATTGACAACAAAAACACATACAACACATTAAGATCCCCTCAGATGTCAACGGGTTCTGAGAGAACGCAGAGAGAACATCGATCAGAGGAACTGTGGTCGTACCCTTTTGAGTCCAGAGCCGGACACTGGAGGGAAGACGGTGAACGGACCGCGACCATTCAGAGGGATCCCAGGCCTAGAGTACTGTTATACACAGAGGAGGAGGAGTTATACACAGAGGAGGAGGAGTTATACACAGAGGAGGAGGAGTTATACACAGAGGAGGAGGAGTTTTACACAGAGGAGGAGGAGTTATACACAGAGGAGGAGTTATACACAGAGGAGGAGTTTTACACAGAGAGGAGGAGAAGTTATACACAGAGGAGAAGGAGTTATACACAGAGGAGGAGGAGTTATACACAGAGGAGGAGGAGTTATACACAGAGGAGGAGGGGTTATACACAGAGGAGGAGGGGTTATACACAGAGGAGGAGGGGTTATACACAGAGGAGGAGGGGTTATACACAGAGGAGGAGGAGGGTTATACACAGAGGAGGAGGAGTTATACACAGAGGAGGAGGGGTTATACACAGAGGAGGAGTGATACACAGAGGAGGAGGAGTGATACACAGAGGAGGAGGGGTTATACACAGAGGAGGAGGGTTATACACAGAGGAGGAGTTATACACAGAGGAGGAGGAGTGATACACAGAGGAGGAGGGGTTATACACAGAGGAGGAGGGGTTATACACAGAGGAGGAGGAGTGATACACAGAGGAGGAGGTGTTATACACAGAGGAGGAGGGGTTATACACAGAGGAGGAGGGGTTATACACAGAGGAGGAGGAGTTATACACAGAGGAGGAGGAGTGATACACAGAGGAGGAGGTGTTATACACAGAGGAGGAGGTGTTATACACAGAGGAGGAGGGGTTATACACAGAGGAGGAGGAGGAGTTATACACAGAGGAGGAGTTATACACAGAGGAGGAGGGGTTATACACAGAGGAGGAGGAGTGATACACAGAGGAGGAGGTGTTATACACAGAGGAGGAGGGGTTATACACAGAGGAGGAGGGTTATACACAGAGGAGGAGGAGGTGTTATACACAGAGGAGGAGGGGTTATACACAGAGGAGGAGGAGTGATACACAGAGGAGGAGGGGTTATACACAGAGGAGGAGGGGTTATACACAGAGGAGGAGGAGTTATACACAGAGGAGGAGTTATACACAGAGGAGGAGGGGTTATACACAGAGGAGGAGGGGTTATACACAGAGGAGGAGGAGTGATACACAGAGGAGGAGGGGTTATACACAGAGGAGGAGTTATACACAGAGGAGGAGGGGTTATACACAGAGGAGGAGGAGTTATACACAGAGGAGGAGTTATACACAGAGGAGGAGGGGTTATACACAGAGGAGGAGGGGTTATACACAGAGGAGGAGGGGTTATACACAGAGGAGGAGGGGTTATACACAGAGGAGGAGGGGTTATACACAGAGGAGGAGGGGTTATACACAGAGGAGGAGGGGTTATACACAGAGGAGGAGGAGGGTTATACACAGAGGAGGAGGGGTTATACACAGAGGAGGAGGGGTTATACACAGAGGAGGAGGAGGGGTTATACACAGAGGAGGAGGAGTTATACACAGAGGAGGAGGGGTTATACACAGAGGAGGAGGAGTGATAAACAGAGGAGGAGGTGTGGTATAAAAAGAGGAGGTGTGTTATTAAGAGAGAAGGCGGTGTAATTGTTAACCTCACTTACCATCACAGACACAACAAACTCTATCATGTTCTTTATTCCATTCTTCAGTTCCTAAGGAGAGGAACATATCATCACAAATACTGTCTTTGTCTCTTCCCTCTCCTCCTCCTGCCCCTCCTCCTTCAATCTTTCTCCTCCTTCTGCTCCTCCTCTCTTTCTTCTCTTCCTCCTCCCCCTTCTCCTCCTCATCTTTCTTCTCTTCTCCTCCCCCTCTCCACGTCCTCCACCTCCTACTGCTGCTCCTCCTCCTCTGCTTCTTCCCTACCTCCTCCCCTCCTCCTCCTCCTCCTCCTCTCCTCCCCCTCCTCCTCTCCTCCTCCTCCTCCTCCTCTCCTCCTCTCCACGTCCTCCACCTCCTACTGCTCCTCCTCCTCCTCTGCTTCTTCCCTACCTCCTCCCCTCCTCCTCCTCCTTCTCCCCCTCCCCCTCCTCTTCTCCTCCCCCTCTCCACGTCCTCCACCTCCTACTGCTCCTCCTCCTCCTACTGCTCCTCCACCTCCTACTGCTCCTCCTCCTCCTCTGCTTCTTCCCTACCTCCTCTCCTCCCCCTCCCCCTCCTCCTCTCCTCCCCCTCCTCCTCTCCTCCCCCTCCTCCTCTCCTCCCCCTCCTCCTCTCCTCCTCCTCTGCCTCCTCCTTCTCACCTTCCCAACGGTTCCTTTGCAGGTGAGTCCGTCCCCGATGTATCCAGGGGAACATGTGCAGGTCCGGACCCCGGGGCCCGTCGTGTTGCAGCTGGCCGACCGGTGGCACCCACTGTTCTTCTGCAACACAGCAACACCGACAGCACCCGTCAGACACAAGCCAATCATCTTCCTCCTACCTTCAGACACACATCAATCATCTTCCTCCTACCTTCAGACACACATCAATCATCTTCCTCCTACCTTCAGACACACGCAATCATCTCCTCCTACCTTCAGACACAAGCCAATCATCTCCCTCCTACCTTCAGACACACAGCCAATCATCTCCCTCCTACCTTCAGACACAAGCCAATCATCTCCCTCCTACCTTCAGACACAAGCCAATCATCTCCCTCCTACCTTCAGACACACGTCAATCATCTTCCTCCTACCTTCAGACACACGTCAATCATCTTCCTCCTACCTTCAGACACACGTCAATCATCTTCCTCCTACCTTCAGACACACGGCAATCATCTCCCTCCTACCTTCAGACACAAGCCAATCATCTCCCTCCTACCTTCAGACACACGCCAATCATCTCCCTTCTACCTTCAGACACACGCCAATCATCTTCCTCCTACCTTCAGACACACGCCAATCATCTCCCTCCTTCCTTGAGACACACGCCAATCATCTCCCTCCTACCTTCAGACACATGTCAATTATCTTGGTCCTCTTACTTTCAGACACATGTCAATCATCTTGGTCCTCTTACCTTCAGACACATGTCAATCATCTTGGTCCTCTAACCTTGAGACACATGTCAATCATCTTGGTCCTCTTACCTTCAGACACATGTTGATCATCTTGGTCCTCTTACCTTGAGACACATGTCAATCATCTTGGTCCTCTTACCTTTAGACACATGTCAATTATCTTGGTCCTCTTACCTTCAGACACATGTCGATCATCTTGGTCCTCTTACCTTAAGACACATGTCAATCATCTTGCAGGTCTGTCCGTTTCCTTTGTAGCCGTGGTGACAGGTGCACATTGTCTGTTGGAAGGAGCGAGAAACGTTTGTCTCTTTGACAGAAAGATCACCACATGGTTTCTTACTGAGGAGAACACGTGAGGAGGACACGTGAGGAGGACAGGTGAGGAGGACAGGTGAGGAGGACATGTGAGGAGGACATGTGAGGAGGACACGTGAGGAGGACAGGTGAGGAGGACAGGTGAGGAGGACAGGTGAGGAGGACATGTGAGGAGGACACGTGAGGAGGACACGTGAGGAGGAGAGGTGAGGAGGACAGGTGAGGAGGACAGGTGAGGAGGACATGTGAGGAGGACACGTGAGGAGGACAGGTGAGGAGGACACGTGAGGAGGACAGGTGAGGAGGAGAGGTGAGGAGGACACGTAAGGAGGACAGGTGAGGAGGACAGGTGAGGAGGACACGTGAGGAGGACAGGTGAGGAGGAGAGGTGAGGAGGACACGTGAGGAGGACAGGTGAGGAGGAGAGGTGAGGAGGACACGTGAGGAGGAGAGGTGAGGAGGACACGTGAGGAGGACAGGTGAGGAGGAGAGGTGAGGAGGACAGGTGAGGAGGACACATGAGGAGGACACGTGAGGAGGATAGTGTCACCTTGTTGGGTCCTGTGTGGACACAGTCAGCGTCAACGTGGCAGTTTCCCCCCCCGTCCAGACAGGGGTTGATCTCTGAAAACACAACAGATGACCCCTGGATCTCAGACCTGGATCTAAGACCTAGATCTCAGACCTGGATCTCAGACCTGGATCTCAGACCTGGATCTCAGAGCTGGATCTCAGACCTGTATACCTGTTACTTATTTTTATGCACCTCATTCCTGAAACATTGCATTATGTTTGATGATGCTTCTTCAGTCATTTTGTTTCACTTAAGACAATAAAACGTCAGGGATGTCAGAGTAAAAGTCTCTCACCGACACACACCAGGCCGTCCCCGGAGAACCCGGGGAGACACACACAGTCCCTGAGGCCAGGCTGGGTCCGCTTACACACCGCCTGGGTGCTGCACGCCCCGTTAGCCACCCTGCAGGGGTCCACCGCTACACACACACACACAGACTGTCAAAACATCCACATATCATCCGACTGTATCCTACATCCTACTGTACATCCTAATGGATTTGATTAGATTAGATTCAAATGTATTGTCATTGCAGTACAGCAAAAATAATTTAGCATGGAGAGGTGTGGGGCAGGGGGGGTGGCAGCAGGTGGGGTGGCAGCAGGGGGGGTGGCAGCAGGGGGGGGGCAGCGGCTGTCTTTGTGGTGCAGAGTTCAGAGAGATGACAGCCGAGGGGAAGAAGCTGTTCCTAAGCCTGCTTGACTTGGAAAAAAGGTTTCTATAGCGCGAGGGACCAGGAGAGGTCCTCGGAGATGTGGACCCCCAGGAATTTGAAGCAAGAGACACGCTCGACCTCCGCTCCGTTGATGAGGATGGGGGCGTGTGCGCCAACTCTGGTCTTCCTGAAGTCCACGACGAGCTCCTAGGTCTTCTTGGTGTTGAGGGCCAGGTTGTTGTCAGCGCACCACGCCACCAGGTGCTGGACCTCCTCCCTGTAGGCTGCCTCATCGTTGTTTTTGATGAGGCCCACCACCGTTGTGTCGTCGGCAAACTTGATGATGGTGTTTGTACCATGTACAGGAGTGCAGTCGTGGGTGAAGAGGGAGTAGAGGAGAGGGCTCAGCACACAGCCTTGTGGAACGCCGGTGTTTAGGGTGAGGGTGGAGGAGGTGAGATGGTCTAACCTGACTGACTGGGGTCTGTTGGTTAGGAAGTCTAGTAACCAGTTACAAACTGAGGGGTTGATGTCAAGGTTCTTGGTTTTCATGAGGTCACCAAGTTTGAAGATGAGTTTGGAGGGGATGATGGTGTTAAATGCTGAGCTGAAGTCGATGAACAGCATTCTCACGTGGGTGTTGCTCTCATCCAGGTGGGAGAGAGCGGAGTGAAGAGCTGAGGAAATTGCGTCCTCCGTGCTCCTGTTCTCACGGTAGGCAAATTGGTATTTATCCAGTAAGGGTGACAGACCAGTTGGAAACTGAACAAAAGTGTCTCCTTCCTCCCTCCCTCCCTCCCTCTGCACCCTCCCTCTCTCCCCCCTCCCTCTTTGCTCTCTCCTTCCCTCCGTTTCTCGATAAGCGTTAGAAGCGCCATGTTCCATGACTAGATGGAATCCCCGAACCAATCAGGAACAAGATGGTTAGAAATGAGCCGGGAGCGGTTCAAAAACAGGTCTCCTTCAGTTTAGAACAAATATTCTTACAGAACATTTCACTCACTAATAGCGGACAGGTATAATATATCACTGATATAATATCTGATATAATATCTCTTCATTATCATTATTGATATATTATTATATAAGGATTCTTCACCTTTGCAGTCGGTCCCGTTGCCCTGGAATCCGGCAGCGCAGACGCACTGACTCTGAGACGTCTTGGTGAGGCAACTGAACCAGGAAACAGAGTCAGCTTTTATTTTCGACCATCACCATGGACCTGATGGACCACCATGGTGATGTCACCTGATGGACCACCATGGTGATGTCACCTGATGACCACCATGGTGATGTCACCTGATGACCACCATGGTGATGTCACCTGATGACCACCATGGTGATGGCCCACTGCTCCGAATACTACGGTGGGTTCAATGCAGAGAAACACATTTCACTGGGTGTGTGTGTACATGTATGTGACCAGTAAAGAGGATTCAATCCTCCAGATTTAGATTTAGATTTAGACCTACTTTGCACTGGTGTGGCACCTGACCGCTCCACACTCGTCAGCAGTGGAGTCCATCTCTGGAACGCACAGTTCACAGGCTATTAGCACAGGCTAACACCCCCAGCTAACTGAATATTAGCATACTTTCACTTTTCTGTAGGCTACTAGCAGAGGCTGACACCACAAGTTAACAGAATATTAGCATACTTTCACTTATCTGTGGGCTACTAGCAGAGGCTGACACCACCAGCTAACTGAATATTAGCATACTTTCACTTTTCTGTGGGTTACTAGCAGAGGCTGACACCACAAGCCAACAGAATGTTAGCATACTTTCGTCACAGAGGATGCCCTTCCAGCCGACCTCACAGAGGCAGGTCCCGTCTCCCTGGAGGCCATCGCTGCATCGGCCCTTCTTACACCGACAGTCTGAAGGTGAGAAAGACAGAGCACGGTGAGCTCTGATAGGATCAAATGCGCCTGTCCACAAGGGGCTGCCAATGGAAAAGCGTGCAGCAGAGTGCAGCTTTTAGCGTTTTTACTTTTAAATGACTCATGACTTCCATCATAGAGGTACCTTGATCACAGTGGACGCCGTACTTCCCTGGGGTGCAGGATTCACATGCGGTTCCGTTGAAGTTCTCTTGACAGGAGCAGACGCCGGTTCCGTTGATTCCTTCCGAACACGCCCCGTGACCGGAGCAGGGCTGCCTGTCCCAGGTGGGACACGCCTCGCAGTTCTTCCCAAAGAAACCACTGCAGCACCGATGGAGCTGCAGATGGAGGGAGGAGAGGTAGTCATGGAGACAGAGTGATGAAACAATACACAAGATGATGACTGTAGTCATAGTAACAGAGCGGGGACTAGATACAATTTACAGGATGATGAATATTCCGTAACATCAGTATTTCCAAAGAAGAATCACCAGAATATTCTTTCCTTACAATCAAGGTTCTTATGCAAGGGGTCCTGCAGCCAATGATCACCATGGGCCGTCCCTCAAACAGAATTTTCGTCATGCAGTGTTTCCTTCGCGTGTATCCCAGCTAATCAAAAAGAATAAAGAATCCAAATCCTTAAGCAACTCCATTAAGGGTAACTTCTGTGTCTTTTTGGACAAAAATGTGGCAGAAGCATGAGGAGTCCCACCTTCGGGACTGTCCCACGGGGACACAGGGTGCTGTGGCATTCCTGGCATGCTACCTGCTCGGGGAAAAACACACACAAGTCAGGGGATTCATAGTCGGAATGTATTCAGGACTGGACCTGGACCACCAGTCCTGGATTACCGGTCCTAGATTACCGGTCCTGGACCACCGGTCCTGGATCACTCACACACTGGATGCAGTGTTGCAGTGCTGAAGTCTTAAGTGAGTCCCAAGATGAGAAGGTGTCAGGACCCCTGGTCTATGTGTATGTGGTATAAGGACCTCTGGTCTGTGTGAATGTGGTGTCAGGACCCCTGGTCTATGTGTATGTGGTATAAGGACCTCTGGTCTGTGTGAATATGGTGTCAGGACCCCTGGTCTATGTGTATGTGGTATAAGGACCTCTGGTCTGTGTGAATGTGGTGTCAGGACCCCTGGTCTATGTGTATGTGGTATAAGGACCTCTGGTCTGTGTGTATGTGGTGTAAGGACCTCTGGTCTGTGTGTATGTGGTGTAAGGACCCCTGGTCTATGTGTTTGAGGTATAAGGACCTCTGGTCTGTGTGAATATGGTGTCAGGACCCCTGGTCTATGTGTTTGAGGTATAAGGACCTCTGGTCTGTGTGTATGTGGTGTAAGGACCTCTGGTCTATGTGTATGTGGTGTAAGGACCTCTGGTCTATGTGTATGTGGTGTAAGACCTCTGGTCTGTGTGAATGTGGTGTCAGGACCCCTGGTATCGGTGTGTATGTGGTGTAATACCTCTGGGTATTGCACACAAGAATTTCACATCACTGCTTTATACTAAACTGTAAACTGTGAAGTGACAATAAACTTGACTTGACTTGACTTGACTTGTGTGAATGTGGTGTCAGGACCCCTGGTATCTGTGTGTATGTAGTGTAAGGACCTCTGGTCTGTGTGAATGTGGTGTCAGGACCCCTGGTATCTGTGTGTATGTGGTGTAATACCTCTGGTCTGTGTGAATGTGGTGTCAGGACCCCTGGTATCTGTGTGAATGTGGTGTAAGGACCTCTGGTCTGTGTGTATGTGGTGTCAGGACCCCTGGTATCTGTGTGTATGTGGTGTCAGGACCCCTGGTCTATGTGTTTGAGGTATAAGGACCCCTGGTCTGTGTGAATGTGGTGTCAGGACCCCTGGTCTATGTGTATATGGTGTAAGGACCCCTGGTCTGTGTGTATGTGGTATCAGGACCCCTGGTCTATGTGTATATGGTGTAAGGACCCCTGGTCTGTGTGTATGTGGTATCAGGACCCCTGGTCTATGTGTATGTGGCGTGTGATCTTCAAGGTTTGCCCACCTTAGTCTCCAATTCATACGCTTTATCACAGCGGTTCCGGTTGATCTCCAACACGGATGACAGGCCGTGGACCACCCCTTTCCCTGTCAGGATGTTGGACACATTGAGCGGGGCGCTGTTCACCAGCAGCTACACCACGGGGAGAAAAAACACAACACAAGGTTAGACCGGCAGCAGGAGCTCAGGAGGCAGAGCAGGTCAAACCAGTTCAGGTGGCCCTGAGCAAGACACTTAACCCTGACTGTTCCATGGCTGACACCGCTGTCGGTGTATGAGTGTGTGATGTGTGTATGAATGTGTGTATGGCTGAAGGGTGAATGTGCGTCAGAGGTTAAGAAAGTTCTGTATAAACGCAGTGAAGATGATAGAAGAGTAGACACCTTTCCATCTCTGGGGAAGATGGCCAGCTGGAATGAGAAGCCCAGCATGGTCTCCAGATGTCCTCCAGCTTGTAGATCAGTCTTCAGGAGTCGCTTAGAGAGGAGAACATGGTAGCGGGTCGTGTTGACGTCCTACATGACAGATAAGAACATATTTCATTCATCTGCAGCTCACGATCTATAGCAAGAGCTCAAGATCTATAGCAGGACGGTAGTGTTCACTAAAGATCTGGAGCAGGACGGTAGTGTTCACTAAAGATCTGGATCAGGACGGTAGGTGTCCACTAAGGATCTGGAGCAGGACGGTAGTGATCTTTAAGGATCTGGAGTAAGGACAGTAGGTGTTCACTAAGGATCTGTAGCAGGACGGTAGTGTTCACTTAAGATCTGGAGCAGGATGGTACGTGTTCACTAACCATAACTGTAGCAGATGTTGTACGGAGGTAATCTTTGACCGCACTGTCGATGGGAACGAAGACGGTATATTCCTCCGCCCGTTCGATCTCATCCGTCAGGTTGTGTTGCTGAAGAGAAGGGGACACATCAGACCTCTGACCTCTCCTCAAATGACCTCTCCTACCTCCCTAGGTCCTCCTATCCTACCTGTCTACTACAGTGTGAACATACGTTAAAGAACAGTCTTCAACAGACCGGATCAAGAGAAAGAGAAAGAGAAAAGTTTAATTTCTCTGTAGGGATCCTTTCCAGGATGTTGTCAGACACTTATATATTATATTATATTATATTATATTATATTATATTATATTATATTATATTATATTATATCATATTATATTATATTAACAATCTGAACACTTTTCAAGGAGGTATTGCAGGAGCGCTATCGCCCCAAAGTGGCGAAAATGAATAAAGAACGGCGAGCCGCGGCAGGTAAACAAGGCCGCCTTACGATGAGGTAGGACCTGAACAGCGAGAACTCTGGTCTCAGCGCCAGAACCTCCAGCAGTCCCTCGCTTTGCATCCTCTCTGGGATGAGGACCTGCAGGTCAAGACACAGAAAACATGTAAACACACAACACTGTACCGGGTCAGGACCGCTCTGGACCGGGGTTAACGGTACCTTATCGATGACGTGGATCAGTCCGTTGGTCGCTGCCACGTCTCCCAGTGTGATGGTGGCTCCGCCCACGGTTACAGACTGGGAAGTGATCAATGTGTTGTATTAGCGACACCTCATTCCGAGTGCAGAGCCAACGAGTCGGATCTCAGGGAACATCACAGTCTCAGGAACGGCTCAGCTCAATGTTAAGGAGCTTGGTCGAGTCCCACGTTATGTAATGTACCTACTTTGACCAGCGGGCCGAGGCTACACCCGGGACTTACTCACCGAGCCGGAGGTCATGGAAACAGGAAGAGAGTTATTGAGGAGAGAGACCAGAGATGTGGACGCCATGAGGCTCCATAGCGGAAAGCTCCCCTGGATCACGTGGTTTCTGTCAGGAATATAACATATATTACCTAAAAGTCAACAAATAACAACATTACCAAAGAATGCACGAGTGATGGGAAACAATGATACCAGATGTGACTGTGCTCACCGGACGATGGTAGGAAGGTTTCCCTTTGCGGTCCAGAAGCTCCTGTCGTCTTCAGCCAGGTTCTGGATGGCTGCGGATGTGGGCACCAGGAGGGTGATGTTCTGCTCCGACAGGGACTGGGACAGACCTGCATCCTGGGACAGTCAACTTTATTTGTCTAGTCCTTAATCACAATGACAGTCTCAAAGGGCTTCACAGGTCCACATTGTAGACACCGGCACCCTTAACCCTCAGCCTCTTTAGAGGCCTTAAAGGAGAAACACTCCTCAGTAGTGAGTAATGAGTTGACTTACTGTCACCCATGTGAGGAACTCTGAGGCATCTGGAAGAGCCACCAGCTCCTTAATTCACACAGAGAAAGGGGAATTCAGAAGCATACCATGTGACGTGTGGTTGGCATGGTAATAATGATCTCAGATCTCCCAGGTGTCTGACCTGTTCCACTGTGCCGTAGCAGACCTCCCCGTTGCCCAGGTAGCCGTCATCACAGACACATCCCCACTGGCCAGAGACCAGCTGGCAGCTGGCCTTTAAATACAAATCATAGTCTGAGCTTCTCACTGTACCTTTAAATAATACGGTTTATCGTTTTATATTCCACAGTACTGCACTGATGCATTATGGGTCCTGTAGTCCCTGTAATGTGGGTACACTCACTTGATAATGACACCCCGCTCCGTCCTGGACACACAGATTGGTTGGTTCACAGTCCATACCGTTCCCTTGGTAGCCCGGCTTACACATGCAGTCACTCTAGAAATCGGAAAACAACATTATTAATAATAATAATGTATTGTATTGGATATATTCCTAGAGATAGTGCCATAAACTGAAAGGGGCGGAGTTATGGCTTGTTTCGAGGTTTTTTTACGAAGATATTATCCCGAAGAAAACTATTTTGTAGTAGTAGACAAATCTTTCCGAAGTGTATTTAAATATGTATTATAAATATTGAATATATTAAATATTAATAATGTATTTCTACAGTCATCACGGTGCTGCTCTGAAGCCTTTACACAAGACACTGCTTTAAAGTTTACTGCTGCTGGCGGCGTTTGTGTTCACCTTGTCTGCAATCAAACAGTAAAAGTGATTAATCCAGATTATTAATCTTAAATGTGATTCGTGACCCATCCTGACCTGCCCAGGGCCGACGTAGATGCAGGAGGCATTGGCGTGGCAACCTCCTCTCTCAGGACTGTTGCAGTCATTGATTGGCTGACACTGGTCCCCATCCTGAGCCCACCCTGACAGACACTTGCAGACGTGAGCGTTGGGTCCGGTCTTTATGCACTTGGCCTTCAGGAGAGGGTGAGAGGGTGAGAGGGTGAGAGGGTGAGAGGGTGAGAGGGTGAGAGAGTTGAGAGAGTTGAGAGAGTAAGAGAGAGTGAGAGAGGGAGTGAGAGAGTGTGAGTGAGAGAGAGAGTGAGAGAGGGAGTGAGAGAGTGTGTGAGTAAGAGAGAGTGTGAGTGAGAGAGTATATTATGAGAGTATAGTGAGAGTGAGAGAGTATATCATAATATTATGCATATATAGTAACATTATTATTAGAATATATGAAAGCATGTTAATATTATGTATATATAGTAACATATCAGTATAATATATAATAACATGTAAAATGATGTATATATAGAACCATATTATTATAAAACATAATAACATGTTAATATTATGCATATATAATAACACATTATTATTATTGTTATTATTATATATAAAACCATGTATATAACATATGATGTATATTTATATATAGAATTATAATATATTATTATAATAATATTCGTACGTTGTTACCACAGCCTCCGCGGGACGGCAGCCCACATGGGTCTCTCTCTACACACGCAAAACCATCGCCCTGGTAACCAGGCTTACACACACACCTGTGAGGAATAATATAGAGATAAGATAAGTAGATGTATTCCATAACAAAAACTCATGTTAAGATTAAACCAAGATAAGTGGATCTATGGAGTCTGTATTATTCAGTAAAGTATTGCATGTTCATATGTTGATCTACTCTGCGTCTTTCCAGGTTAATTCTATTTTTATTTTTATTCTATTAACTATTATCTTTCTTCTAGTAACGTGTTCACTGTGTTGTATGGATGTTCTGGTCCCTGGTGCTACACTCAGTGTGTATTACACACAGTGTGTACTCCATACGGTGTATATTACACACAGTGTGTACTCCATACGGTGTGTATTCCATACGGTGTGTATTCCATACGGTGTGTATTCCATACGTGGGTATTCCACACGGTGTGTATTCCATACGGTGTGTATACCATACGGTGTGTATTCCACACGGTGTGTATTCCACACGGTGTGTATTCCACACGGTGTGTATTCCACACGGTGTGTATTCCATACGGTGTGTATTCCATACGGTGTGTATACCATACGGTGTGTATTCCATACGGTGTGTATTCCATACGGTGTGTATTCCATACGGTGTGTATACCATACGGTGTGTATTCCACACGGTGTGTATTCCATACGGTGTGTATTGTGGCCTGTGCATGGTCCTGTTAAACACATGAGGAAGAGAAGGGGATCACATACTGAGCCACTCCTCGGCTGAATTCACAGTCGGCGTGTGCGTGGCAGAAGTGGATCTGAGGTCCGCAGGGCTGCGTGCGGCGCTCACAGTTGGCCCCCGTGAAGCCGGAGCGGCAGGAGTCCAGCTTACACCGACCGTCCGCCTCCGGGCGGCTGTCACAGACCCCGTGGACGCAGAGGCAGGCTGGGGACCCAGGAGGACACGGTAAATGACCCGGGGACTACACTTCTAACCAGAGACACAAGGCTCTACTGGTGGGACTCTACTAACCAGAGACATGAGGCTCTACTGGTGGGACTCTACTAACCAGAGACATGAGGCTCTACTGGTGGGACTCTACTAACCAGAGACACGAGGCTCTACTGGTGGGACTCTACTAACCAGAGACATGAGGCTCTACAAACCAGAGACATGAGGCTCTACTGGTGGGACTCTACTAACCAGAGACATGAGGCTCTACTGGTGGGACTCTACTAACCAGAGACATGAGGCTCTACTGGTGGGACTCTACTAACCAGAGACATGAGGCTCTACAAACCAGAGACATGAAGCTCTACTGGTGGGGTGTTGACACCTACTTCTGTCACATTTGGGTCCATATTTGTTGGGCTGAGAGCAGAACTGGCAGCGGGACCCCCTGAAGCCGGACCTGCAGACACACGTCCCGTTGCCCTCAAGCCCCTCCATACACTGATAACACCCACACACACACACACACACACACACACACACACACACAGTTTGAATTAATATTTGTCATGCGTGTTGTGCACACCTGCATGTGTGTGTGTGTGTGTGTGTGTCTGTGTGTGTCTTGGTGACCTCTGACCTGGCCGTGACCTGAGCAGGGGTTCTGGAAGCCTCCAGGACAGGAGGAACATTCTGCTCCATAGAAGCCCTGACAACACACCGGGGTCTGGGGAGGGGAGAGGGAGTCAGTGGCTGGTGTGGCCGACAATTGACTTACTGTTGATGTGTATACTGTGTGTGTGTGTGTGTGTGTGTGTGTGTGTGTGTGTGTGTGTGTGTGTGTGTGTGTGTGTGTGTGTGTGTGTGTGTGTGTGTGTGTGTGTTTACAGTAACGCTGGTGTTGCAGAGAGGATTGCAGCCCTTGGTGCGGATGATGACTGAAGGACGGGTCAGAACCAGACGAAAAACACACCCGAATTTAGAATCCTGCCCAGCACAACAAATGATACATCATAATATATATATAACATATATTATATACATCATAATATATACATCACAATATACAATATTATATATAAATAATATGTTATATATATAATGTTTTATACTATATATTTTATACTATAATACTATATATAACTTTATATATATAACATTGTATATACATCATAATATATAACATCATAATATTTTTTTTTTTAAAGATATACAACATATTATATATATTACATCATAATATATACATCATAACATATTTAGCAAAATATATATATATAATATATTGTATATTATATACAGTATACCATATTATATATAACATTATATGCCATATAATATACAACATATTATAATCATCTAAATATGTATCTAACATATTATATATTACATATTATATATAACCTATTATATACCATATTATATATAACTTATTATATACAGTACATCATAATATATACATCATAATAAATACAACATAATATATAATATATCATTATGTCATTCTAATAATAATTTATAGTATAGTATATATAGTATATATAGTATAATATGTGTCCTACCATGAAGGTCCCAGAGGAACATTTGGTTGATTTCCCACAGCTCATACATTCACCCTGCAGACAAACACACAGGTGAGTGGAGCTGAGTTTCACACACACACACACACACACACACACACACACACACACACACACACACACACACACACACACACACACACACACACACACACACACACACACACACACACACACACACACACACACACACAGCCTGTCTCACACTATATAATATAATATAATTATAATATATAGAGAACCTTAGATGTGGTTCAGAATAAATTAATATCATTATTATTAATATCATATTTAGGTGTTTGGTGGGAATAAAAACCTCACATTTATACAAAATATCTTCCAAGCTTTCGCTATCACAAGAGTTGTAAACAACCACAGAGGAATGAACACAGGACAACAGAGAGAATGATGGTCAGACCTTCACCACCTTGACCTCGGTCACGTCACAGCGGTGGGGGAGCAGGGGCTGCACGGAGGCCGGGACCAGAACCCCTTCCACAGAGAACAGCTGACCGTTCCTCGCCTCGACGTCAGCCTCCAAGACGTTCATCCCGTTGACTGAGATGCGACCCTGACGGAGATTCACAGGTGAGATACAGGTTAATCTCTACAGGTAGATACACAGGTGAGATAAAGGTACATCTCTATTAAGGAGCAGGTAGGGGTTAGACAGTACAGAGACAGGTCATTAAGGAGCAGGTAGGGGTTAGACGGTACAGAGACAGGTCATTAAAGAGCAGGTAGGGGTTAGACAGTACAGAGACAGGTCATTAAGGAGCAGGTAGGGGTTAGACAGTACAGAGACGGGTCATTAAAGAGCAGGTAGGGGTTAGACAGTACAGAGACAGGTCATTAAGGAGCAGGTAGGGGTTAGACGGTACAGAGACAGGCCATTAAGGAGCAGGTAGGAGTTAGACAGTACAGAGACAGGTCATTAAGGAGCAGGTAGGAGTTAGACAGTACAGAGACGGGTCATTAAGGAGCAGGTAGGGGTTAGACAGTACAGAGACGGGTCATTAAGGAGCAGGTAGGGGTTAGACAGTACAGAGACGGGTCATTAAGGAGCAGGTAGGGGTTAGACAGTACAGAGACAGATCATTAAGGAGCAGGTAGGGGTTAGACAGTACAGAGACGGGTCATTGAGGAGCAGGTAGGGGTTAGACAGTACAGAGACGTGTCATTAAGGAGCAGGTAGGGGTTAGACAGTACAGAGACGGGTCATTAAGGAGCAGGTAGGGGTTAGACGGTACAGAGACGGGTCATTAAGGAGCAGGTAGGGGTTAGATGGTACAGAGACAGGTCATTAAGGAGCAGGTAGGGGTTAGACAGTACAGAGACAGGTCATAAAGAACAATAGTTTGGAGATTTTGGATCTCACGTTTCCTGATACATTGAACATCAGGAGCTGGTTTGCCATGGAGACGACTCGTGGGCTGGACAACACGGTGTACACCTCAAGCTGGGGAACAGGAGAACAGATCATCACACCAGACGATCACGTATCCCCCATACGGTACCAGCAACGTGACCTCGACAACGTGTCCTCACCCTGGCCGAGTCCACCACGTGGTTCCGGAGCAGCTCCAAAAGCTTGGTTCTTCCCTGGAGGTTCAGCACATGAGGTTAGAGCAACAGTCAACAGACAGTGGAACACTTCTCAATAAGATGCTGGGGAGGGGGGGGGAAGAGATGGTGCGGGTCCTGTGTGATGGAGTTGGCCATACAGGACTGCAACCGGCTGGTGTGGAAGGACACACGGACACCCTTGGTCTGTCTCAACGCGTACCTGGTCGGAGGTCAGGTACTGCAGGTGTCCCTCGGTCATGGCGTCGAAGGCAGCGTCGGTGGGAGCGAACACGGTGTAGGGACCAGGGGAGTCCAGCAGGGACGACAGCTTGGCTTCCTGTTCAAAACACAACATGGACACTTGGTCACGGTCGAGGACTGTTAAACTACCCGTGATATGAATTCAGATTCATTCAAAAGACAATTGTGTGAAGGGGGCTAAAAAATGCTTTTAATCATGTTATAAGTATTATTTGTTGTGACAGCAACTATGAACCCCAAAGACGATAAAAATAAGAATAGATAAAAACACAAACCTCCAACAAACTCTTGAACTTGGAGAACTTTCCGTAGTCAGAGATAATCTTCATCAGATTCTCCTGTTGGAGTCACACACACGCACACACACACACACACACACACACACAATAACCTTCATCAGGTTCTCCTGTTGGACAGATTGGCACACTGGAGTCACACACACACACACACACACACACACACACACACACACACACACACACACATACACCCCAACCTCTGGGTCACTGTCCACGGTGGCGGTGACGCCGTCCATCGGTTTACTGATCAGGTGCAGCATCCCGTTGCTCGCCATGACGTCAGCCTCCAGGATCACCACCTTCTTTCTGCTGCCATGGAGACGCAACTTAGTCTGAGCTCCCTGGAAGGAGAATAATAATCACACAGTAGAATGTTAGCACACAGATATAAGATCAATTATATATATAAAGAGAGAGAGAGAGAGAGAGAGCGAGAGAGAGGGAGGAGGGAGGAGGAGGAGGGAGGAGGGGGAGGGAGGAGGGAGGAGGGAGGAGGGAGGGGAGGGAGTCTTACAGTGCTGGTGCCGTCGATCTGTCCTGACTTCCCGGTGAGCGTGAAGAAGACGTCTTCTCTCTTCAGGTCGTCCCGGGACATCGTCCCCGCCACCATGTGGAGATTACACAAATACCCGGCCTTCACAGGGTCCGCCATGACGTTCTTTATCTGAGAACATTAGAGAACCATCACAACATGAGCACATCAGAGGAACCATCACAACATGAGCACATTGGGGAACCATCACAACAAGAGCACATTGGGGAACCATCACAACAAGAGCACATCAGAGGAACCATCACAACATGAGGGTCTTGATCTGAGAACATCAGAGGAACCATCACAACATGAGGCTCTTGATCTGAGAACATCAGAGGAACCATCACAACATGAGGGTCTTGATCTGAGAACATCAGAGGAACCATCACAACATGAGGGTCTTGATCTGAGAACATCAGAGGAACCATCACAACATGAGGGTCTTGATCTGAGAACATCAGAGGAACCATCACAACATGAGGGTCTTGATCTGAGAACATCAGAGGAACCATCACAACATGAGGGTCTTGATCTGAGAACATCAGAGGAACCATCACAACACAACGCTGCTGTGAAGACGTATCGTTGTGTACATTTTAACCTCAAATCAAATGCCCTCAGGAACGACTTGAACACAAAGCTGAAAGGTGTTCCTCACCGGGGTGAGTTGGAACCCTCGGTTGATGGGGACGAACACGGTGAAAGGGCCGAGGCTCTGCAGAGGCCAGGAGACGGAGCCTGGGATGAAGAGACAAGAGCAGAGCGTCTGTTAGGATGCAAGCTCAGATTCTGTTTCTGTCTGCTTGGTTACCGTAAAGCGACACCCAGACGTAGAAGTCAGCTGCTGCCAAACTTGATGACCTGAACAGTCTCACGACCGACCTGCTGGCACACAGACCCTTAGGAGTGGAGTGTGGTGTGTAGCGAGTCGCGTGTGGCATGTAGCGTGTGATGTGTAGCGTGTAATGTGTGGCATGAAGCGTGTGATTTGCAGCGTGTAATGTGTAGCGTGTGGCGTGTAACGTGTGGTGTGTAGCGTGTAACATGTAGCATGTGGCGTGTAGTGTGTAGTGTGTAGCGTGTAGGTGTGGTGTGTAGCCTGTGGTGTGTTGCTTCTGGCGTGTAGCTTGTAGCGTGTAATGTGTAGCATGTGATGTGTAGCGTGTAATGTGTGGCGTGAAGTGTGTGATTTGTAGCGTGTAGCGTGTGGCGTGTAGCGTGTAACGTGTGGCGTGTAGCGTGTATCATGTGGTGTGTGGTGTGTAGCCTGTGGCGTGTGGCTTGTAGCGTGTGGTGTGTAGCGTGTGGTGTGTAGCATGTAGCTTGTGGCCTGTAGCGTGTGGTATGTGGCATGTGGCTTGTAGCGTGTGGTGTGTAGCATGTAGCTTGTGGCCTGTAGTGTGTGGCGTGTAGCCTGTAGCGTGTGGCGTGTAGTGTGTTGTGTGTGGCGTGTAGCATGTGGCATGCGGCGTGTGTTTTGCAGCGTGTGGTGTTAGCGTGTAGCGTGTGGCATGTGATGTGTAGCCTGTGGTTTGTAGCGTGTGCTGTGTGGCGTGTAGCATGTGGTGTGTGGTGTGTAGCTTGTGGCCGGCGTACCAAAGAAGGTGATGGCGTCGGACAGCTGACCGGTCCACTGGCCCTTGGGGTCCGTGTTGAGCTCTCTCATCCGCTGCATGATGTTACCGTAGCACACCTTTCCGTTACCAAGGTAACCTTTAGGGCAGGTGCACCTGGCAGCGAGGGACAGACGGGTGATAAGAACACCTTGACTACCTGAGTAGTCGTTCTCAAACGTCATATTACATTTGACATTTGACATAAAAACACTTCTCACATACCTGCCACATTAAATATTTAAATTGTATTACATTCTGCATTTAAGATGGACCGGAGATTATGTGTAACCCCTGTTTGGTCTGTCAGTTAGCAAGAAACTCAAACTGTTTTGGAGGTATGTTCTATTGAAGGCCCTCTAGTTGGAGGTATGCTCTCTACTGAGGGCCCTCTAGTTGGAGGTATGTTCTACTGAGGGCCCTCTAGTTGGAGGTATGCTCTCTACTGAGGGCCCTCTAGTTGGAGGTATGTTCTACTGAGGGCCCTCTAGTTGGAGGTATGCTCTACTGAGGGCCCTCTAGTTGGAGGTATGTTCTCTACTGAGGGCCCTCTACAGATACAGATACAGATACAGATTACTTTATTAATCCCGAGGGAAATTAAGGTGCAACAGTTGACACAGGGGGAATAAAAGCACACACAAAAAATACTAATACCTAGTTGGAGGTATGTTCTATTGAAGGCCCTCTAGTTGGAGGTATGTTCTATTGAAGGCCCTCTAGTTGGAGGTATGTTCTCTACTGAGGGCCCTCTAGTTGGAGGTATGTTCTATTGAAGGCCCTCTAGTTGGAGGTATGTTCTCTACTGAGGGCCCTCTAGTTGGAGGTATGTTCTCTACTGAGGGTCCTCTAGTTGGAGGTATGTTCTCGACTGAGGGCCCTCTAGTTGGAGGTATGTTCTATTGAAGGCCCTCTAGTTGGAGGTATGTTCTCGACTGAGGGCCCTCTAGTTGGAGGTATGTTCTCGACTGAGGGCCCTCTAGTTGGAGGTATGTTCTCTACTGAGGGCCCTCTAGTTGGAGGCATGTTCTACTGAGGGCCCTCTAGTTGGAGGTATGTTCTCTACTGAGGGCCCTCTAGTTGGAGGTATGTTCTCTACTGAGGGCCCTCTAGTTGGAGGTATGTTCTACTGAGGGCCCTCTAGTTGGAGGTATGTTCTATTGAAGGCCCTCTAGTTGGAGGTATGTTCTCGACTGAGGGCCCTCTAGTTGGAGGTATGAGCTCTACTGAGGGCCCTCTAGTTGGAGGTATGTTCTCTACTGAGGGCCCTCTAGTTGGAGGCATGTTCTACTGAGGGCCCTCTAGTTGGAGGTATGAGCTCCCCCTATGAGGGCCCCCTGGTTTAGAATATTAATATGTTGACTGACTGTGTAATCCCGGGACCAACGGTGGAACAGTTGGCCTTCTGGTGACAAGAGTCCGGCTTGCAGACGTCCTGTAGACGACAGCTCCACCCGTCCTCCGGCCGGTGGAACCCAGAGAGACACTCACAGTGGGCCTGGAGGAAAGGCAAGTGAGTTAGTCCCAGAGTTCCTGGAGGAACCCTCAGAACCTCATCGTTTACCCTCATTACCCGTGTCCTTGTATTGTAAATGGTAAATGGACATTTATATAGCGCTTTTCTAACCAGTGGTTACTCAAAGCACTTTACAAGTCATGCCTCACATTCACCCATTCATACACACATTCAACCACCAACGGCAGAGTCAGCCATCAAGGAGACAGCCATCAAGGAGACAGCCAGCACGTCAGGAGCAGTTAGGGTTAGGGTGATTTGCTCAAGGACACCTCGACAGCTTTTGCTAGGAGGAGGCGGCGGGGATCGAACCAGCATCCTTCCGGTTGTGAGGCGACCGCTCTACCCCCTGAGCTACACTGCCGCCCCATCGTATCATCACTAGTTTAGTCTCCCGCCAGTGTGCTGGTATCTTCACTAGTCTCCTCACCTTTCCCGGTCCGTCGTACACACACTTGGTGTTGTCTGCTGAGCAGCCTCCCAGGTTGGCCTGACAGGGGTCGACCGCCATGCACACACGACCATCCCCGGCGTGGCCCATGGAGCAGGCGCATATGTGCTGGTTGGGGCCGGTGTGGGTGCAGGTGGCGTGGGCGTGGCACGGCCTCTGAAGGCACGGGTTTACCGCTGAAGAAGAAGAAAGAGAAGAAGAAGAAGAAGAAGGAGAGGAAGAAGAAGAAGAAGAAGAAGAAGAAGAAGAAGAAGAAGAAGAAGAAGAAGAAGAAGAAGAAGAAGAAGAAGAAGAAGAAGAAGAAGAAGAACAACAACAACAACAACAACAACAACAACAACAACAACAACAACAACAACAACAACAACAAAAAAGAGGAAGAGGAAGAAGAAGAGGAAGAAGATGAAGAAGAAGAAGAAGGAGAAGAAGAGGAACAGGACATTGATCCAATTCAATTCCCACTGTGTTTGGACGTGTGTAGTCGCTTCAGTCAAGCTGAACTAAACG
>CM051022.1:2854556-2884556 GCA_027704905.1 Muraenolepis orangiensis | reverse complement strand
ATAGTAGTACTAGTTAGTAGTAGTACAGTATCATAGTATAGCAGTACTAGATAGTAGTAGTACAGTATCATAGCAGTTATAGTTAGTAGTAGTACAGTACTATAGTATAGCAGTACTAGTTAGTAGTAGTACAGTATCATAGTATAGTATAACTAGTTAGTAGTAGTACAGTATCATAGTATAGCAGTACTAGTTAGTAGTAGTACAGTATCATAGTATAGTATAACTAGTTAGTAGTAGTACAGTATCATAGTATAGCAGTACTAGATAGTAGTAGTACAGTATCATAGCAGTCATAGTTAGTAGTAGTACAGTACTAAAGTATAGCAGTACTAGTTAGTAGAAGAACAGTATCATAGTATAGTAGTAGTAGCAGGTAGAGGATGAGGGTGTACTATGTAGGTCTACTATGAGGGTCTACTGAGACTCACAAGCAGTCCTGGGCCACGGTCCTGCGGTTGGCACTGAAGCCTGCAGGGCAGCTGATTAGGAGGCTGATGGTGCAGGTGTGGCATTTGGTTCTGCTCTTCAATGTTCTCGAACTGGAACAGAACTGCTGCACAAAGACCAACACACAGGGATTAACGGGAAGATGGTTCTCCTGACCCTCGGCCCCTAAATGACCTTCTCTTTTACTTAAACATGAGGAGTTACTCTGGTATAGCAAGTTAAGTCAACTCAGTATAAGTTACTGTTACTTAAGTACGCCTTCATCAAAGAAGCCGTACTTGGACCACTGGAACAGAATGGATCACTGGAACATAATGGACCACTGGAACAGAATGGATCACTAGAACATAATGGACCACTGGAACAGAATGGACCACTGAACAGAAGGACACATAATGGACCACTGGAACAGAATGGACCACTGGAACATAATGGATCACTGGAACATAATGGACCACTGGAACAGAATGGATCACTGGAACATAATGGACACTGGAACTAATGGACACTGGAACAGAATGGATCACTGGAACAGAATGGACCACTGGAACAGAATGGATCACTGGAACATAATGGATCACTGGAACATATTGGATCAAAATCTATTCATCTACTGTATACTATATATATTGTATTTATGTTATGATTTATCCTATTTAAAAATTTCTATAGTATTTTGCACAATTTTTGCATGGCACTGCCACTTTAATTTCACTGCATATCCTGCTTGCTATGTGACAAATAATTGATATGTGAACTCCTTAAATGTTTAGAAAGATATGGACTTGTGTATATTTATATTTACAATTATATACTGTATACAGTATATAGATCTATCTATCTATATAGATCTATATATAGATATATAATCAGTCATGCCTTCAGTGGTTCATATGATGATTGAACTGTACTAATGAATTGATAAATGAGTATCTCACCTGATCAGACCCTGCAGATGTTACAGTCTGAACCGAGAGAACACTCAGCAAAAGGAGAACCCTAGAAGCGCTCTTCATAGCTTCTCTCTCCGCAGAACTGGCCGGTCCGACGTGTGCTGTAGGAAAGTGCTGAAACTGTGTTGCAGTTTCAAAGAGGAGTTTGGTGTTGTTCCCTGACCGCTGGCTCTCCTGTCTGAGGTTGGGGATCATCAGGCTTTTGTAACACATCCTCTTGTCTCCTCTGCACCCCAGGGAGCACACTTCCTCTCAGAGATAACACTCATCCCACCGTGTCAACTGTTTTTAAATGACCCCCTAAAAACCCCCATAATCTCCTCCATGAAAACCTCCGATATGCATTATATGTGCATTATTTTAAGAATTCAAAGACGAGTGAGGCATTTGATGTTGAACATTAATGTGTTACTTTACAGATGGAATTCAATATGATTCTATTATGAAAGACATCACATGAAATATGATTTTATTATGAAACACATCACATGAAATATGATTTTATTATGAAACACATCACATGAAATATGATTTTATTATGAAATCAAACATCAAACAGAATCCCAGAGGTTTCTATCGAAAGATAGATCTAATATTTACATCCTATAAAATATGACTCTTAGGGGATTTGATGCAAACTCTGATATGTTGAATAAATTCTGATTGTATATGTATATGATGAATAAATGATATATGATGATGGCATATGTTAAATCAATTATATATGATGATTATATATGATGGGTATATGTTAAATAGATGCAGAAACACACAGAGCTTCTGTCAGCAGATAAAGACGAGGAGAATAGCAGGATATCCTGGTGTAAAGATTCACACCCCCCCCCCCCCCCACACACACACACACACACACACACACACACACACACACACACACACACACACACACACACACACACACACACACACACACACACACACACACACACACACACACACACACACACACACACACACACACACACACACACACACACACACACACACACACACACACACACACACATCCTGAGAGAATGCCCTGTCATGACTTCAGATCTAAAGTCCGGGAATGCGGTCAGCAACAGTTCTCAACTTCCTTAACGGGAGAATAATATTAGAATAATATCAATATTTAAAAGTCCTCCAACACACAGGACTCAGGTAGACGTTACCACACCAGTTTATTAGAGAGTTGGAGAGATGTTACAGCGTGAGCAGGTGTTCAAGAATGGTTTAACCTGTGATTACCAAGGACCCATAGGTGGCAGCCTCACCAGCCCCAGACTCTAATGCCGCCTTCCAGAAACTTTGGAGTTACGAACACAAAGCGTTCCAGTGGCATGACGCCAAATGTTAACAGAACACGTGGCTGACCGTGACATGGTGGTGTTTCTTTGGCTCGCGATTAGACAATTTACAGATTTACGAGTACGTCTTATTTTAATTAAGCACAGGTAAACATACTTTACGTTGCCTTTTACTTGACTTTATTGACGCTATCTTTGTAACAGGCCTATTGTCAAGCAGGGGCGGACTGGCCGCTGGGTCAGTAATCGGTAAAAAAAAATGCAGCAGTTGCCTAGACATCCCACATCGTTGAGACCACCTTGCCTTTACTATGATAGCCTATGTTTAGATAGTTTCACTAGTAGTCGCTGGCTAATAGGCCTATATCACGGCACAGTTGAAAGCCGGAAGTACCCGTTAAAAATCGCTGAAGCAGTGTATCCCAAGTTCCGGTTAATGCATTCAGCTTGGCATTCACCATGGAGGACAGTTATCGCTGGACAACATCGCTGCATAACCTTCCAAAAGTCGGTCAAGACGATGTGGTTCAACTAGTGAATGAACACTACAGTGAAGAAGTCTAAATCCGAATCATACAATTCCCCGACATTGTGTCTTGTGGCTCTATCTGGATATATCGCCATATAACGAAGGCGATTTTGTGTAGGAGCAGAGGTATGCCTATGTATTTAATATAGGCTATTTATTTGATGGATTTTGATTATTTCAATGTACCTTTTCATTTACGTGTTAATTTGTAGTGTGCAGCTGTATATGTTCTAAAAGGGAATTCCTGTTATTGTTGTGAATATGAGTTGTCTTAAAATAAAAGTGCTTGTGACATCATACTTGTGACATTGAGTTAAAACCGAATTTGTATAAAATACCGATATATATCGTATATCGCGATGCAGCCTAAAAATACCGGGTTTTGGTCTGTATCGCCCAGCCCTACTTGGGACCAGTGCTTTTAATCACACACTTACCCGACATTATTAGCCTATTCCGCCCACTTTTCGAGACGTATATGCTCTCCTTGTCAAAGTGCAAACTGCAGACATACGTGCTACCCCTGAGAACATGAAACCAGGGACCTTCATCCTCCTTATCAGCCTCACACAAGACTTGCGGAGGAGTTTGTCTTTGGGGAAATGGTGTAAACTGAGGTAGGGCTGTCTTTGTTTAGACGTTGAGCAACCGGTACACTACAATAACAGAGAGGAGAGGAGGCGGCCGTAGTTTGTCACGTATCTGGGGTAACTACCGGAAGTAAGAGTACACTGCTCTGCGATTTTTAACGTTCCGGAAGCAGGAAATGTGACATAGGCCTAATTTGCATGCATTTACCAAGGCGTTGCAGGTGAATAGACAAAACATATCACCTCACAACTTCCCCAGATAGTTACTTACGTCAAGTCAGTATTTTCCCCTGAAATGTTATGTTTAAATATGCAGATTACCTTTAAATCTATAGATGAATTCAGACAGGGTAGTAAAACGAACACCATTTGGTTTTTTGGAAGTAAACAAAATTTACAAGTACATGAAAAAAAAGGGGGAAAAAAAGAATATCCTTCAACCAAAGTATTCCCGATGACTTTGGCCCTTAGACTGAATGAGAGGTACGTTTGGATTGACAATTTGATCAACCAATCATATAGTGATTTGTAGCCAATGGGCGTATTCTTTCAGATTTCCCCACAGCTCCATAGGGAGCTAGAAGGTATACTGGCTGGAGCGAGAGTGGATCTAGCGTAGTGCTACGTTTTTTCTACGTAGGTTTTTTACGTCAAAATGGCAGGACAGGAGAATGGATTTGGTTTTTAAGTGAACATCATTGGTGAGTGAGACTCATTTGTCTTTGCTGGTTTTGTCTCAGTGTTGCGTCTCGTTGAGCTGGTTGTTGCATTTTGTTTCCACACACTTGTTGACTGATTAGTTAATGGCTGTCTTGGGTTTGTTAAGCATTGTTGTGCATTTGAATTGAGAGTTTTGACTTGATCTTTCTTTGTATCGCTTAACGTGAAAAGACTTAACGTAACTAAGAGTTACAAAACCGTGATCAATAATCACCTAATTTGCATATGTCTTGTCATTAGCACTTTCACCTTTTCACTTTCATTTTGACAGGTGAAAGTGCTAATGACAAGACATATGCCAGAGACATTAAAGTTAAAGTTCCAAAGTTACGTTCAGCCTTTTCTCGTGAAGCGTGTTAGACCGTCCCTTTAACCGATAGCCTGTGTGGTGGTCTGTGGTGGGCTGTTACTTCACTACATGGACACTGCTTTACAACTATGGTCAACTTGGAAATTGGCTGTGACAATCTGATCTTCCTAAATGAGATAAGGCATAAAGTAACTCCTCCGTGATGACCGTCTGACTAGAACAACGGAATTTTCGAGTGGGGTAGCAGCAGGGGTTCCCAAAGTGGGGGTCGCGGGACCCCGAGGGGGGGGGTCGCGAGATGATTTCAGAATCCTCTTGATGTGACCATGAGGTTTTTATTTTAATGTTTTTATTTAATATATATATTTTTTTATTATAATTATATAATAAATATAATTTATTATTATTATTATTATTATTGTTAATAATAACGTGTGCATAGATATTTTTATTATGTAAGTCTGTTTAATATGTAAGGGTGACGAATAAAGGAATTCTGATTCCGACAGATTCACGACAGTATCATTTGCAGCTGAAAAAAAGCCACACACACAATGATCTCGATCACGATATATATATATATATATATATATATTATATATATATATAACAATTTGCATTCACTTATAGAAATTAAAAATATATATAAATTATTATATATATATATTTCCGGCAGAAATATATATATATATATATATATATATATATATATATATATAGATTTATATATGTAGACACACTTTTTATTTATGCAAATTACCAGTACAAATGACCTTGTGGGCCAGACCTGGCCCCGAGCCCCCAATTGAAAAGCCCTGCACTAGACTACAGGTTCAAATCAACGTTGAGATGATAGAGTAACAGTCACCTGTCAGAGACCTGCTCCAGGTCCATCTTCTGGTCACCTGTCAGAGACCTGCTCCAGGTCCATCTTCTGGTCACCTGTCAGAGACCTGCTCCAGGTCCATCTCCTGGTCACCTGTCAGAGACCTGCTCCAGGTCCATCTTCTGGTCACCTGTCAGAGACCTGCTCCAGGTCCATCTTCTGGTCACCTGTCAGAGACCTGCTCCAGGTCCATCTCCTGGTCACATGTCAGAGACCTGCTCCAGGTCCATCTCCTGGTCACATGTCAGAGACCTGCTCCAGGTCCATCTTCTGGTCGCTGTGGAGGAGCAGCTGGCTGACCGAGTCACGCAGCACACATGAAGAAGGGGATGAAGGCAATGCTCCACCCACACCCTGATACTGGAGTCCAGCAGCAGCCATGGTACAGGTCAGAGGTCAACCACTAGAGACAAAACACACAAGGTCAGGCTCTGGGAGGAGCAGAGCATGATGGGAGATGAGGTCTGTCTGTTTGAACTACAAAAAACACTTGAAGTTCACCTTGGCTTATGAGTCAAGAAAATATGTACTTCTCAGACAGGAAATGTGCCACAACATAAACTACACGACAGTAATAAAAAATACATAGAAAATAACAATTAACAGAAAGTATACGCATAATTAAATCATTACATTCATATTTCTTGTCAATGTTCTCCCCCGACACAACAAACACAACCACACACACATTCCTATTCACTTTACTTCAATATTTGCACTCTGGTTAGATGCTAAATTATTTTCGCTGTACTGTACTTAAATCAAATAATAACACAGCGTTGACCTGTACAGTTTAGGCTGATAATATAAGTAACTTATTCAATATTTACTCTGACTATGAAAAGGGATAATGGACTCTGGTCGGTGAAGAAGAGGGACAACGTGCTTCATGTTTAATACAACATTAAATATGAATACAGACTCCACTAGAAAACCCCTTGGAACATAGAGAACTCTAACACACTGGACTCTAACACACTGGACTCTAACACACTGGACTCTAACACACTGGACTCTAACACACCGGACTCTAACACACCGGACTCTAACACACCGGACTCTAACACACCGGACTCTAACACACCGGACTCTAACACACCGGACTCTAACACACCGGACTCTAACACACCGGACTCTAACACACCGGACTCTAACACACCGGACTCTAACACACCGGACTAACACACTGGACTCTAACACACTGGACTCTAACACACCGGACTCTAACACACCGGACTCTAACACACTGGACTCTAACACACCGGACTCTAACACACCGGACTCTAACACACCGGACTCTAACACACTGGACTCTAACACACTGGACTCTAACACACTGGACTCTAACACACTGGACTCTAACACACTGGACTCTAACACACTGGACTCTAACACACTGGACTCTAACACACCGGACTCTAACACACTGGACTCTAACACACTGGACTCTAACACACCGGACTCTAACACACCGGAATCTAACACACCGGACTAACACACCGGACTCTAACACACTGGACTCTAACACACTGGACTCTAACACACTGGACTCTAACACGCTGGACTCTAACACACCGGACTCTAACACACTGGACTCTAACACACTGGACTCTAACACACTGGACTCTAACACACTGGACTCTAACACACCGGACTCTAACACACCGGAATCTAACACACCGGACTCTAACACACCGGACTAACACACTGGACTCTAACACACTGGACTCTAACACACTGGACTCTAACACACTGGACTCTAACACACTGGACTCTAACACACTGGACTCTAACACGCTGGACTCTAACACACCGGACTCTAACACACTGGACTCTAACACACTGGACTCTAACACACTGGACTCGGACTCTAACACACTGGACTCTAACACACCGGACTCTAACACACTGGACTCTAACACACTGGACTCTAACACACTGGACTCTAACACACCGGACTCTAACACACTGGACTCTAACACACTGGACTCGGACTCTAACACACTGGACTCTAACACACTGGACTCTAACACACTGGACTCGGACTCTAACACACTGGACTCTAACACACTGGACTCTAACACACTGGACTCTAACACACTGGACTCGGACTCTAACACACTGGACTCTAACACACTGGACTCTAACACACTGGACTCTAACACACTGGACTCTAACACACTGGACTCGGACTCTAACACACTGGACTCGGACTCTAACACACTGGACTCTAACACACCGGACTAACACACCGGACTCTAACACACTGGACTCGGACACACTGGACTCTAACACACTGGACTCTAACACACTGGACTCTAACACACTGGACTCTAACACACTGGACTCTAACACACCGGACTCTAACACACTGGACTCTAACACACTGGACTCTAACACACTGGACTCTAACACACCGGACTCTAACACACTGGAATCTAACACACTGGACTCTAACACACTGGACTCGGACTCTAACACACTGGACTCTAACACACTGGACTCTAACACACTGGACTCTAACACACTGGACTCGGACTCTAACACACTGGACTCTAACACACCGGACTAACACACTGGACTCTAACACACTGGACTCGGACTCTAACACACTGGACTCTAACACACCGGACTCTAACACACTGGAATCTAACACACTGGACTCTAACACACCGGACTCTAACACACCGGACTCTAACACACTGGAATCTAACATACTGGACTCTAACTGGCCATTGGGACTAAAAGCGTAATCATTAGTCACTTTATTTATATTTTCTATTGTGTACAATAGTGTTATAGTATAGTGTTGTATAGTACATAGTATAGTATATGTTAAATTCTAGAAATGAAGCATTGATTTAGTAAGCAACATTGTACTTACATACGTAATGAACATATTGGATCTCTCGAATCTTGAAGTTAAATAGTTAACAACTTAAAGGAAAAGAGCGTTAACAACTTTAAAGTGAGTGAGAGTTAATAACTTTAAAGTTAATAACAATTTGAAAGGAGCTCCTAGTTATCTGGTGGCTAACTAGCACGCTAACACTGATGTCTATAATATAATGTGTTTAAATATATGATATACGGTATACGAGACAATTATTTGATTTATAGCTCGTAATATTGTTGTTGTTGTCGTGACTTAGTTTCCAAAGTTCAGTTTGGCCGCAGACGAGACGCAGACTTTCTTCATCTGTCAACAATAATGAAGTGGAGGCGGATCACTGCCCCCCGCTGGACGACCGAGGAATTACAACACGTTACAATTACACAACACACGCCAGTGGTGGCTGTAACCACAATCGGAATCAAAAACTGTACTTATTTCAGGATTTCAGCATTTGATTTAAAATTTACAATTCCTAAATGAAAAAGCACACACTCAAGTACACACATAAACGTAACATGTTGGTCGAATTGACCCGAACATTTCTTTTAGATCTTCCTGCTATCACAAGAGCTGATTATTTCAGACAAACTAAAGATCAGCGCAGGGACATAAATCATTGATCTTGATCTTGAGATTGGGGTGAGACAAGAATAAGTATTTTTCTTAGAAGCTGAATTTATGAAAATGGTCAAAATCTCCTACTGATCTTAAATCGATTTTGTCTAGGATAAATAGGCTGGACAAAGATACGATATTATTTAGAATTTGGCTTTTCTCTGAGTTATCACTGATTAAAGCTTGCTATAAAATTCTAAATGGTGTCTTTTTGAGATATAGTTGACAATTTGTAGTGTGAAAGCTGCTCTTCTTACATGTTTAAGATACGGTCTGACCACAGAACTATGCATATGACTGTTCTTCACATGACACTATAGGCCTACTATAAAGAGATAGCGTCAATCAAGTCAAGTAAATCAAGTAAAAGGCAATGTAAAGTATATTTACCCGTGTTTAATAAAAAATATATATATATATACAATGAAATACAACACAAAAACAATGTTGATCAGCCCATCAATTATCAACAAATAATGAGTTTATCAAATAATAAATCACGGTAACCTGGCTATTATATATGATTGAGAATACAACTGTAGTCAGTAGTTTTGGTATATTATATACAAATATAAATACTTATATTAGCTATACAATTTGATATCAAATATATAAAGCCAAGATAGTTCTGCACCTTAAGCCACATTTATCCGATATTTTGTTGTCTCTTAAAATCCTGTTATTTTAATTCCTTCAAGTCTCACATTAAAACAATAGTATAAGTCTGAAGGAGCTTAATTCTGAACAACTATATAATGTATAATAAAAGTAACACATAAGCAGACTTTCGAATGACGCTTTGTTGTTATCGTCTCCCCCTGGTGGTCTGCGTTCGCATCGCACCCTCAAACAAACGCCGTACAATTTTGAACCTATAAAAATAATAATAATAATAATACTAATAATACTTCTAATACTACTACTAATAATAATAATAATAATACTAATAATAATAATAATTATAATAATAAAAGTTTGTTACTATTAAACGAAACTGTCCATCTCGGTATACAATCAGGACCATCAGGCCATTTAGATTAGAGTTATACACAGAATAAAACATGAACATAACATGTCAACGCTCACATAAAGCCTCTAATAAGTTCTACTCTTAATAAATCAAAGTTCAACGTGAAACTTGAGCGAATACAAACAAACTGATTCAGTGCCAGTGTTTTACATTTATTAAAACGGAGTCAAAGTTGTAACTTTAATGACAAGGGACCAAACGAGCAGTAAACTAACAAGAGAACGACGTTTCAGAACGTCTGGCGAATAACAAATAAACATCTACAGAACAGCAATTATACAAAAAGTATAAAAATAAATTACAAATCTTAAAGCCTAATCCAAATTCGTCCTACCCCCTATTGATTGACATGTACAAGACAGGAAATAAATGGCATGACCATTGAAAACGAAGTACATGTCAAATGAAATAAATCCTACTATTACTCATAGTATTATTAGGTTTATTGACTCCCTGGGTGCCGCCATTGTTATGTGACGTCAGAAACTGAAGTCGGGGTACATGGATTTGCTCCCAGTTCACAAGTAGAAAGTTCGACCTCAGGTGGCGTTCCATTGCAGTTTTACTAGTAGGAGGTCGGGAATTCTTCACACGAGTTGCCTGGAACGCGGAATAATCAGTCTGACTGGGGCCAACTGAGGCTGCTTGAACCAGACACCACACATACTCCACATGTATAAAACAACTTAAGCTCCAGTCAGAGAAATAAGGTCGGAAAAAAAGTCGAAATATAGACAAATAGACAAATATAGTTCAGAGAGATCCCACATGATGAAACTGACCAAGGTAGTAAAACACCTAACTCTACAGTGCCCTTTAACAATGTACTTACAGAATGCGAACAGTAATTACTTATGGATTCAATAGATATGTCGAGTAATACATCTCAATGAGTTGCTAATTGACCCACACTCCACTAGGTGGCGATGTTGTGCAAAAATACCACAACCTATTGGAAAGACTTGGAGGAGACCGGGAGAACTGTGGTGTGTAGATGGTAGATGAGACGGTAGATAAATATAATAAATAAAAACACAGATACAGCAGATCAAAAAGTGTTAAAGAGTGGAAAGTCAGGAAGAGTTCGCTTAAAGCACCAAGTCACTTTTAGATTAAATAGTTAACTGTATTCATAACTTCAAAGTTTGGGTTGATAATAAACATTGACCAAGGCTTGAGCGTTTTTTCTATAGTCGAAACCAACTGTTGATACTTAACACTGCACTGACAGGAAGCACCATTCACTCTCTCACTCTGCAGGGGTGATACAGAGTGGTGTGATTGGTCAGAGATAAACTACCAGAGTGTTGTGATTGGTCAGAGATAAACTATCGGAGTGTTGTGATTGGTCAGAGATAAACTACCAGAGTGTTGTGACTTGACTTGACTAATATTTAAAATGTCTGACCGTGAAAGTGGAAATGGAAAAGATAATTTGTATTTTAAATTGCTATCACATGGAACAGAGCTCCCTAGAGAACAACTCAATGAGTTGTCCATGAGTCTTGCGTCACACACATTTCATCTGTTCTAAATCACCCCTGATCAGTGTTGAAGTATACAGAGCTGGTCTCACCCAGTTGCATATCTAGTGAAACCCATTTAGACATGTCAATAGAACACCGGGACCACCGGGTTCTCCTTCAACACGGTTCCCAGAAATGATCTTGTTTCGCAAACAAAAGCTTGTGGGATATCTGCGTTGTTCCCAATGTTCATTTGTCTGATTGTTTGTGAAAACTCCAGATTTCTCCTTTTGGTTCAGGTTGGAGGCGTTCATCTTCTCCTCCTCCGGAGAACACAGAACGGAAACACAGTGTTGTGTTTCTGGTTATTTACAGGTGTATCTGTACAGTTGTGTCTGGTTATTTACAGGTGTGTCTGGTTATTTACAGGTGAGTCTGTTTATTTACAGGTGTGTCTGTACAGGTGTCTGTGATTATTTACAGGTGTGTGTCTGGTTATTTACAGGTGTGTCTGTACAGGTGTCTGTGATTATTTACAGGTGTGTGTCAAGTTATTTACAGGTGTGTCTGTACAGGTGTGTCTGGTTATTTACAGGTGTGTCTGTACAGGTGTGTCTGGTTATTTCCAGGTGAGTCTGTGGTTATTTACAGGTGTGTCTGTGGTTATTTACAGGTGTGTCTGTGGTTATTTACAGGTGTGGATGTCGGTCATGCTCTCACAGCGTCGGCAGCGCACGTTGCAGCACCACACAAACTTGCAGTGGCAGCGCCGGACGCTGCGGACCACGTGGGTGTTGTACCCGCGGCCGCAGCACAGCAGGCTGCAGCCGTCCGGGCCCCGGGACGTGCGGCTGCACTGCCTCCCCCGCGTCCCCAGGATGCCTCGTCGCCGGTCCTCCACACAGTAGTTGGGGGACTTGTTGAGGTAGACGAGCTGGTCCCTCCCCACCGGCTGGCGGCGCATCAGTTTGTGTTCCTTCCTCCGTCGTACCTTCTGGCCCGCGGAGCGCCGGCGGACCTCCACGCTGTTCTCGAAGGCCTCCTTCAGGACGGCCCCGACGCGCTCCAGCGGGGCCACGGACCGCCAGCAGGTCTTCACCGCACAGGAGCCAGACACGCCGTGACAGCGGCAGTCGGTCACCATGGTCCTGTCTACGGCCTGAGAGAAAAACGGGGAACAGCGGGTCACCGATTTGGACCAATTGAGAACCCAAATCCCGGACCAATCGATACAATTTTGAACAGTGGTTTCAACACCACATGAAGCAGTGCTCTTCTGTCACGCCCCCTCACCTGGCGCCCGACGTCGCTGTTGTGCTGGTTGGCGGCCAGCAGGGCGTGGCCAGTAGCCTGCAGGGCGTGGCCCGTAGCCTGCAGGGCGTGGCCCGTAGCCGGCAGGGCGTGGCCCGTAGCCTGCAGCTTCGACGCGTTCCTGGTCGAGCCGTCGAGGAACCTGCGGCTGAACCAGGCAGCGTAGCGGGTGTGGTCCGAGCAGCCGCCCCAATGCCAGCCCTCTGTGGGGGGGGCCAGACCCTGCAGGCTGGTGGGGGGGCCAAGACCCTCCAGGGTGGTGGGCGGGCCTAGACCCTCCAGGGTGGTGGGGGAGCCTAGACCCTCCAGGGTGGTGGGTGGGCCCAGACCCTGCAGGGTGGTGGGGGAGCCCAGACCCTGCAGGGTGGTGGGGGAGCCCAGACCCTGCAGGGTGGTGGGGGAGCCTAGACCCTGCAGGCTGGCATCGCAGCCACACTCAGCCATGGAGCCCTGACTGCAGGCCCGGGTGATGGAGTGGACCAGCCCTGCTGCCATCACCGCATGGAGGAAGGCTGCCTCCTTGGTCCCTAATATAAATACACACACACACACACACACACCAATCAACTGTGTTATTATGCTTTGAATAATCATAGAACAATCACGAGAAAATCACAAATCAATAGAAATGATTCACTGTACACTTTGGATTGATGTTCACAATTCAAGATACAATTTAACTGTCAATAATTTGTACTAGCTTATGTGTATATATATATTTACAGTATAAGCTGTATGTTTTTATTTAAAAATAATAATAACAATGGTATTAATAATATATAATTGCATTTTTTATTTAAAAAACAATACATTAAATATCTATGACTTTATATTGTTAACTTGTCAACTAGAAAACATTTGAACTGAAAATCCTTTGAATTAAATACATTTCCAACCTTGGGTAAAGTCCATGTCAGAAAACTTTGTTTTGTACAGAATATATTAAGTAATAATGAATTAAAACAATATATATAAATATAGGCCTAGCCAACAATACAAATATAAATCATGTGGGCGTTATTGTACCACAATGTTAAAATAATAACCAAATAACCAAACCAGCTACCGGTAATCATGAAAATACAAATGACAATAATAAAAAATGTAATAATACAATTTTAAATAATACCAATTTTAAATAATACCAATTTTAAATAATACCAACTGAAATAATCCAAATAAAGACGACCTACCGCTCGTTAATTGGTACTGAAACACGGCCGTGTCTCCGGGGTCACGGGAGGTCGTGCAGTTCCAGCGCTCGTGGCGGAACTGGGCGCGACACTCCGAGAGGCCGAGGCGAGCGCCCGCCCTCACGCCGGGCAGCAGGGCCGGACGCTTCCGGCACAGCAGCTCCTGCTGGGCCCGGGTCAAGGGGAGGTCTTCACAGCGCAGAGCCTCGTCCGGGCCGCCGGCGGAGGTCAGACCCAGCCACCTGGAGGAAGAACACCGGGTCAGGACACCGGGTCTGTTCTACGGTAGAACCCAGGAGGAGCACCGGGTCAGGACACTGGGTCTGTTCTACGGTAGAACCCAGGAGGAGCACCGGGTCAGGACACTGGGTCTGTTCTACGGTAGAACCCAGGAGGAAGACCGGGTCAGGACACTGGGTCTGTTCTACGGTAGAACCCAGGAGGAGCACCGGGTCAGGACACCGGGTCTGTTCTACGGTAGAACCCAGGAGGAGCACCGGGTCAGGACACTGGGTCTGTTCTACGGTAGAACCCAGGAGGAGCACCGGGTCAGGACACCGGGTCTGTTCTACGGTAGAACCCAGGAGGAGCACCGGGTCAGGACACCGGGTCTGTTCTACGGTAGAACCCAGGAGGAGCACCGGGTCAGGACACCGGGTCTGTTCTACGGTAGAACCCAGGAGGAGCACCGGGTCAGGACACCGGGTCTGTTCTACGGTAGAACCCAGGAGGAGCACCGGGTCAGGACACCGGGTCTGTTCTACGGTAGAACCCAGGAGGAAGACCGGGTCAGGACACCGGGTCTGTTCTACGGTAGAACCCAGGAGGAAGACCGGGTCAGGACACCGGGTCTGTTCTTTTTTCTGTGAGAGGAAATCTCTTAAAAACTTAAGACAAAGCTATGGACGTAGCTAGATCGCACAAGCTAGCCCAAGATGTGAGCCATTGGAAGTGAGACCACGAGCGGTTCACGTGAACAGAGCGTACATGCGGTGCTCAGGTCAAAGGTCGCGGCACAGAGAGTGCGTTTCAGACCAGACCAGACAGTACAGTACAACTACAGTTCAGGAAGAACTGTGGATACTGTGGAATCAAAGCTCACAGGGAAAAGGAAAACTGCCCAACAAAAGGCCCTTAATGTGGAGCGGCAGACAGAGACTCAGGTGAACCCATTGTGTTTATTGTGAATAAACTGTTCAGTGACAAAAAATGGACGTTTTGCAGAAACTGAGTGCAGCACTGGGGTTGCTACAGGGGGGTTTGGAAGACACCACGCTCAGGCCAGTTTGGCAACGAGACCTTTTTATTCCCGCGGACGCAGTTGCGCCAGAGACCCACAGACACTAAAAGTATACATGAGAGGGACCCAGACGGCGTCTCACTCGTACTCTGCCTGCTCTCACTGCCCGGCACCCAGAAACATAGGAACCGTCAGTACATAGAAATCAGAGCCCTAGGCCACGCCGCTTCCCACCACACGGAGAAAGCCTTTGCAGACATTAAAATGGTCAAATGCGGACAAAGACGCACACACAAAGAGCACAGCATGATGATGACCTGACCTAGATTTAGACCTGATCAAGCTAGGTCCGTCATGGAGGAGATTGCTGATAACAGGATTGTTCCCAGGAAAGCGAAACATCCACCGTGACCCAGTGGCAACACCAGTTGCGTGCCGGCAGAGAAGGGTACCTCTAGCGCCACGTAGCCGCCTGGAGGAAGAGCTGAAGAATATGGAGGACACAGAGATCATCGCCAAGGTGACAGAACTCACAGAGTGGGTCCACGCACTACTGGTGGTTGAGAAGCCACGCAACAGGCAAGCTCAGGGTCTGCCTTGACCCTAGAGACTTAAACAAAGCCATCAAGCATCCCCACTACCGTCTACCAACGCTAGAGGACGTTACACCCAAGCTGACAGGTGCTGACATTACTTTAGTGTAATGGACGCACGTCGTTCAGGATGCTGGGCAATCAAACTCCAGGATGAGTCCTCGATGCTCACCACAGGTGTACCTCGCTGGTGTGACAACAGGCTGGGCTCAGCAGACACAGAGCATGAGGGACGGGACGTTAAACACAAGGCGCCACACTCACCTGAAAAACACACACAGGAAAAAACAATACTTACCTGAAACACACCCATTCCATTCTATTCCATTACAGACACTTTCATCCAAAGCAACTTACAATAGCGTGTTTCAACAAAGGTAGACTGAGAGAACAACTCGTCACCAGAAGTCAAAAGGGCATTTGATTCCTAACGAGTCTCCAAGAACTGAACCAGTGCTCAGGTAAAAGAACAATAATTTGGCAAACAACAGAACAATATCTAACTAACTAACAAGCAAACAATCTCCTTAGTAAGACACGAGTAAAAAGTGATAAGAGGACGGGTGGAAGGATCCGGGGAGGGTTTCCAGGTAAAAGTCAGGACGGGTATAGAAGTCAGGACGAGAGGTCAAGCCAAGAGTTGGTCTTTGACCTGTGATATGTAAAGAGTGTCCGTGGACACACAGTGTCGCTGTCCTATATAAACATTTAAAATAAAATGGGAAATAAATAAATGATGAAACAATGAAAGTGTTTGATATAAAAACTGTTATGAACGTGTTGTGAATATATTTGATATAGCAGTGAGACTATATTGTGTTTAGTTGAATATTGTTGAATGGTTATGGATGCATTGAAATCCTGTGTTTGGTTTAAAAAAAATTTAAGTGTTTAAGTTGACTTATAGTCATTGAAGCCAAAGAGTATGCAACACATTCATTCTTTATTCTTTATAGAAAGAGGAGGATGTAATAATGAGATGATTTATGTGAGGCATCTATGTGGACGGACTCAGCCTATACGGGTACTGCTCCGAGGGGTAGAAACTCTATCGATACTACAAAGTCCTGCGACCTCTATTTAATTGTAATTAAAATAATTGTAACAAGGGTGCAAATAAGACAGAAGACCAGAACAACATACTCACATCCAGGTCGCGCGGCAGGAGGCGGCGCCGCAGACGAGCAGCAGCACGGCCAGGTGAGACGCGCAGGTGAGACGCTCCATGTCCGCCTCAGCCCGGCGGCTCTCCGCTCCACGGAGCTTCAATTAATCCCACGGGAATTCTCCTAATTGATCCTAGAGAGCCGAACCGTCCAGCGCGCGACTCAAGATGGGACACACTCGAATTAAGCAATTAACATTATTATTTTTTTTTTTAAATGAATCAATTCTCTCTATTACGCGACTCTCTGGTGGTGATAACCATCCGACGGTAAACGACGAGTCGACTCAGAGAGGACTGAGGTCCGCTCTCGGGTGGGGGAGGGAGAGGGAGGCTGCGAGGTCCTGGGATGAAGACAGAGGCTGGGAGGTTCTGGGAGGAAGAGGACGACCACACAGGAGACAGAAGGCGGAATATTCTGGAATATTGACCCAGAAGGAGACGTCATCCATTTGACAGAGTTATGAGTTTAGTTGAGTTACTAAATAGGTCATATATATATATATATATATATATAATATATATATATATATATAATATATATTTATATATATATATATATATTATATATATATATATATATATATATATATATTATATATATATATTTATATATATTATATATATATATATTATAGAGGTTATTGAACCAAACTGGCTACTCCTTCATATCTATCTATCTATCTATCTATCTATCTATCTATCTATCTATCTATCTGTAAAAACATTAAAAGGACAAGCATTAACACGCAATCATTTAATTAAAGTAGGAAGATGGTAACATTATAACATTATAAATATAATATAAATATATATAAGTGCAGATGTATGTTTTAATAAAAGGCTGCTGTTTTTTCACACACACACACACACACACACACACACACACACACACACACACACACACACACACCACATTCTAAATATATATTAGAAAATATGCATGATATACATTTGTAGAAAAATATACTGTATATACTGTACATTCTGCAGAGGTTAAATTAGTATTAACACATAGGATGGTTGATTTATTATACATCAATAATATCAAAATAATAATGACAAGGAGACCACTTTTTGGTTTCTTCTGGTCATATGAGGACATGTTAGAGGAGGACATTTTATAATGTTCTCTATAGGATTATTTGAATCTTTAATCCACTGCGTGTCCAAGGTCGGCCTGCTGACTTTAACCCACACCACCAGACTCCGCCTCCATGCAGTCGTCCAATCAGAGACAGAGTGGGAAGGACAGGAAGTGATCTTTACACATTGTGACAACGGAGCAGTCCTTCCGTCGGTCGGCGTGGCGACACTACGAGTGGGCCTCACGTCACGATAACCCGGGTCCACATCGTGGTCCACCTCGTGGTCCACCTCGCTGTGGTCCACTGGACGGCCCACTGCACTGGTAAGTTAGTTTGGGGTCAATCTCCCTGGAGTCTCTGCTGGTCACCGTCCCGGGTCTCTGCTGGTCACCGTCCCGAGACTCTGATGGTCACCGTCCCTGGTCTTTGGTGGTCAACGTCCCGGGTCTCTGATGGTCACCGTCCCTGGTGTCTGCTGGTCACCGTCCCGGGTCTCTGCTGGTCACCCTCCCTTGTCTCTGCTGGTCACCGTCCCGGGTCTCTGATGGTCACCGCCCCTGGTCTTTGGTGGTCACCGTCCCGGGTCTCTGCTGGTCACCGTCCCTGGTCTCTGATGGTCACCCTCCCTGGTCTCTGCTGGTCACCATCCCAGGTCTCTGATGGTCACCCTCCCTGGTCTCTGATGGTCACTGTCCCTGGTCTCTGCTGGTCACCATCCCAGGTCTCTGATGGTCACCCTCCCTGGTCTCTGATGGTCACTGTCCCTGGTCTCTGCTGGTCACCGTCCCGGGTCTCCGGGACACAGACGGCTGAGCAGGATCTCTGAGTACACCCGGTTGACCTCCCCCTTCACCTGGTAGGAGGAGCCGGAGGAGGAGGTGGAGGAGCTCACGTGGTGGTCCTGGGTCCTGGCATCCCCTTGAGCTCTGAGACGTTTCTCCACCTTTCCAGAGAGCAGATCAGATGATTGTTAGCGTTAGTGAACGTTGACTTCATTAATAACAGAAGGACAGGATGTGCCGCCTTCACCTTGTGGAAGTGACAGGCGCAGTGTCCCGGCAGGAAGTCCCGGTAGCGCCCCATGGTGATCTGAAGCGTGTCGAGGACCTGGTACTTCAGACGCTGGGCTTCACGGAGGATGGCGCCGTTCTCCCGGTAAAGTTCCTGCATCTCGCGCTGGGAGGAACACACAAAACACCTCTTTATCCTACTGGGCCTAGCGCCCTCCATCTTGTTTGTTTAGAACCGGGATGGAGGGCGCTAGGTGAAGTAGGTCCACAGAGCAAACAGCCTCATGGTTAGTATGTAGTGTCACTAATGGCATCCAGCTACCTGACCGAGGGACCGGACGCCTTCAGCCGGGATGTGGAAGCCGACGCCCAGAGACTTGATAACCACCGTGATGTTCCAGAGGGACGCTCTGGTGTAACAGGAACAATGATGTAGGGGGTTAGATAGTGTAGGGGGTTAGATAGTGTAGGGGGTTAGATAGTGTAGGGGGTTAGATAGTGTAGGGGGTTAGATTAGGAGTGTAATGGGTAGAACCCGGCTCAAATATGGACTAAGGTTTAAAACCCAGCAGAACGCCCTCTATGGGTTAAATGCAGGCTACTGCATGTTCATAGTTACTGGGTTTTGGGTTCCCAAGGTAAAGTCAATAAAACATCTTGGGACAAGCCCAGCCCCGAAATGAAAAGTGTCTCGGAAGATGAAAAACGTCAGTCAGCAAGCTAGCTAGCTCCCGGTCACTTAGGTGAGCAGATGAGTCACGTCTCATGACTTGTGTGTGAGATTCCCCTTCAGATCTCTAGTGTTTCCCACCTCCCTAGCACCTCCTCCCTCATGATCCATCACTAGTTACCTCCCTAGCACCTCCTCCCTCATGATCCATCATTAGTTACCTCCCTAGCACCTCCTCCCTCATGATCCATCATTAGTTACCTCCCTAGCACCTCCTCCCTCATGATCCATCATTAGTTACCTCCCTAGCACCTCCTCCCTCATGATCCATCATTAGTTACCTCCCTAGCACCTCCTCCCTCATGATCCATCACTAGTTACCTTCCTAGCACCTCCTCCCTCATCATCCATCACTAGTTACCTCCCTAGCTCCTCCTCCCTCATGATCCATCATTAGTTACCGCCCTAGCACCTCCTCCCTCATGATCCATCATTAGTTACCTCCCTAGCACCTCCTCCCTCATGATCCATCACTAGTTACCTCCCTAGCACCTCCTCCCTCATGATCCATCATTAGTTACCTCCCTAGCACCTCCTCCCTCATGATCCATCATTAGTTACCTCCCTAGCACCTCCTCCCTCATGATCCATCATTAGTTACCTCCCTAGCACCTCCTCTCTAGCACCAACTCCCTAACGCTCCATCACTAGTTACCTCTCTAGCACCTCTCTAATGATCCGTAGATGGTGGGTCCTGAGCCAGTGGACTCCTCCCACCACCAGGGTAGTCTGCTGGGAGTTGGACAGCGGCTGCCACCTTGAGGGAGAAGGTTTGGTTCAAAAGAAACATTCACACAAAAACACATCCCAATCTCTAGAATCATTAGAGCAGAACCCAAACCACCGGCCAACCCTAATGACAAATAACAAACACTTCTTCATGTCACCACTTGATAATTCATGTCTTTATATTTTACTGTGGCTACCTCATGGACATGAAGACTTCACCTGGGTAGCAGCTGTGCCAGGTGGGTCCAGATGTTTCTGAACTCACCTGGCTAGCAGCTGTTCCAGGTGGGTCCAGATGTTTCTGAACTCACCTGGCTAGCAGCTGTTCTAGGTGGGTCCAGATGTTTCTGAACTTACCTGGCTAGCAGCTGTTCCAGGTGGGTCCAGATGTTTCTGAACTCACCTGGCTAGCAGCTGTTCTAGGTGGGTCCAGATGTTTCTGAACTTACCTGGCTAGCAGCTGTTCCAGGGCCTGCTGGAAGGTGGGTCTGGCCCGGTTCTCCAGCCAGAACTGGGGGTAGTAGGTGTAGCCCACGTGGGTCCTTCCCCCGTTGAGGTCTCTGTAGGCGAGCGACTCGTGGGCCTTCTCCCAGTCCTCCAGCGTGGAGTTGACCCTCTCGATGAGGAAGTACATGATCCCTCGGTTGGTCGAGTCGCCGATGAAGAGCAGCTAGGGAGGAGGAGATGATGAGGAAACGTGGAACAGGAAACCACAACTTCAGCTGAATGGATTCATGAGCATCATGAAGTAATCTTCTCATCTAAATGTGATACATCTCATAATGGACTACATTTTTTTCTGGGGGCGGCAGTCTCTCAGGAAGTACAACAGTCTGGCCACCGGAAGGTTGCTGGTTCGATCCCCTGGCTCCTCCTCCTCCTAGTCAAGTGTGGAGGTGTCCCTGAGCAAGACACCCTGACCCTATCTGCTCCTGAGCAGGCTGTCTCCTTGGATGACACCGCGGGAGGTGTCATGAGTGTGTATGAATGGGTCTATGAATGGGTGAATGTGCCAATAATTGTAGAGAGCTTTAGGTAAAAGCGCTGTATAAATGCAGTCCAACCCCATAACAAGGATGAGGTCCTAACTTGACCCCATCTTGGTCTCCTCACCGTTCGACCGGCCTGGCAGTCCTGGAGCCGCCGCTGGTCCACCACTGGGTGGTAACAGCTGTCTGGTTGCCAGGCAACCTCCCGCCAATCACAGGTACGGTTATCCGCACAGCTGAGGCACGGGACCAGCCAGCGGCCTAACAGACAGACAGAAAACACCCACATCTTCAATCAGTGTATGTGGTAACGACATATGGATACTGAAACCAGGCTGACGGTGACTTGACAGATCAACGACACGATCTTAATGTTTTAACAAATCGGTGTTCTTTCACCGATTTCTTTCATCCTTCCAGTTATTCACTTCTTGATGTTATGTACCATCAGTAATAACATTTACTATTATTATATATTAATATATATATTATAATTTTTATTTGTATTATTATTATACTATAATGTCTTAAAAAAGTATGTCTTTGCCCGTCTGTTTGCTAGCAAGATAACTCAACAAGTTATGTACGGAATAAGTTATGTACATGTAGGGATGTGAGTTATGTTCAGAATAAGTCGATTACTTATGGACCAAGGAACAGTTTATTCGATTTTGGCGCAAATCCAGATCCAGGGGACCTTTTGGTGTGGCAGAGGTATGTGCTCTAGCAGACACTAGGCTAACTGGTACCTGGTTCAGCCCCAGAGCCGCAGGGCTTAAGAGAGACCAGAGGTCCGGTCAGGAGGTCTGGGGGTCCAGGGACCGGCTCTAGACCACAGGGCTCCTCTGGCTGAAGAACTAGACCACAGTCCTGTAAGACAGCAAGACAAAACATCAGAACCAGACCAGTCCTGGAACACATCAGAACCAGACCAGTCCTGGAACACAACATCAGAACCAGACCAGTCCTGGAACACAACATCAGAACCAGACCAGTCCTGGAACACATTACATGCGTCACTCATAAACCAGATTACATTATTCTGACATTATTACCTCCGCCATCGATGGGAGGATGTTAGGTTTTCACCCCTGTCCGTCTGTTAGATAACTCAATAAGTTGTTTACAGAAATGGACCAAACTTGGTCGTTAGATAATTAATGGGTCAAGGAATAGATTTGGTGCAGATCTAGATCCAGGGGACTTTTTTAGTGTGGTGGAGTTGTTCTCTGTTCTCTACTGAGGGCCCGCTAGTTGGAGGTATGTTCTCTACTGAGGGCCCGCTAGTTGGAGGTATGTTCTCTAATGAGGGCCCGCTAGTTGGAGGTATGTTCTCTACTGAGGGCCCTCTAGTTGGAGGTATGTTCTCTACTGAGGGCCCGCTAGTTGGAGGTATGTTCTCTAATGAGAACCCTCTAGTTGGAGGTATGCTCTCTACTGAGGGCCCTCTAGTTCTGTTGCAGTGCTGAGTCTTTTAGGTTAAAGAAACGCTGGCTTTAAAGTTTCAGTCGTTTAGTTTATCGCTCACCGCTCGGAAAAGAAACAAGTTTCCCTCTCGGTTGGTCGGAGGTCAGAGGTCAAGTAAACGTGGGCAGATGAAGCGCCGGCGGGCAGGAAGGAGATCTTTGGATCCCAAGGGCCCCGGGGACTACACAGGGGCCGCCGTATCCCTCACACACACACACCAAGTCTCCTCACAAACACACACACTATGTCAACTTACACGTTCACACATCTACACACACACACACACACACACTCACCAGAGACACACACACACACATACACACACACACACCCTCAAACACACACACACCCTCACACACACACCCGCCACTGGCTGGAATTCTCCCACGGAGCTTCGAGGTTCCACGCCACATTCTGCACGGCGGCGAAGCGGCTGGCGACACAGCGCCACAAGACAACTTAACAGGATTTTCTTGTTCCTACATGCGCACGGCGGACACTTGCAAACACACGGGGCCACAGAGGTCCCCGGGGGCCTCGGGGTCCTTCATCTTTTGAGACATTTTCTCCCGATCCCTTGAAGAGCGTCAGATGTCAGATGATGACCACACGATCACGAGGCTGAGGGGACGATAACCCGATTATCCTTAACGGCATGACAGACAGGGACATCCAGAGAGCTCTGCTTCTATAAATGGGCAACGAGGGGGCTGGCGGGAGGCTGCCTCCAGGCCTCGGCTAGAGGCAGGCGGGAGGCTGCCTCCAGGCCTCGGCGGGAGGCTGCCTCCAGGCCTCGGCGGGAGGCTGCCTCCAGGCCTCGGCGGGAGGCTGCCTCCAGGCCTCGGCTAGAGGCAGGCGGGAGGCAGCCTCCAGGCCTCGGCTAGAGGCAGGCGACGGACAGAATGTGGAAGTCTAATGGAATAGGCTTCATTAAAGGACCACTGGTGTTAAACATCTCAGGCTGAACTGATACACATTCATTCATTAAATACTGTTTTTCCTTTCTGAAAAAATGATATTAAAATCTGGACTCATTTAATTCACTGATTTAAATACTTTTACTTTTGAATAGGCCATATATATACTGTATATGCAATATAAATAGTTAAATAAGTTATCTTGGGAACAAAATAGCAAGTAGTGGTTTATTTCATATACATTTAATTTGTATTCGTCCTGAATCTAATTTAATTTTGACTTGATTTACTCTAATCAATTTGAACGTACTGTAATAAATATAATCTTTAGTATATCGACTATCTATTTTAACATTATATAATCTTTAGTATATCTACTGTATCTTTTTGAACAAAATAAATATAATCTTTAGTTTATCTACTGTATTAATTTGAATACAAGTATAATATGTTGTATATCTACTGTATCTATTTGACCATAATAAATATAATCTTTAGTATATCTACTGTATCTATTCGAACATAATAAGTATAATCTTTAGTATATCTACTGTATCTATTTGAACATCAATAATAAATATAGATCTATGATCTACTTATCTACTTAGATTTTGAACATAATACATACAGGTATCATTGTTTATTTATACTGTATTCAATAATAACAAACTGAACAAAAATAATATATTTTTTTTATTTAGTGTATCTACTATATATTTTTTGAACATAAATATATTTTTGATTTAGTATATCGTACCTACTGTATCTTTTTTCAACATAAATAATTTATATCTTATTTAGTATATAGTATCTACTGTATCTATTTTTAACATAAATATCTTTAATTTAGTATATAGTATCCACTGTATCTATTTTGAACATAGATAATAAATATCTTTAATTTAGTATATAGTATCCACTGTATCTATTTTGAACATAAAATATCTTTAATTTAGTATATAGTATCCACTGTATCTATTTTGAACATAGATAATAAATATCTTTAATTTAGTATATAGTATCCACTGTATCTATTTTGAACATAGATAATAAATATCTTTAATTTTGTATATAGTATCCACTGTATCTATTTTGAACATAGATGATAAATATCTTTAATTTTGTATATAGCATCTACTTGATCTATTTTGAACATAAATAATATAGTTAATTTTTTTATTATCTCCTGCAACGGTTCTCAAACTGGGGTCCCATGTGGACCCATAGCCAGGGGGTCCGTGAAATAATTTGTAAAATAAAAATAATTAATAATTAATAAAACAATTATATTGCTCTGTTTGCATATCTACAGACGACGACCATTTGCGCCAATCTAACAAGCATATTGTGTTCATTACTCCCACCCATGTTAGCTTTGGGCCAATAGAAACTCAAGATCAATCATTACTCATTCACTTCAAGTGCCACTTGCCATCCCGCTAGCTAACGAGCTAAATATGGATCAATATTTCAGTCAGTCTGGTCACTCAACATCGTGAAGTCGCAATAAGCCCAAACAAGCTCAAATGAGAAAATTCGACAACAATTATGTCGACGTGAGACCGAAGTGCGTCATGTGCGAACATCCCCAATGTGTTGTGTGGACCAAGGTTCTTGCGAACTAAGCCATGAAGCCAGCCAAGCTAAAGCTATATAATTATATTTAATAAAAGGACAAAACAACAACAAATTTTGTCTAAAGAATAAGGAATACATCCGCCAAAAAACACAGGAATGGGATTAATAACTATGATGTGTTCTGTAACGCTGTTATGATAACTTCTGTTATAATTTCTTAAGAGCTTTCTGCCAATAATTTGAATAAGGAGCAATACGTTGAAGCACTTAATGAAAGTCAGACTTAGACTAGTCACTTTAATTCTGGGTTTATGAGGACTATGCCATCTTTTAACTGTTCATCGGACTATGTCTTGGTACTGTTTATTGTTCATCTTGTTACAGTTCATTGTCATGGGACTATGTCTTGTAACTGTTCATCTTGTTACAGTTCATTGTCATGGGACTATGTCTTGTAACTGTTCATCTTATTACAGTTCATACTCATAGGACTATGTCTTGTTACTGTTCAGTCATAGGACTATGTCTTGTTACTGTTCATACTCATATGACTATGTCTTGTTACTTTTCAGTCATAGGACTATGTCTTGTTACTTTTCATAGTCATAGGACTATGTCTTGTTACTGTTCATAGTCATAGGACTATGTCTTGTTACTGTTCATAGTCATAGGACTAGGTCTTGTTACTGTTCATAGTCATAGGACTATGTCTTGTTACTGTTCATAGTCATAGGACCATGTCTTGTTACTGTTCATAGTCATAGGACTAGGTCTTGTTACTGTTCATAGTCATAGGACTAGGTCTTGTTACTGTTCATAGTCATAGGACTAGGTCTTGTTACTGTTCATAGTCATGGGACCATGTCTTGTTTCCGTTCATAGTCATAGGACTAGGTCTTGTTACTGTTCATAGTCATAGGACTATGTCTTGTTACTGTTCATAGTCATAGGACTAGGTTGTGTTACTGTTCATAGTCATAGGACTATGTCTTGTTACTGTTCATAGTCATAGGACTATGTCTTGTAACTGTTCATAGTCATAGGACTATGTCTTGTTACTGTTCATAGTCATAGGACTATGTCTTGTTACTGTTCATAGTCATAGGACCATGTCTTGTTACTGTTCATAGTCATAGGACTATGTCTTGTTACTGTTCATAGTCATAGGACTATGTCTTGTTACTGTTCATAGTCATAGGACCATGTCTTGTTACTGTTCATAGTCATAGGACCATGTCTTGTTACTGTTCATAGTCATAGGACTAGGTTGTGTTACTGTTCATAGTCATAGGACTAGGTCGTGTTACTGTTCATAGTCATAGGACTAGGTCGTGTTACTGTTCATAGTCATAGGACCATGTCTTGTTACTGTTCATAGTCATAGGACCATGTCTTGTTACTGTTCATAGTCATAGGACTAGGTCTAGTGGCTGTTACTCGTCATCGTTTTACTGTTCACTGTTTTGAAAGCTTTTAGGATCCATAACTTGAAAAGTTTAAATGCTGTCAGGTTGAGTCAAAATGCAATTACAATAAAAGGTACCTGTTTAAAAGTAAATCAAATGGTATTAACATGATTCAAATTGAAATGTGTTTCGAGAATAGAATACAAATTGTTTCAATGGCATCTAAGAGTGCAAATGGTATGATGGAATGGGGTCCCTGGCCCCAAAAGGTTTGAGAACCCCTTATCTACTGTATCCATTATAAATAATAGATATATTATATATATATATAATATAAATCATAAATATCTTTAATTTATATTTGATTTATTACAGTATCTACTTTATCCATCATACATAATATATACAGTGTATTATATAATATATAAATCATTAATATCAAATTGATCTTTTATTTATTACAGTATTTACTGTATCAATTATAAATATGATATATATATAATTTAAATCATAAATATCTTTAATTTATCTTTTATTTATTGCAGTATGTACTTTATCCATCATACATAATATATACAGTATATTATATACATATATAAATCATTAATATCAAATTTATTATTATTATTATTTTTTTTATATATTATTTATTACAGTATATCCTGTATCCATTATAAATCATTTATAAATAAGATATATATAATTTAAATCATAAATATCTTTAATTGATCTTATATTTATTACAGTATCTACTTTATCCATCATACATAATATATACAGTATATTATATATATTATATAAATTATAAATATCTTGAATTTCTATTTTATTTATTAAAGTATCTACTATATCCATAAAAATCATTTTCATATAAAATATAAAATATAAATCATAAATATCTTTAATTGATATTTGATCTATAACAGTATCTACTGTATCCATGCTGACGTTGGTTTGTTATTGTGCTTCTACTCCAACTATGCGGTTTATTGAATTGCTACTTAAATAAAGTACATGATTTTTATCGATTCTTGAAGGTAATACCTATCGAGATGATGTGACAAGATGGTTTAGTCACAGATCATCTGTTGTAGGAGGAAGGTACAGCTGGTCTGACCCCTGACCTCACTTACATACCTGTCTGAAGCCACACGTCACATGGTCTCCAAACAGAGGCAGGCTGGGAGGGCTTTCACGGAACAGATGCAGGGTGTAGGTCGTCATGACGAGAGGCTCCGCCCCCGCGGCGGCCACGGTGTCCACCACCAGGATGTTGATACGACTATCGCCGAGGCCCAGCGGGTAGCTGGCCTCTCTGGAGGGAGAGTTAGGGTCTATTTAATACTATATATAATACTAATAGAAGATAGAGTTAGGCTCTATATAATACCAATAGAAGATAAGAGTTAGGCTCTATATAATACTAAATATAATACTAATAGAAGATAGAGTTAGGCTCTATATAATACTAAATATAATACCAATAGAAAATAGAGTTAGGCTCTATATAATACTATTTATAATACTAATAGAAAATAAGAGTTAGGCTCTATATAATACTAAATATTATACTAATAGACGATAGAGTCGTCTATAATACTTAATAATAATAATAATAATAATATTATTATTATTATTATTATTATTATTATTATTAATAGAAGATTAATAGAAGATAGTTTTTGTTTTGATAGGGTTAATTGTGTTCAGAACGCCCTCCCCGCTGAAGAGACAACGTCACAAGCATCGGCATCATCTTCTAAACACACAGAACTAGTCAGAGTTCAGAGTTAGACCGGTTCAGAGAGAACCGAGTCGGTTTGACCCGGTTTACTGAAAGGGAGCCTGACCCGGGTCCTCTGACGTGGTCCAGGCGGACCTGACAGGCCCGGCTGGAGGGCCGTACCCGGACCACCAGGGTGTGGAAGGGAACCTCGGCCCGGTAGGCCTTCAGACGGGGGCTGAAGGGGGGGGTGAGGACCAGCGGGGGGTCTGTGTAGAGCTGTCTGAGGAGGGGGTCCCCACACCGCTCTGAAACCACACAACACCAGGTGATTTACAACACTCACATGGAGGTGGAGACCTGAGTTATGTTATATGGATATAGTACGCTGTATATTCAAACCGGTCTGTCAACCACACCCTACAAAAGCACCTTTTCAGTGACGTCATCTGTATCAGGTGACCGGCAAGATAGAGGGACGGAACTATTAGAGTCAGGAGATGATTCATCCTCAGGAGGACCATCCGATCTGTTACTCTAACAACTCTGTGTCTTCGTCATCAGGAGGAACCCTCGAGAAGACACTAGGGAGACCGTTACAAACATGTTACCTCTCTCTGGGTCCAGACCCGCCGGGCCGCCCAGGGACCCCGTCTGGTTGCTCCTGTGATGGGAGGAGAGACACGTCTTAAAGCCTTTAACCCTCATTCTGTTTAAAGTGAACATTGAAAAGGAATAACAAACATCCACAGCCGGCTTCACAGCAGACGGTCCTCAGAGCTCTGGGTTTGAACCCCGGGTAGGACTGAATCCAGGTAGGACTGGACTCGGGTAAGACTGGACCAGGGTAGGACTGAACCCGGTAGGACTGGACCCGGTAGGAATGAACCCGGTAGGACTGGACCAGGGTAGAACTGGACCAGGGTAGGACTGAACCAGGGTAGGACGACCTGGTAGGACTGGACCCGGTAGGACTGGACAAGGGTAGGACTGGACCAGGGTAGGACTGGACCCGGGTAGGACTGGACCTGGGTAGGACTGGACAAGGGTAGGACTAACCATGTTGTGTGTGTGTGCTTGTGTTTCATCTTTCTTGCCTGTTCTTGTGG
>CM051022.1:2827056-2852056 GCA_027704905.1 Muraenolepis orangiensis | reverse complement strand
AGAGAGAGAGAGAGAGGAGAGAGAGAGAGAGAGAGAGAGAGAGAGAGAGAGAGAGAGAGAGGGGGGGAGGAGATAGAGAGAGAGAGAGAGAGAGAGAGAGAGAGAGAGAGAGAGAGAGAGAGAGAGAGAGAGAGAGAGAGAGAGAGAGAGAGAGAGAGAGAGAGAGAGAGAGAGAGAGAGAGAGAGAGAGGGGGAGGAGATAGAGAGAGAGAGAGAGAGAGAGAGAGGAGAGAGAGGGGGGAGGAGAGAGAGAGAGAGAGAGAAAAGGGGGGGGAGAGAGAGAGAGAGGGGGGAGGAGATAGAGAGAGAGAGGGAGAGAGAGAGAGGGGGGAGGAGAGAGAGAGAGAGAGGGAGAAAGGGCAGGGAGAGAGAGAGAGTTAGTAAGTAGAGGTTAGTTTAAAGGTTAGTTTAAATGTTAGTTTAAAGGTCAGTTTAAAGGTCAGTTTAAGGATAGTTTAGAGGTTAGTTTAAAGGTTAGTTTACAAGTCAGTTTAAAGGTAAGTTTAGAGGTTATTTTAGAGGTACGTTTTAAACTAACCCGGGTGCTTTGGGCCCGGAGGTCTCCGTCCCGTCTGGCCAAACATCTCTCATGAAGGAACGCCGTGAGGGAGACAGCGGAGGAGACCAGGACGTAGACCTGGACCGACGCCATGAGACCAGGGGACGACCTGGGGGACGACCTGGGGGACGACCTGGGGGACGACCTGGGGGACGACCTGGGGGACGACCTGGGGGACGACCTGGGGACGACCTGGGGGACGACCTGGGGTAAGACCTGGGGTAAGACCTGGGGGACGACCTGGGGGACGACCTGGGGACCTCAGAGACCCTGGGAGGAGACTCACCTTTTAACACTCAGTCTCAGACTTAGTCTATATAACATTAAGTATATAATAATATAGTAGTATAATATAAAGTATATAATAATATAGCAGTATATAATATACAGTATATAATAAGATAGTCTTTATAATATACAGTATATTATAATACTGTATAATACTGTATACTGTAACACAATATTATAATACATTTACATGTAAATGTAATTGTAAATAAAATATATATACTTATATTATACTACTATATTAATATATACTTTATATTATAAAGACTATATTAATATAGTAGTATAATATAAAGTATATAATAATATAGTAGTATATAATATACAGTATATAATAATATTGTCTTTATAATATACAGTATATAATAACATAGTAGTATAATATAAAGAATACAATATAGTAGTACAATTATATAAAGTATATAATACAATAGTAGTATAATATAAACGATATAATAATATAGTAGTATAATAAACAGTATATATTAATATAGTAGTATAGTATAAAGTGTATATTAATATAGTAGTACTATAGTATATCTTACAGCGTTGTATCTTCCTCTGGAGGAGATCCTGACTTCCTGTTTGTTGATTTGCAGGAAAACGACGTCATGGGCAACTGGACTCCTGGGAGACATCAGAAGAAAAGAAAGAATAAAACATTTAATTTAACATTTTAAAATATATCTAAATATATAAAGCTTAGCTTAAAAAGAGCTGGTGTTAAGTTGCAGTGTGCTATTTTCATGTTATACAAACATTAAATATCAGCTTATGAATGGACCAATCAGTTGTCCTTCTGTGTTTCTACTCAAACACAAACCAGGTGGACCTCGGACTTGTCTCCGGGTACAAGACGTTTAGCGTCTAGAAGATCAGAGAACAATCCAGAAGAACTCATCTTAACGGACCAGAGAGTCGTGGGTCAGAGGAGAAGCGACAGCGACCGGATCCCTCGTCGGAGAACGCCTCCAACAGCTCTGGAATCATGTTGACCTGAGAGACACAGCAAGTTAAGTTAAGTACACTTCTAAATCTGAATCTGGAGGATTTGGATTCTGGAGGACACCCACCTATTCTGTATATATATATATATATACTATATATATATATATACTATATATACTATATATAGTTACTCTTCTATTCTTCACTATACTCTAAAACAGACCACAACACAAGCAGTACGAAGTCCCGGCCCTCCTCTGAGCGTGGAGGACCAGCCTGTACAGGTCTCACATGTCCAGGTCTCACATGTCTTCCAGTCTCACATGTCCAGGTCTCACATGTCTTCCAGTCTCACATGTCCAGGTCTCACATGTCTTCCAGTCTCACATGTCCAGGTCTCACATGTCTTCCAGTCTCACCATCTGACGGGGCTGCAGACGGGCGAAGGGGACGCTCCACAGACAGCTCTTCTCCGAGGTCCGGAGACACACCAGGACGCTCCACTGACCGGCTCCTGGAGAACAACCAGATGAGGTTCTCACAGTTAATTCAGACACTGGAGATCAGGAGGTTCTGTGTGTTGAGGTTATCTGTGATGGAGGTTCTCTGTGATGGAGGTTCTGTGTGATAAGGTTCTGTGTGTGATGAGGTTCTGTGTGATAGAGGGTCTGTGTGTGATGGAGGTTCTGTGTGATGAGGTTATGTGTGTGATGAGGTTCTGTGTGTGATGGAGGGTCTGTGTGATGGCGGTTCTGTGTGATGGCGGTTCTGTGTGATGGCGGTTCTGTGTGATGGAGGTTCTGTGTGTGATGAGGTTATGTGTGTGATGGAGGTTCTGTGTGATGAGGTTCTGTGTGATGAGGTTCTGTATGATGAGGTTCTGTGTGTGATGAGGTTCTGTGTGATGAGGTTCTGTATGATGAGGTTCTGTATGATGAGGTTCTGTGTGATGAGGTTCTGTATGATGAGGTTCTGTGTGTGATGAGGTTCTGTATGATGAGGTTCTGTGTGTGATGGAGGTTCTGTGTGATGAGGTTCTGTATGATGAGGATCTGTGTGTGATGGAGGTTCCGTGTGATGAGGTTATGTGTGATGAGGTTCTGTGTGTGATGAGGTTCTGTGTGTGATGGAGGTTCTGTGTGTGATGGAGGTTCTATGTGTGATGGAGGTTCTGTGTGATGAGGTTCTGTGTGTGATGAGGTTCTGTGTGATGGAGGTTCTGTGTGATGGAGGTTCTGTGTGATGAGGTTCTGTGTGATGAAGGTTCTGTGTGTGATGGGGTACTGTGTGATGGAGGTTCTGCGTGTGATGGAGGTTCTGTGTGATGAGGTACTGTGTGATGGAGGTTCTGTGTAATGAGGCTCTGTGTGATGGAGGTTCTGTGTGTGATGGAGGGTCTGTGTTCTAAGCAGGTTCACCATAGAACATAATGTAACTCTTGTATAAAGTAAGTGTTCTCACCCTGCTGGGGTCCCAGATCCCGGTCAGCGTAGCGGGTCAGTCTGACCTTGTAGCCCGTTTGCTCCAGGGCCCGGCGGTACAGCTGGACCTCGGTATGAGACACGCCGTTCTGCCCCAAGACCACCACGGCCCGGTCCTGGTCGGACCCCTGGACCTGGAGGGGGGAGGGAGGAGACCAGGTACACGATGCTGTGTTTGTTTTAGTAGAACCAGCACACCTGGCTCTCTGACGACCTCGTAATCATCCAAAAGAAAACCACATTGAAAAACGTTTGATTTGATCTGGTTCTGGTAGGCCTACTGTATAGGTGATGTAGGACAACTATAGAGTCATCGGCCTACTTACGTGTAACTAGTAAAGGAAAAGGAATGGTTAATACAAGATACAAGATATTTAATAAACATATATAATATAATATATATATAATATAATATATAATATATAATAAACATTAACAGCAATAACAAAAATATATATACAGGTATTGTAAATATATAGTGAGTATATAGTGAATGTATAGTGAGTATATAGTGAATATATAGTGAGTATGAATAAGTAATGAATCCAACTCATAGTTTGAGTCAGACTTTTACGTAATTTTGCGCCCCCTGCTGGCAGAGAGAAGCCTCGCGCTGAGCTGTAACACTGACTGAAACTGACCCTGTGACGTCCTGACTTAAAGCTCTCTCCTCGATGTTCTGGAGTCAGTCAAACCCTTCAGTTATGACTGATTAATAGATAGATTATAATAAAATAATGTTGGCTTGTGTACAATCACCAAATTTCTGAATAACTCGGCCATTTAAAAACAAAACACTACAATCTTTATGTAATGTGTAATAGGACACGTTTTTGAAGTTAAATGTATTATATTATGTTATATTTTTTGACCGAAGTTCTGAAGTTCTAAGTAAAGTCTTACCTAACTTGGTCAGAAATTGACAAAATGTCAAATAAGATAATAATAATAATAATAATAATAATAATAATATTAACAATTAACAATTAACATATAACTAAGCATCACAATTGACACATATGGCATTCCACATATTGCAGCGCAGGTCTGTCAGCTGTCACCTCCCCCTCCCACACCTCGACTGACAAACAGACACCACAACAACAACAACACATGGAGCCAACCTCCACATGAAGAAGCAGAGAAGCAGCTGTAAAAACAGTCCAATAAAACAAGAATACACTGGGAAACACCGTGGAGCTACAGGACCAAATAACTCAACCTATCCCACCAGGATCACAACTGCTTATCTCACACTGGAAAGTCTTACAGCTTTGTAAAAGACTGCGAATGTACGCTACGCTTCCAGAACACAAACTAGTGGTTATCAAAACACGGCAAAGCTGTCTTGTCTGTCTCCTGCCTATCAATACACGGTGAAGGAAGGACTTACCTGTCTGTCTCTCTCCAGGTGGTCCAGCCTATCAATAAGCGCTCCTATCCCGTGCCTGTGGATGTCCTCCAGCAGTCTGTCCCCCAGGCGGGGTCCTCCAGCTGGAGGGGTAGCGGGGTTGTGTCCCCCGGTGTCCAGCTGGTCGGGGCCACTCCGGCCCCCCGTCAGGACGAGGTAGAGGAGCCAGACCCCCGCGGGGACCAGGAGCCCCACGGGGGCCGAGCAGCAGCGTCGACAGCGGGCCGTCCAGGGACGCAGCATCCCCGGGTCCGACCTCCACGGTACCGAGCAGTGAGACCGGGTTTAAAGGGTTCCAAAGCTCCTGCTCAACTACACACCACTACAACTACAAACACAGATGAAGCCACAGGAGACTGTGGCTGTAAACTGGGCAAGTCTCTCCAAGCGGTTCTGAACCCAACATCTAAAATCAACATCCACAGCTTCCTGTTAAAAGCTTCGACCACTAGACCGTCCGCTTCTGAACGCGCAGATTAAGTCGTCAGATCAAATATAAAGTAAATAAGAAGTATGTCATCCTTTAAACTGTGGTAACCAGTCACGGCTGAAGGCTAAACAGTCTACTTGTGATCCAGAGAGAGTGAGATGGACGGACAGAGAGAGAGAGAGAGAGAGAGAGAGAGAGAGAGAGAGACCAGACGGACTGTCGACGTAGCTGGAGCTACATCTGGATCCACTTAGACCCAGAAAAAATAGAGAGAGCAGCCAAAAGACTTCCTTCCTCCTTCTGGAGGCCCAGAAGAGAGAGAGAGGCTCCTACCTCCACCAGGAGAGAGAGGCTCCTTCCTCCACCAGGAGAGAGAGAGAGAGAGAGGCTCCTTCCTCCACCAGGAGAGAGAGAGAGAGAGAGAGAGAGAGAGAGAGAGAGGCTCCTTCCTCCACCAGGAGAGAGAGAGGCTCTTTCCTCCACCAGGAGAGAGAGAGAGGCTCTTCCTCCACCAGGAGAGAGAGGCTCCTTCCTCCACCAGGAGAGAGAGAGAGAGGCTCCTTCCTCCACCAGGAGAGAGAGAGGCTACTTCCTCCACCAGGAGAGAGAGAGAGAGGCTCCTTTCTCCACCAGGAGAGAGAGAGGCTACTTCCTCCACCAGGAGAGAGAGAGAGAGAGGCTACTTCCTCCACCAGGAGAGAGAGAGGCTCCTTCTACACCAGGAGAGAGAGGTTCCTTCCTCCACCAGGAGAGAGAGGCTACTTCCTCCACCAGGGGAGAGAGGCTCTTTCCTCCACCAGGAGAGAGAGGCTCCTTCCTCCACCAGGAGAGAGAGAGAGAGGCTTCTTCCTCCACCAGGAGAGAGAGAGAGAGGCTCCTTCCTCCACCAGGAGAGAGAGAGAGAGGCTCCTTCCTCCACCAGGAGAGAGAGGCTCCTTCTCCTCAGGTCTCAGTCACCTCATCTGGAGACACAGTGTTGGCTTTTACTGCCGGGTGACAACTGGATGTCCAGGGCTTCTCCTCAGGGGGCCGGGCCTCCCTCTTCCTCCCGTCGGTGGGGGTCGAGGTCTCCGCCTCCCTCTTTCCCTAGCTCCCCCCTCGGGGGTCTAGACCTCTCCCTCCCTCCCGGTCCAACTAAAACAGGAAAGGTTATTTGTGGAACAAAGACAGGAAATTGGCCAAACATTTAGACCCACACTGCAGTAGACCTAATACAGAAGACCCACACTAGTAGAACTAATACAGTAGACCCACACTAGTAGAACTACTACAGTAGACCCACACTAGTAGACCTAATACAGAAGACCTACACTAGTAGACCTAATACAGAAGACCCACACTAGTAGAACTAATACAGTAGACCCACACTAGTAGAACTACTACAGTAGACCCGCACTAGTAGACCTAATACAGAAGACCTACACTAGTAGAACTAATACAGTAGACCCACACTAGTAGACCATACACCAATAGAACTACTACAGTAGACCCACACTAGTAGACCTACACTAGTAGACCTACACCAATAGAACTACTACAGTAGACCCACACTAGTAGACCTAGTAAAGTAGACCCACACTAGTAGACCTACACCAATAGAACTACTACAGTAGACCCACACTAGTAGACCTAGTAAAGTAGACCCACACTAGAAGACCCACACTAGTAGACCTACACTACCACTGCACAGGACAAGAAAGCCCTCCAGAGGGTTGTGAGGACGGCAGAGAAGATCATCGGGTGTGCACTTCCATGCATTGAGGAGATCTGTAGGACCAGATGTCAGAAGAAGGCCATGTCCATCATAAAGGACCTCAACCACCCTGGGCTCCATCTCTTCTCCCCCCTACCGTCTGGACGACGGTTCAGCAGCATCCGTACATGGACTACTATTTTTTTTTTTAAGGATAGTTTTTATCCACAGACAGTGATGTACTGAATTGCTAGGAGTGCTGCCACTTTCATAAAATTGTCATTAACATTACACTTGTATACTTTGCTGGACTCATTAGTTACTGCACTGTATTCATAATGCTGCTGCACTACTGGCACTCACTTTTTAATCTTTTTGCACAATTCTAAACATGAATTTTGTATGTTCATTTTTATTGTATATAGTATTTTTTATAGTATTATAGTATTTTTTTAGGGGATGTTTGGGGGTTTTAGGAGGAAATTGGGAGGAGGAATTCAAATGGCCAATAAAACATATTTTATCTTGCACTAGTAGACCCACGCTAGTATACCCACATACAGACCTACAAGAGTAGACCTACACTAGTGGGTCTAAATGTAGACCCACACTAGTGGGTCTAAATGTAGGCTTACAGAAATAGACCCACACTATTGCCACATAATAACATTTCATATTACTGTCAATAGTTGATTAGAAAGAAATTAAACAAAATTCCAGGAATATCAAATAACTTGTTCTTTATTGTACACATCTTCATCACACACACACACACACACACACACACACACACACACACACACACACACACACACACACACACACACACACACACACACACACACACACACACACACACACACACACACACACACACACACACACACACACACACACACTAGTTACACTCATCTTCCACATACGTAGTTGACATGTTGAAAAGACCAGGAATGAGTCGGTCTCTCTCCATGTTGTTAGGAGGAACCTCCAGGACAGGAGGACATGGGACAGGCTGTGGAAGACCTCCCCTTCCCACCAAGAAGACGACTGGAGGAGAAGGTCTATTTGTGGCGGCTGCCTCTCCTCTTCATGGCGGCGGTACACTGAGGACAGTACCACTTACCCTTGGGGGCCTCCGTCAGACCCACACAGCCATAGTGGAACCACTCGATGGGGCACTGGGGACACGGAGACACCAGTCAACTACTGGAGACGCCAGTCAACTACTGGAGACACCAGACAACTACTGGAGTCCTTGATAGGACCATTCACGATTAAAATCTTTTAAAAGTCGGATCAAGATCCTGTGATTCGTGGCGGGAAATTCAAAAAACATTTATTTTATCACCACAACGATCAGATATTGTTCAGGAAGCGTCTCGATTCTCCCGAATGCGATCAGACAGAGATCAGACAGAGACCAGACAGAGACCGGACAGAGAACCCACGCTGACGGAAGACATCCGCTAGACATTTGGCAAGATCTGGACGCAATCTGGACTCAATCGGCAAGAAACGGCAATGAAAATGTTCTCCAAATCATGGCCGTTCATCGCGACAGCGTCCCGATCCACAGGACACCGTCCACACAACACAGGACTTTGTTACCATTTTGATCCGATACAGCAGAATCTGTCACGACGGTCACGATTGTAATCCGACTAGACTAAATCGGCTGAGTTTCCCGAATGTTCCGGGATGCAGTAAACTGTGGGGAGTGCTCAGCCGACCTCTCGGACCTTTCCTCGATCTGTAGGACTCTGTTACGAACGTATACGACTGCGTTTCAGACATTCCAGATCATTGTAATCCGACTTTTTCACTTTTCGTGTCGTAGCGCCGTCTGATCTCAAACGGGAGCCATAATCGGGAATGTGTGGCTGAGGCTTTAAGGAGGATTGGAATACAAAATAAATATTAACTATACTAATACTTACATCTGTATTATCACAGCCCACCATCTCGCCATAAGAAACCTAGGAAACAGACATATTATATTATAACATCTGTACATTAACATGTTGCTATATTACCAGCTGGATATTACCATGTTCTGTTATATTAACATCCGGATATTAACATGGTATGTTAAATTAACATCTGAATATTAACTTGTTCCTCAGGGTTCTCTAGGGTTCCTCGGGGTTCTCCAGGTCCCATACCTGGTTACAGATGCAGTAGCGAGGCTCGTTGGGGTCGTAGGTCCAGTCCACCTGGCTGTTGGGGTCAGCCTCGGGCAGCGAGGACACCTGGGACAGCTCCTGGGCCAGCGCCGACGAAGAGGAGCAGGATGACAGGGAGGAAGACGAGGAAGACGAGGACGACTGGTGACTGGCCGACTTGACGCTGCTCCTAAGGACGGAACAGAGAACACATTAGAATATGTATATATATACACAAACAATATTAATTATTATAACATATATATTATAGATAATGCTCTTCATACAGAGAGATCCCAACATTCAACTGCCTCTAGAAACAGAACCAGCGACGCCCCAGAGAAACTCACTTGGACTTTCGGCCCCGGGAGTCGGAGGCGGTCGCAGGGGTGAGGGTTTGGGTGAGGGTGGAGGCCAGCGCGGAGGCCGGGTAGCTGGCGGTTTCTCTGGAACTCACAGAGAACTCCCGGCTCAGTTGGAAGTCGTTGTTCTTGATGGCCTCGTAGCTGGCCTTGAGGCTGGAGGTCCTCCGGCCCTCCTTCATCTACCCAACAACACATGGCGGTCAGAGGCTGGTGGACAGGGTGTAACAGCGCCCTCTGGTGGCCAGATAAGACAGGCAGACAGGCAGACAGACAGGCAGACAGACAGGCAGACCTACTTGTGCGGTGGCCTGTACCGCCTGCGCGGCGGCCATGGTGATGGCCCCGGCCCCGGCCCCGGTCCCGGCGGGGAGCGAGGTGAGGCTGTAAGAGACCAGAGGCTGGGAGGAGGTGACACTGTAGGAGGTGTTGGAAGACAGGGAGGGGGTGCTGTTGGCACGGCAACCTGCTGGAGGGACACAGGACCGCAGTCTCATCAATCAGCAGTCTCAAAAGTCTTCTATAATTATATATAGAAATACCAAACCAATTCTTGTGATTATCAAATGAACACTTTGGTTCGTCTCTTTCTTGTAACTTAGAACTTTGTTCTGACATTTTTTAATAAATGATTGAGTGGTCAGTGTATGAACTAGTAGCAGTCTAACCATACATTAGGATTATGCACCAATCAGGACCAAGAACTCATCAACACTGTGGTATCGTGCCGTGTGATTGGCCATACCTGGCGTGTTCTCCTTGGAGGTGTCCGAGGTGAGTGTGGACAGCAGCGCCTCAGACTTGAACTTCTTCTCCGGGACGTGTTCCGTGGTGTGGTGTCCTGGGGTGCTGTGCTTCCGCTCTGAGATACAAGACACAATATACTGTTAGTTAATGTGTGTGTGTGTGTGTGTGTGTGTGTGTGTGTGTGTGTGTGTGTGTGTGTGTGTGTGTGTGTGTGTGTGTGTGTGTGTGTGTGTGTGTGTGTGTGTGTGTGTGTGTGTGTGTGTGTGTGTGTGTGTGTGTGTGTGGACCTACTTTCTGCGGTGGTGTGTGAGTGGACGTGGTGGTTGTTGACCGGCTGGGCAGGACTGTCCATTTCTAGAGACCCTGGAAGCACAGAACAAGATGAACAACCGTCATACCGTTCTCCCTAATCCAATAACTAGTCAGTTACACTAAAAACAATACGTTAATAAATCAATGATTTTGTCTGTCTTTGAATCTGTCTTATTAACAACAACTAACATGTCTTGTTTCTGAATTATAAATCTTTAAAGCGATAACTACTTGCATGCAAATATTATTTCTAACATATTATTAAATAATGACTTTAGCTTTAACGTCAGCCTCTCCTGGCTCCAGTCTGGTTGAAGCAGCCTCACCTGACCCCAGTCAGACTGATTAGGGACTGGAGGCTGCACACCTGTGGGTCCTTGTTAATTAAGGCCCACAGGTTAAACCAGCCCTCACCACACACTCAGGAGAGAGCACTAGCAGATACCAACTGCTCTTCACCAACAACGGACTTAATATCCGTTTTATCAAAACTCTTTTAGACTCACGTCTCTCCAGGACCTCCGTGATGCCAGCGTTGTCAGCCTCCAGCTCCATCTTGAACTTGGCCAACTCCTGGTCCAGCTTCCTCAGGTGTCGGTCCACCTGAGGACACCAGGACGCACGTCACAGGTGTGTTGTACAACATGTACGAATGTCCTTCATTGAGATTAAAGTGACTTGACAAATTCCAGGACCTTCATATCTGGCCCTCATGGTGGTTGTATGAAGCAGCGTATTGGACGTGGTTGGATGTGTGACGGACGTGGTTGGGTGTGTTTTGGACATGGGTTGGGTGTGTTTTGGACATGTGTTGGACGTGGGTGGACATGTGTTGGACGTGTTGGATGTTTGTTGGACATTAGTTAGTTAGTGTGATGGACATGTGTTTGATGGACGTGAGTTGGATGTGTGTTGGACGTGGGATGGACACGTGGTTGGACGTTTGATGGACGTGTGATGGACATGTGTTGGACATGGTTGGATGTGTGCTGCAGTTTCTTCATTTCTGACATTTCTTTTTAGCCCCTCCCTCTTCTCCCAGGAGGCCTGGCCATTGTAAATAAGAATGTGTTCTTCAGGATTTGCCTGGTTAAATAACAGTAAAAAACTCAAATACAATATCCCAATAGTTCTGTTCTACAGACCAGAGCTCGAGTAAAAAGGTTGTGGGAAGAGACATTGTTCTAATTCCAGCCAATCGTGTGAACCCAGACGTATGACAGACAGGTCCACCGACCAACTCAAGAGGACTCATCCATCCATCACCTGCGTAACAACGGAGAGCCTACTTACCAGATCATAGATCTGATTGGCCAGCTGTACTTTCTCATCTGCATCCTCCAATGCTTTATAATAGTCCTACAGAGAAGGTTTTACACACAAGAACAACACCGCTTAGGAGAACCAAGTCAACACATTCTTGTTTCTTGTTCAACTCAATCTGGTCGTTTTACAGGGATACCTTCTTGATGACCTCCATCTGCTCTTCCCTCCACTCTGGTTTGTTCTTCTTGGCGTTGACAAAAAACTCAATGACCTTCTGCTCCAGCTGGTCGGTGGCATCTAGTAGGATGATACCTCCGTAAATAAACCAACACCCACATGCAGAAGAACCGAAGGCTCTCAATAGCTGATCACAATCAGGCTCTGCTGCTCCATGCAGACCCAGGTAATGTTACCAACATGGATACACCTGGCGCCTCGTGTCAAAGAGGAACACTTCTGGTTCCTTGTGTCAAAGTGGAACCACATTTGGTTACTTGGCACACATGAACCCTAACTGAGCATTATTTTAAAAACGTCAGTGCATCCCTTCATGGCAGACCATCCTCTTCTTACAGCTCCTTCATGGGTTGTTCCAACATGACGAGGACCTCAGTCCTCCACAGACATCCAACATCTCATGTCTTTAGGACGCAGTGGAACCCCAGATTATTTTATATCATTAATGTGCAGGACACAAATGTGCACAAACTTTGAGACCTCAACATAGAGCAGAACCCTAACCTCAAAAGGTCTTTAGAACCTTGTTGGACCAGTGAAGCCACAGAGATGTCAGAGCTCTTGTGGGGGGGGGGGGGAAAGAGTGTGTGCATTTATGTACACACATGTAATGTGTCTCCAGGCAGTAGACTCCACTTGCATTATACATCAACATATGGGGCTACATATGATAAACTACCTCTCATCCTGTGTGTGTGTGTGTGTCCACATCCAAGCTGGGTTATAACTAAGTGTATTCATTTGACTGTATTCCGTTTATTTATGCGTGTAGGACGGTTTACCCAAACCAGCCGCACAACACATATACAAACTGACGGCCTGGACCTCAACTGGACAAGAACCAGGACTGTTTAAATGTGTGGTAAATACGTGTTGTTCAAATACGAACGTTAAAATAAGGTTGTCCTACCACCCGTCTAGAGTAATAGTAGTAACACTAATGTTAATAATAAGTGGTGACTGGAGAGTATGTTGGCGTGTTTGTCGTACTCTGAACCTGCAGGTCCATCTCCCTCATCTCCGTGAAGCGGTCTCGGAGGTCCATGGGAAGCTGCTCGATCACTAGAGGAGGAGAAGAAGACGACACAGCGTTAGCGGCTATGCTAACGGAGAGACAACAAACCCGGTTGACAGCTAGCCACGCTAAGCTAACATATAGGGAAGGGGCGCAGTTAGCCGGCTAGCCATGCTAATTTAACACAGGGAGAGGGGGAACACCGTTGGCCGGCTAGCCTTACTATGCTAACAGGGAGACTAACCACGGTTAGCAGCTAACCATGCTAGGCTAACATAATAATCACGGCTAGCGGCTAACCATGCTAGGCTAACAGAAGAATCACGGTTAGCGGCTAGTCGTGCTAGGCTAACAGAGAGGATACATGGTTAGCCAGCTAGCGAGGCTATGCTAACAGATCGGACGCGCGGAAGGAACGATCGTGTGTGTTTTCCGACATATTGTGCACAATGACGGCGGTAATGTTTGGACATTATGACACCCACTCTCCAGGTAGTCCTCCAGGTACAACATGGTGGCGGAGTCTGTTTTCTGGAATATAATAAAACGAGCTGCGTCTTCCAATATGGCGTCGAGGGCTTCGATGGAGAGGAGGAGAAAAAATAAGCAGAACAAAGCGGAGGTCTCAGAGCGCGCCGCAGACGTTAGCTCGGGACGTGATTGGTCGGCGCAGCGCGTCTCACTCGCAATGCATGCTGGTACTTGTAGTTTTTACGACTCGTCTCAGAGACCTGACATGAGAAGACAAAGTGGAAGGAAAGAGACGTTTATATCATAACACTGTTTGGTCACTAGAATATGTTTTTGTTAATCTTTCCAAACAATACTCGTTGGTGTCTATGTGTAGGCCTATCAACTATAAATAGTCACCTTACATATGGTAGAATATACCTAGGCCTAATGTATCTTAATATAATATATCTTATTATATATCACAATATAATCCTATATCCTTATGTTTCGGATATCATATCTTATATCATTGGACTTAATTTCCAGTTGTATCTAATTCTGAATGAATTAATACTTTAATAATTATATTTATATATTTATAAATATTAACATACATATATACATATAATTCAAATGGAGCATTGGTTCTTTGGATCATATTCATATGCAGTACATCTGCCTGTTGTGTGTATGTCAACCTTTTTAAGTTCATATATTCATATTTATACTCCACCAAGGTACTATAAATATTATGTTATATTTATACTGATGATATAACCAATTATAAATACTCCATGTTCTCTCATTCCTATCCAGGAGAGCACTGTACAGGTCAACAACTGTATATCATATATTTACATTATATATGAGTATATTACAGATATGTATATATATATATATATATATATATATATATTATATATATATATATAATATAGATTTCACCAGTAGTAGTGGTTGTTCCAGATCGTACAAACCGCTATTTATCTAAATAGAAAATATATATTTGTGTGTGTGTGTGTAGTTCGTTGTGTTAGACATGTGAAGGATACCAGGGGATTTCTATAGTCGACCTGGGTATCTCAAATGATATTATATGATATTGTCCTATAACCACTGAACAAGACATCTTCAACTAGATGTTGTCTCTTGGACTGCAGATGTTGCTGCGGCTTAGGAATGATACACACGGATATGAATAATAAGCAATTATAATAATAATAATAATAATAATATGAGACACAGTGAAGTTCATGTTGTTCATGTGATGTTCATAAAACGGTAAACATCCCAGGTGTGGCGCGAAGTTTCATTCCAAAAGCGATGCACAATCACCAGCCATTACGATTTATTAATAGTTAAATATAAGTAAATATAACCCCACCTAATCCCACTCTTAACCAAAGGTACCCCTTATTATAACATCATTATCTTTCTAGTTACACGTATAACCCAAAGTCAACCAACGAGTCATCTGAGGACATCTCGTCTTTATGTTTACTTGATGCTTTTGGAGATGCGCTTCATTTGGACACCACAGCTCCACACTCTCTAGTCGTGTCCTCCTTTTGACCCCCTGCGGGTCCTCCCTCCCTCCCTCCCTCCCTCCCTCCCACCCACCACCGCATTCCTGCTCCGAATGTGTGTGTGTGTCTCTCTCTCTCTCTCTCTCTCTCTCTCTCTCTCTCTCTCTCTCTCTCTCTCTCTCTCTCTCTCTCTCTCTCTCTCTCTCTCTCTCTCTCTCTCTCTCTGTCCGCCCCCTCCGAGTGTCTCTCTCTCTCTCTCTCTCTCTCTCTCTCTCTCTCTCTCTCTCTCTCTCTCTCTCTCTCTCTCTCTCTCTCTCTCTCTCTCTCTCTCTCTCTCTCTCTCTCTCTCTCTCTCTCTCTCTCCGTGCGTACCGCCCCCTGCGAGGCTCCGAGGAGAAGGACAAGCGAGCATATTGTTGGTCATCAGTCATTCGTAAACAACGGAAAGTTGGAGCTCAAACGGACGTGTAGGACCACTAAGGACAACGTTAACGTAAACCGTGGACATCTTCGTGTTGGGACTGTTTACAACTTTTTTTTATACTGCGCAAACTGGACACTGGGTCCTTGGGGTTGACCAACTGGACTCTGGGTCCTTGGGGTGGACCAACTGGACTCTGGGTCCTCGGGGTAGACCAACTGGACTCTGGGTCCTCGGGGTGGACCAACTGGACTCTGGGTCCTCGGGGTAGACCAACTGGACTCTGGGTCCTTGGGGTGGACCAACTGGACTCTGGGTCCTTGGGGTGGACCAACTGGACTCTGGGTCCTCGGGGTAGACCAACTGGACTCTGGGTCCTCGGGGTGGACCAACTGGACTCTTGGTCCTCGGGGTGGACCAACTGGACTCTGGGTCCTCGGGGTGGACCAACTGGACTCTGGGTCCTCGGGGTGGACCAACTGGACTCTGGGTCCTCGGAGTGGACCAACTGGACTCTGGGTCCTCGGGTTTGACAGCCGGATGGAGAAGCTGCAGCTTTCACTTTTCTCCGCAGAAGACAAGACGCACTGCGCGGAGATGAATCTTCCCTCCTCTTAGGTTATGATATAATAGTTATATGCTTATAATAACGAATTATAGTTTACTTATTAATGCTAATTCACTAAGCTGTGGGCCGTCATCTGAACCATACGGCCCAGAAAGTATCAAAAACAATCAAACACCTGTTTTCTGGAAGCTATTTTGAACCAAAATAAGAGACGCGTCCTGGTGGACACTCGACACCCGGCCGTTTACGCACGGACTCGAAACTCAGTCTGCCCCCCCGCGCTTTTCTATCCGGAGCTCCGGCGCGGCGGGCGGATGTTTGGATGATCGATGTTAATGATTAACGATCATTGATTAACGATCTTAATCATTGACGGTCGAACAATGTCCCCATGGTTACATGGTAAGATGATGATTACTGGACGACGTCACCCGTTGCGCTCCAAATGGCTCGCGAGGACGCAGTGAGGTGCCTGAGGTGCCTCCTGTACGCACTGAACCTGCTGCTCTGGGTGAGGAACAGCCAGTACTACCATACTGTCCTACTGCCATATCCTACTGTCCTGCTGCCATACTGTCCTACTACCGTACTGTCCTACTGCCATATCCTACTGTCCTGCTGCCATACTGTCCTACTGCCATATCCTACTGTTCTACTGCCATACTGTCCTACTAACATACTGTCCTACTGCCATATCCTACTGTCCTACTGCCATACTGTCCTACTAACATACTGTCCTACTGCCATATCCTACTGTCCTACTGCCATACTGTCCTACTAACATACTGTCCTACTGCCATACTGTCCTACTGCCATATCCTACTGTCCTGCTGCCATACTGTCCTACTGCCATACTGTCCTACTGCCATATCCTACTGTCCTGCTGCCATACTGTCCTACTGCCATATCCTACTGTCCTGCTGCCATATCCTACTGTCCTGCTGCCATACTGTCCTGCTGCCATACTGTCCTGCTGCCATACTGTCCTACTGCCATACTGTCCTACTGCCATATCCTACTGTCCTACTGTCCTACTGCCATACTGTCCTACTGCCATATCCTACTGTCCTACTGCCATACTGTCCTACTGCCCTACTGCCATATCCTACTGTCCTACTGCCCTACTTTCCTACTGCCATATCCTACTGTCCTACTGCCCTACTGCCATATCCTACTGTCCTACTGCCCTACTTTCCTACTACCAGACCCTACTGTCCTACTGCCCTACTGCCATATCCTACTGTCCTACTGCCCTACTACCAGACCCTACTGTCCTACTGCCCTACTGTCCTACTACCAGACCCTACTGTCCTACTGCCCTACTGTCCTACTACCAGACCCTACTGTCCTACTGCCATATCCTACTGTCCTACTGCCCTACTACCAGACCCTACTGTCCTACTGCCCTACTGTCCTACTACCAGACCCTACTGTCCTACTGTCCTACTGCCATATCCTACTGTCCTACTGCCCTACTACCAGACCCTACTGTCCTACTGCCCTACTGTCCTACTGTCCTACTACCAGGCCCTACTGTCCTGCTGCCATACTACTACCCTACCCTACTAGCTACTACCCTGCTGCTCTGGGTGAAAAACAGCCATCCTACTGTCCCACTACCCTACCCTGTGCTACCCAGCAACAGGTGGCGGGGATCCATGGAGAGGGCAGACCCACACTCTCAGTGTAACTGGCAGTCAGTCAACATTCTCTCTCTCTCTCTCTCTCTCTCTCTCTCTCTCTCTCTCTCTCTCTCTCTCTCTCTCTCTCTCTCTCTCTCTCTCTCTCTCTCTCTCTCTCTCTCTCTCTCCCACATACACAGCAGGCCCATCTTTTGAGTATTTACTAGCATGCATATGCTGAGATTGGTATGTGTATTAAGTTGTGTGTGTGTGTGTGTGTGTGTGTGTGTGTGTGTGTGTGTGTGTGTGTGTGTGTGTGTGTGTGTGTGTGTGTGTGTGTGTCCACAGCTGATGTCAGCATGTGTCCTGGGTGTAGCTGCATCCATCAGAGATCACCTGAGTCTCGTGTTGACCCTGACAGCTCACACCAGGTAACTTCCACCTGGACATGAGGCTGCTTCCTGTCTGTATTGGTCCTGATTCCTGTGCTCTGATGGTTGGTAGATTGCTTATGGGCCAGTTAGTCTGGTCATTTTTGGTAAGGATTAGTTGGAGGTATGTTCTACTGAGGGCCCTCTAGTTATAGGAATGTTCTACTGAGGGCTCTCTAGTTGGAGGTATGTTCTCTACTGAGGGCCCTCTAGTTGGAGGTATGTTCTACTGAGGGCCCTCTAGTTGGAGGTATGTTCTACTGAGGGCTCTCTAGTTGGAGGTATGTTCTACTGTGGGCCCTCTAGTTGGAGGTATGTTCTCTACTGAGGGCCCTCTAGTTGGAGGTATGTTCTCTACTGAGGGCCCTCTAGTTGGAGGTATGTTCTACTGAGGGCCCTCTAGTTGGAGGTATGTTCTCTACTGAGGGCCCTCTAGTTGGAGGTATGTTCTACTGAGGGCCCTCTAGTTGGAGGTATGTTCTACTGAGGGCTCTCTAGTTGGAGGTATGTTCTACTGTGGGCCCTCTAGTTGGAGGTATGTTCTCTACTGAGGGCCCTCTAGTTGGAGGTATGTTCTACTGAGGGCCCTCTAGTTGGAGGTATGTTCCTACTGAGGGCTCTCTAGTTGGAGGTATGTTCTACTGAGGGCTCTCTAGTTGGAGGTATGTTCTCTACTGAGGGCCCTCTAGTTGGAGGTATGTTCTCTAATGAGGGCCCACTATTTGGAGGTATGTTCTCTACTGAGGGCCCTCTAGTTGGAGGTATGTTCTCTACTGAGGGCCCTCTAGTTGGAGGTATGTTCTCTAATGATGGCCCTCTAGTTGGAGGTATGCTCTCTACTGAGGGCCCTCTAGTTGGAGGTATGTTCTCTAATGAGGGCCCTCTAGTTGGAGGTATGTTCTCTACTGAGGGCCCTCTAGTTGGAGGTATGTTCTCTACTGAGGGCCCTCTAGTTGGAGGTATGTTCTCTAATGAGGGCCCTCTAGTTGGAGGTATGCTCTCCCCTGAGGGCCCTCTAGTTGGAGTTATGTTCTACTGAGGGCCCTTTAGTTTGAGGTATGTTCTACTGAGGGCCCTCTAGTTGGAGGTATGTTCTCTATTGAGGGCCCCTTTTTTTTATTTTTAAAGTCTAAATATGATATTAGGCCTCAAATCATCTGAGGCCTGGCGCCCCCCCTGCGATCTTTCCCCCAGGTTGGGAACCACTGCTCTAGTTGGAGGTATGCTCTCTACTGAGGGCCCTCCAGTTGGAGGTATGTTCTACTGAGGGCCCTCTAGTTGGAGGTATGCTCTCTACTGAGGGCCCTCTAGTTTGAGGTCTAGTTTGATAATAGGATCATTCAGACTCCAAGATGACCGTCATGTCTCCTGACTCTGAAGGCTGGAGGAGGCAGCTGTCCGGACCTACTCCCCAGCGGTTCACCCGGTCATCGTGGCGGCCTGCTGCTTCCTCATCATGGTGGCCATGCTGGGCTACTGTGGGGCGGTGAGGTGCAGTCTGCTGCTCCTGTCCTGGGTAAGGACACAGGACACATCAGGGGGATGAGGAAACTGGTGTATTGTATTTGTATTGGTTAACAAGCAGAGCAGATGGTCCATCTGAGTGTGTGTGTCGGGGGGGGGGGGGGGGGGGTTTAACCTGTTGGCCTTGATAACGACCCACAGGTGTGCAGCCTCAATAGCCCCAGACTCTAATCAGTCTGACTGGGGCCAGGTGAGGCTGCTTTACCCAGACACCAACCACACACCCTCCACATGAATTTATACATTATACCAAAACCACGCACAACAACATGCTACAGTTAAATTGTTGAGGTTCATATTAATTTACAAATATTAATTACATAGTATAGTGATCGTTTTTAATGATTACTTTAGTATTATTAGTGTCATATTATTATTGGTATACACAGTGGCAGTAGATCTAACTGTATATGTCATACTCTTAGAGGTGTGTTCAGTAACTGCAGACCTCCAGGTGTTGAACACATGCTCCCTGGAGGCAGGTGGAGGAAGGTGGAGGCAGGTGGAGGCAGGTGGGGGCAGGTGGAGGCGTGGTGGAGGCAGGTGGGGGCAGGTGGAGGCAGGTGGAGGCGTGGTGGAGGCAGGTGGGGGCAGGTGGAGGCAGGTGGAGGCATGGTGGAGGCAGGTGGGGGCAGGTGGAGGCAGGTGGAGGCAGGTGGGGGCAGGTGGAGGCAGGTGGAGGCAGGTGGGGGCAGGTGGAGGCAGGTGGAGGCGTGGTGGGGGCAGGTGGAGGCAGGTGGGGGCAGGTGTAGGCAGGTGGAGGCAGGTGGGGGCAGGTGGAGGCAGGTGGGGGCAGGTGGAGGCAGGTGGGGGCAGGTGGAGGCAGGTGGAGGCGTGGTGCTGCTATGTGTATGTCAAACGTTGGGTCTTGTGTACCTCCACCCCCCAGTACTTCATCAGCCTGCTGCTGATCTTCTGTGTGGAGCTGGCCAGTGGAGTGTGGACCTACGATGAGGTGACTCATATATATATATATATATATATATATACTATATATATACTAACATATATTGTTAGAAATTAAATGCACTTTTGACTTCTGGTGACGAGTTGTTCTCTCACCTTCCTTTGTTGAAACACACTATTGTAAGTCGCTTTGGATAAAAGCGTCTGCTAAATGACTGTAATGTAATATTTACTAACATATATACAAACATATATAGTAATGTGTATTCTAATATATATATACTAACATATGTACTAACATATATACTAACATACTAACATATATACTAACATATATACTAACATATATACTAATATTTATACTAACATATTTACCAACATATATTCTTAAATATGTACTAACATACATATTTACCAACATACTGTCATTATTAGAGAAAAGTTAACCAAACTGTGTGTGTGTGTGTGTGTGTGTGTGTGTGTTCTCAGCCAGCAGTTCAGAGGTCAGACATGATCAGCCTTAAGTCCAGGATGTCGGGCTTCGGCCTCCAGAACTACCAGTGGTTGACACACACATGGAACCTCTTCCAAATGGAGGTGAGACTCCTTATTAGACCCACTGTATTGCACCATTAACTTAACCTTAACATAACCGATTAAGTGCTGTGGAGCGATCTACTGGACCTTAACTTATCAGTTTAAGTTCTGTGACCTACTGGACCTTAACTTAACAGTTTAAGTGCTGCGGTGTGATCTACTTCACCGATTGGCTGGAGATGACGGAGATGGAATGGCCACCGGACTCCTGCTGCACCAATCAGTATCCAGGATGTGCTGGCCACGCCCACCTCCAAGACCTGAGCGACCTTCACCAGGAGGTGAGGCCTGGGGGGTGGTGTGTGTGTGTGTGTGTGTGTATGTATCCATGTGTGTGTGTATTTGTGAGTGTATGTGTGTATGTATCCATGTGTGTGTATGTATCCATGTGTGTATTTCTGTGTGTGTGTATCTATGTGTGTGTGTATTTCTGTGTGTATGTGTGTGTGTATTTGTGTGTGTATCCATGTGTGTGTATGTATCCATGTGTGTGTATTTCTGTGTGTGTGTATCTATGTGTGTGTGTATTTCTGTGTGTGTTATTGTGTGTGTATGTATCCATGTGTGTTTATTTGTGTGTGTGTATGTATGTGGAATGAGGAAGCAAAAATGTTTACTATATAGGCATTGCATTTGTGCATCTAACTATGCGTATGTATATGGCTGTGTGTGTGTGTGTGTGTGTGTGTGTGTGTGTGCGTGTGTGTGTGTGCGCGTGTGTGTCTCTCAGGGCTGCGGTCCGAAGGTGTTCAACTTCATCCGAGGAACCCATCAGTTGTGGGTTCTCCGTTTCCTGGCCGTGTTCCTCGGGGTTGTGCAGATCCTGGCCATGGCGCTGACCCTGACGCTGCTGTGGGCACTGTACTACCGCCACGCCCCCCCGGTGGTGGCCCCGCCCCCAGAGGCCCCGCCCCCAGAGGCCCCGCCCCCCTCACGCCACCACACAGCCCCCCCGCTCACGCCGGCCCTCGTGCGGACGGAGGAGAGGCCCGGGTGTCCGATCCAGACCTCCTGGGCCTTCCAGACCTCCTGGGCCTCCCAGACCTCCTGGGCCTCGCAGACCTCATGGGCCTCCCCGCCCGGCGGGACCGCCAGGAGCCCCGCCCACCACCACCACCCCAGGCTGGAGATGAAGCGTCTCTCCTCCTAGCGGTTGTTTTCCTCCCAGGACGTGGACCTGTCTTCAGATCCGTTGGAGGTGCTCGGATCACGGAAGAGCCGGGAGTCTGAGAGTTGAAATCTGGACCTCAAACTGAGTCAACGGAACATCTGGTGTACAACAAACGGTCATGTTGGGACTCGGTCAATGACTCGGTTGGTAGGCTGTAGGTCTAATGTGTATATATACATATATATATATATATATATATATATATATAAAGGTTCTTTACTACGTGAGCAGCGCCTCTGGTGGGCAGTTGTCTTTTCTTCGGGCAGAAAAACGAAAGCTTTTTCTCTTCTTTTGTAAATGTTAAAGCTTGACCATGAAGGCGTCTAATCAATTTCATATGTACTTCTTGTGAAAATGTTTTATTTATATTATTTCCGATACAATTCTTTTAACGCTTTTTATTTATTCACACAGCAGACTATTTATATTATTTAAAGTTGTATTGGTGGAATTATGTATCTCTTAATATTTCTTGGTAGTTCTGTTCTAATATAAACAGGATGTGTGTCTCTCCTGGTAGTTCTGTACTAATATAAAGAGAAACTTCAGCTGATGAACTTGACAAGTTAACCCTAACCAATATCCTTACATACCCACCATATAACCACTGGCCATTCAGAGGACTCCCAGTTAAAGGGGAGTAGCAGGAGTCCCGTATAGGAAGGAGTTAAAGGGGAGTATAAATAGGCCAACATGGGACCTCACACCCTGATCCCGTCAGCCATGTGGCTGTCCTTCTAAATTTATCCGGAGGAGATATGAGACTTGTTCCTCCACACGCCTGCAGTGAACATGTTCCTGTAAAGCTCTGAACTACTGCCATGTGTTAGAGATTAGATGAAAGGAGTTAGAGAATAAATAGGATTTTGTGTTCTATGGATGTTATTACAAATGTGTGTTTGCTGTCGGTTTTCCTAAAGGGAAACACGTGGGTGAAGTGATGAGGCTTCGTATTCACACTAAACATTGAACATTAATTCATAGACTTTATTCACACATTCATTCACACAGGATGGACCCCGGGGGCCCGGGCTCGTCATGTTGTTTTAAATAATTGTATTACGCCAAGGAACTGAGTGTCTGCTGACCGACGGGGGGGAGAACCAAGAGGACTGATGATGCAGCTTCAAGAAAGTCAACCAAACTGCTGCTTTAAATCTGTCAATGATTTATTCTGCTGAATCAAGCTGAATTTTTATTTTTCAGTTGCACTATTTGTTTGTCATAAGGATGTTGCAAAAAAAACACAAAAATATTAACATGTATATATAATATAGAAATATAAATAAAAGTATGTCATGAATTGATGCACATTTCTTTGCACAATTGATCATTGTTGAACATTGTGGAATTATCCCAGTATCAATACAGTATGTACAAGTTACATGTATGTACTTGCATGTTACATGTATGTACTTGCATGTTACATGTATGTACTTGCATGTTACATGTATGTACTTGCATGTTACATGTATGTATTTACATGTTACATGCCATGGGCAGTATGTGCATATTTATTTAATAGAATCATCCCAGCTCTCAAACCCTAAACAATAATTTAACTTCATAATCATTTTAAAGATGACCACCACATGCCTCTAGTAAACATGCATCAGTACAACCTTTGTCATGATTTAATACATATCTTTACATGTTGCAATCAGGATGAAATTACAATTTTATAATTTCTTTGTTTATATGTGTTTTATTACAATTAGAAATAACAGAGGAGAAGACTTATGTCAGAGTATCTCTGGTAGTCTGATGGATCTCTCTCTCTCTCTCTCTCTCTCTCTCTCCTCTCTCTCTCTCTCTCTCTCTCTCTCTCTCTCTCTCTCTCTCTCTCTCTCTCTCTCTCTCTCTCTCTCTCTCTCGGTCGAATACAGGTTGAATACAAAACCAACGCTATGGCCGCCCCCGCTCAACCAATCAGAGATCACTTGACCTGAACCAATCAGAGATCACTTGACCTGAACCAATCAGAGATCACTTGACCTGAACCAATCAGAGATCACTTGTCTTGAACCAATCATACATCACTTGACCTGAACCAATCAGGTGCCTTGACCTGAACCAATCAGATGACTGGACCATGAACCTCTGAAGGGGGCGTGGACTTGTCTCTGCGTAGCAATGTGGACCTTCAAGATCTTCACGCCGGCCCCGGGCGTGTCTCGTGGTCTTCAGAGCGCCGAGACCCGGACCACGTTGTCCCGAGGGGGGGAGGGAGAAGGGGGAGGAGGGGGAGGAGGGGGAGGAGGGGGAGGAGCCGGGTCGTCTCCCCGGGTCAGAGGAACCGTCTCCTGGAGCGGAGCATTCAGGCTGGAGCGGCTAGACAAGGAGACCAGGGAGAGACGGAGAAAAGCTTCAAGAACCACACGCCATAGAGGACCAGAACCACACGCCATAAAGGACCAGAACCACACGCCATAGAGGACCAGAACCACACGCCATAGAGGACCAGAACCACACGCCATAGAGGACCAGAACCACACGCCATAAAGGACCAGAACCACGCGCCATAAAGGACCAGAACCACACGCCATAGAGGACCAGAACCACACGCCAACTTCACGCCATCTAGAGGACCTGTGTTTGTGTGTGTGTGTATCTGTGTGTTTGTGTGTGTGTGTTTGTGTGTGTGTATATGTGTGTGTGTGTGTGTGTGTGTTTGTGTATGTGTATATGTGTGTGTGTGTGTTTGTGTGTGTGTGTGTGTGTTAGCAGCATACTTGTTGGACGAGTTTCTGTCTGATATCTGGATGGTGCTCAGCTCCTGATTGGCCGCCCTTCGGCCCGTCAGAGAGATGAGGTATGGCGTCCGGACGGCGAAGCTGCGTCTCCTCCAGGAGCAGAGGGAGGTGAAACGA
>CM051022.1:2814556-2822056 GCA_027704905.1 Muraenolepis orangiensis | reverse complement strand
TTTCGTGACCTGGCCCCCATTCCAAACTAATTGAGGAGGAGGAGGAGGAGAGGAGGAGGAGGAGGAGGAGGAGGAGGAGGAGAGGAGGAGGAGGAGGAGGAGGAGTAGGAGTAGGAGTAGTAGTAGTAGTAGTAGTAGTAGTAGTAGTAGTAGTAATAGTAGTAGTAGTAGTAGTAGTAGTAGTAGTAGTAGTAGTAGTAGTAGTAGCAGTGTAGCCCTGCACTAGACCTGCTCATCCCTGCTCCATGCTGAACCCTCCACTAGAGGGAGCTCTGAGACTCAGTGAGGAGCGGTTATCTAACGCGGTTAGATGAGCTCAGCAGAACAAGAACACTTATTACATTTACGCACGCACGCACACACACACACACACACACACACACACACACACACACACACACACACACACACACACACACACACAAACCTTTTGCATAACAAGGTAATATTGTCTTCTGCTGAACCGTGTGTTTAAATATAGAATCTCTTTCTGTGAGCGTTAACAGCTCTGAAAACGGTCTCAGTTTCATTCGGGTCCCAACCCACAGACAGACGATGAGACATGGTATCAGAAGGACTCAGCCTCGTTGGCAGGCTTCAGCCTCGTTGGCCGGCCTCAGCCTTGCTGCCGGCAAACGAGGCTGATCAGTCAACAAGTCTGCTGCGGGCCTCCAGTCGCCTCTAATCCTTTATTATCACAGCCTTGTGTAGCAGTGAGGCAGGCAGAGAGAGAGAGAGAGAGAGAGAGAGAGGGGGGGAGAGGGACAGGGGGGGGAGAGGGACAGGGGGAGAGAGAAAGGGGGGGAGAGGAACAGGGGGGGGAGAGGGACAGGGGGAGGGAGAGAGAGAGAGAGGAGGGAGAGAAGGGGGGGAGAGGACAGGGGAGGGAGAGGACAGGGGGAGAGAGAAGGGGGGAGAGGACAGGGGGAGAGGGCAGGGGGAGAGAGAGAGAGAGGAGAGGGGGAGAGGGACAGGGGGGGAGAGGGACATGGGGAGGGAGAGGGAAAGGGACAGGGAGAGGGACAGGGACAGGGGGAGGGAGAGAGGGAAAGGGGGAGGGGGAGAAAGAAAGAGGGGGGGGGGAGAGAGAGGAAGGGAGAGGGATGGAGGGAGAGAGAGAGAGAGAGAGAGGAACCCAGAGGGAGGGATTAAGAGTGAAAACTGTTCTCCTCATTAAGTCGGGAGCCTCTGTGTCTCCTCTGTGTCCCCTCCTATGTCCCCTCCTGTGTCTCCTCCTATGTCCCCTCCTGTCTCCTCTGTCTCCTTGTGTCTCCTCTGTTGTCTCCTCTGTGTCTCCTCTGTGTCTCCTCCTTATATCTCCTCCCTCCTGTGTCTCCTCCTTGTGTCTCCACCTGTGTCTCCTCTGTTTTCTCCTCTGTGTCCTCAACTCCTCCTCTGTGTCTCCACTGTGTCTCTCTGTGTCTCCTCTGTGCTCCTCCTGTGTCTCCTGTGTCTCCTCTGTTGTCTCCTCTGTTGTCTCCTCTGTGTCTCCTCTGTGTCTCCTCCTTGTTGTCTCCTCCTGTGTCTCCTCTGTTGTCTCATGTCTCCTCCTCACTCCAACCCTCATCTCTCTCCTCCCCGCACATCTCAATGTCTCACAGTGGACATTAAGATGGACTAATGGAGTCTTAGTAAATATTACGCCTCATATCAAACCGAGCTTTTCTTCATCTGTTTAACACCCCAGTTAGCCATTTAAAAAGTACTGCTTTACAAAGTACTGCTTTACAACGCCAGCAGCGTGTGGGTGTGTGTGTGGTGTGTGTGGTGTGTGGGTGTGTGTGTGTGGTGTGTGTGTGGTGGTTTATTAAGTACTTTTTTTGTTTAGTGAGCCAAAGCAATATGCTGAGACAGCTAAATTATTATATTGGTATATCACACCAAAGTTATTATTATGTTATAAAACTGGTTTATCACCAATGAACAACAAATATTGAAAGTGAAACCAATTCTGGGAGGAAAATGGGCTCTGACTGATTGAGGCTCAGAGTCAATGTGATAAATTCTGTGTATCTGATCCTAAAGGTGTTTTAATTCACCGCTCCAAGAACCAAGAGACAGTTGGTGATGTGTCTGTCCTGATGTCTCCTTACTTCTCGGGTTATGTCTTCACTTACTGCTCAAACTGTGAGTTACTTTAACGGTTCTCCTACTCTGTGAACCTTGACAGTAACACTGCGACAACATAGTTAGTTAACGGTGGATGAAAGCAGAATGAATAGAAGCAGAGAATAGAATAGAAGCTCAACATTATGTTATTATTATTGGTGGTGTTCTCTGGGTCTTCCAACTCAAGTCCACTGTCCACAACCTTCAAAACCTGGTCCACTGTCCACAACCTTACAACTCAAGTCCACTGTCCACAACCTTCCAACCCGGGTCCACTGTCCACAACCTTACAACCAAAACAAGCAACAGGACACCGCAGAACGGACACTGTGTCACTCATCTTACGGTCATCCTAGACGAGGACAGTGGATCACTTATCACCCGGGAGTTCGGTGTCAAATTGGTTGTCGGAGGCCAACCTCTCTGTTCCAGTGGGTGACGTCTGACCCCTGATCCTGAACACACGCTGCTTTCTCAGAGACACAGACTCACGAGACAGAGAGAAAGACAAAGAGAGATTTGGATTTTTTTACCTTAAAAGTTTGAAATTATTTAGATCTTTTTGTATGAAAATACGTCCCTTATAAGTCCCTTATTTCCTAAATGAATATCACTGTCCATCTGAGTCTCATCTCTTAGTATCATCTAAGTATCATCTGCGGATTGTCTGAGTATCGTCTCAGTATCATCTGAGTATCGTCTCTGGGTATCAACCCAAGTATCGCCTGAGTATCGTCTGAGTATCATCTGAGTATCATCTGAGTATCGTCTGAGTATCATCTGAGTATCATCTGAGTATCGTCTGAGTATCATCTGAGTATCATCTGAGTATCATCTGAGTATCGTCTGAGTATCATCTGAGTATCGCCTGAGTATTGTCTGAGTATCATCTGAGTATCATCTGAGTATCATCTGAGTATCGCCTGAGTATTGTCTGAGTATGGTCTGAGTATCGCCTGAGTATTGTCTGAGTATGGTCTCAGTATCATCTCTCAGTCTCGGTGTTAAAGAGAGATGTTATCTTTTATCTTTTCTGCTCCGCTACATCTGTTCACGACTTCATTAGTGAGCCTATTTAAAATAATCACTTAACTGAACCAGGAGGGGTTGTGTGTGTGTGTGTGTGTGTGTGTGTGTGTGTGTGTGTGTGTGTGTGTGTGTGTGTGTGTGTGTGTGTGTGTGTAACAGTCTTAGTGTTTCTGTGTGTGTGTGAAGCAGATATCAAGGAGAGCGATGGTACAACCATACAAGAAGAGATGACCATGGGAGAGAACAAAAGAACAGAGAACAGTGAAACTGTTGAAACACACATTCTCCTCATGTTCTCCTCTGGTTCTCCACTCCTCTTCCTCTCCTTCTACTCTCCTCCTCCTCACATTCTCCTCATGTTCTCCTCATGTTCTCCTCACATTCTCCTCACGTTCTCCTCATGTTCTCCTCTCCTCCTCCTCTCCTTCTCCTCAAGTTCTCCTCAAGTTCTCCTCATGTTCTCCTCATGTTCTCTCCTCCTCCTCTCGTTCTCCTCTCCTCCTCCTCCTCTTGTTCTCCTTACTTTCACCCTTATGTTCTCGTCATGTTCTCCTGACATTTTCCTCATGTTCTCCTCATGTTCTCCTCATGATCTCCTCTCCTCTTCCTCTCCTTCTCCTCATGTTCTCCTCACGTTCTCCTCATGATCTCCTCTTGTTACGCGGATGATCTGGCCATCATGTTGCGTCGAACAACATGGTCAGCGGTGGAACAGGGTCTCAACCAGGACATGAGCATCTTGGCTGCCTACCTGCGCAAGTGGCGTCTGCAGCTCAGTACTGGGAAGACTGTGTCGGCCGCATACCACCTGTGCAACGGAGAGGCCAAAAGGGAACTGTCGGTGTCCGTCGACAACAAGCGTCTGGAGCACCAACTAGCCCCCAAGTACCTCGGTGTTCGGCTGGACAGGACACTGTCCTACAAACGGCACCTTGAGGAAGTGAGAGCCAAAGTGACAGCAAGGGTCTCGCTTATCCGCCGCCTTGCTGGCACAACCTGGGGTGCCTCCGCCAGGACACTACGAATCTCCACACAAGCCCTGGTGTTCTCTGCTGCCGAATACTGCGCCCCAGTCTGGAGTAGAAGCCCACATGTGAAGAAGGTTGATCCTATCATCAACAATGCCCTTCGGATCATAACCGGTTGCCTAAAGCCCACCCCCGTGTCCTACCTGCCAGTCCTAGCGGGAATTGCCCCGGCCGGTCTCCGACGAGAGGCCGCTATCCTCGCACTTGCAAGGAAAGCCCAAGAACATGACTGGCATATCCTGCATGAAACAACAACAAAGGCAGCGCCCCCAAGCAGACTCAAGTCCCGTCACCCCTACAACAGGACAGCACAAGAGATGCTTGGTTCCATCCCTGAGGACCTGTCTACAAGGGCATGGCTAGCAACTTCCTGGAAGCAGGAATGGGAGTCGGCTGAGCCCACACGTCTGCACCATCACATCCAAGATCCGGGAGATGGAGTCGAAGGAGAACATCTACCACGCCGGCATTGGACCCTGCTGAACCGCCTCCGTACTGGGGTTGGTCGCTTCAAAGCGTCCATGAAGGAGTGGGGCCTGGCAGACAGCGCAGTATGTGAGTGTGGCGAGCCTGAGCAGACTGCCGACCACATAATCACCACCTGTCCTCTGTACAGACCTCCTTCAGAGGCTGGCCTCTTCCATGTGGGACCAGAGACGAGAGCGTGGCTTTGTGACACTGAGCTGGACATATGATGATGATACACGAAAGAGAGAGAGATGATCTCCTCTCCTCCTTCTCTCCTTCTCCTCATGTTCTTCTCATGTTCTCCTCATGTTCTCCACATGTTCTCCTCATGTTCTCCTCATGTTCTCCTCATGTTCTCCTCACTTTTTCCTAATTTTCTCCTCATGTTCTCCTCACTTTTTCCTAATTTTCTCCTCATGTTCTCCTCATGTTTTCCCTGCCCGGGGCTCAGCAGGCGTTAAATAACCCTGTCTGTCTTTTGTTGAGTCGTGTACACAACCACACCTGTTCATATATCAGCCTTTGTTAAGACACACAGGCACACACACACACACACACACACACACACACACACACACACACACACATCCACGAACACACCAGACACACACACACAAACACACACACACACACACACACACACACACACACACACACACACACACACACACACACACACACACACACACATCTACAGGTTGTACAGCAGGAGAACAGGAGAACTCCCTTCACCCTGACAGCAGCACAGGTACTTCATGTTCTGTACTCTGGACCCATTATTGATAGAGGTGATTATATATATAGGGATTATTGATATCGAGGATTATAGATATAGCTGATTACAGCTATAGCTGATTATAGATATAGTTAATTATAGATATAGCTGATTATAGATATAGTTGATTATTGATATAGTTGATTATATATATAGGTATTTAGTGATATAGCAGATTAGTGATATAGCTCATGATAGATGTAGATGCTTATATATAGGTGATTATAGATATAGCTGATTATAGATGTAGCTGATTATAGATATAGCTGATTATAGATATGGGTGATTATAGATATAGCTGATTATAGATATGGGTGATTATTGATATAGATGATTATAGATATAGCTGATTATAGATATAGCTGATTATAGAGTGTGGCTGATTATAGATATAGCTGATTATATATGTAGCTGATTATAGATATAGCTAATTATAGATGTAGCTGATTATAGATATGGGTGATTATTGATATAGCTGATTATAGATATGGGTGATTATAGATGTAGCTGATTATAGATATGGGTGATTATTGATATAGCTGATTATAGATATGGGTGATTATAGATGTAGCTGATTATAGATATGGGTGATTATTGATATAGCTGATTATAGATATGGGTGATTATAGATGTAACTGATTATAGATATGGGTGATTATTGATATAGCTGATTCATGTAATAGAAAAGAGTCATTCATACCCATGATGTAAAACATTGACCGCAACATCAACTCAAACTCTGTGAAGGAAATGAAGGAAAGTTGCAGCCCCTGACGGGATTGGCCAGGGCAGGTGGACCTACCCGAGGGTCGTCATGGTGACGATGGTGTACCAGAACGAAGCGGGGATGCTGGTGAACTTGCTGGAGGCGGAACTTTTCTCCGCGTAGAACATGATGGTGGCGAAGATGATGATGGCCATGGTGAGGGAGAAGAGCAGGAAGCCCAGCTCCGAGGCGCAGCTCTTCAGCGTGTAGCCCAGGATGCGCAGGCCGGCAGAATGCCGGGAGAACTTGAAGATGCGGAAGACCCGGAACACCCGGAGGGTGACGAAGGCGCCGCTCACGTCCTCGTTGTCCGGCATCACCAGACCGATGTAGTAGGGCAGGATGGCCACCACGTCGATGATGCTCATCACCGAGCGCATGAAGAGGTAGCGGCTAGGGGCGGCGAACAGCCGCAGCAGGTACTCCACGGTGAAGATCAGGACGCACGCCGTGTCCAGGCAGAAGAAGGCCACAGAGTAACGCTCGCCGCACGACGCCTCCGTCAGCCGCTGGGGGGCGGCGCCGCAGGGCACCGTCTCCACCACGTTGGCCAGCACCGACACGGCGATGAAGAAGCCGGTGACGTAGTAGAACACCAGGGCTTTGGTGCTGGTGTGGGGATTCTCGAAGGCCCGCCACATGTTCTCCCGGAACGTCATGTCGGGCGGGACCGCCTCGTTGGTCTGGTCGCTCTCCTCGTCGTCCTGGAGCCGCTCCTGGTTCTCCCGCCGCCGGTCCTTGTACTCCTCGTAGCAGCAGTCCCCGATGATCTCGGGGATGATGCCAAAGAAGGCCAGCTCCTCGTCGTAGGCCGAGATGCACTCGGACCGCGGGTAGTGCAGCCTCCCGGTGCGGTAGAAGTTCAGGATGTGCCTGAAGAGGGCGGGGTCCCGGTCGAAGAAGTACTCTTTGCTCTCGTCGTGGAAGAAGAAATCTTTCTCCGAGCTGCCCAGCAGCGTGTCCGGGAAGCGCTCTAGCGTATTCTGCCACGTCTGGAACTTGGTGCCGCTGATGTTGAGCACCAGGAGGCGGTCCTGCCTCCTGACGTGGTCGTTCGGGGGAAGGGGCATCGCCGCGCTAGCCACCGGCATCCAGCCGATCGTGGCGGCCCGGGCAAACGGCAGCCATGCTGCAACACCACCCGCCGCCATCTTGGGAAGCGGTCCGGATTCAGGTTCTCGGAGGTCCGGATCTCTTCAGGTTCTCAGTGGTCCGGATTCAGGTTCTCGGAGTTCGGATTCAGGTTCTAGGAGGTCCGGATTAAGGTTCTAGGAGGTCCGGATAGATTCAGGTTCTCGGAAGTCCGGATTCAGGTTCTAGGAGGT
>CM051022.1:2797056-2809556 GCA_027704905.1 Muraenolepis orangiensis | reverse complement strand
TTTTTATAGGCTACGACACGTGATGGTCGGCGATACGCTGCCGCGCGCTATGCATAAGTTAGACTATCGTTGGGCATAAGTTGTGAACGCCGGCAAAACGCTAAGTATTCATTGGTATAAGTTATCTATAAGTTATCTATAAGTTATCGAAACGTTCTATATAAGTTACTAATACGTTATGTATACGTTATGTACGTTGATAGTTATTATTATAGCGTATTAGCGTTTTAGAGACATTTTGATACGTTGGCATACGCTGGCTAAATCGTCAAGGTGTGACAGGGCCATAGAGTGCATTTCATTCCTAACAAGTCTCCAAGAACTGAGCCACTTCTCAAGTAAAAGTACAATAAGTTGGCAAACAATATAACAATATCTAACTAACACGCAAACAACTACTTAGCAAGACACTAGTACGCTAGTAAAAAGTGATAAGAGGGTGCACTAGGAGGAAGAATCCGGGTAGTTTTTCCTGAAGAGGTGAGTTTTCACCTGCGGGCGGAAGATGGGCAGAGACTCTGCAGTCCTGACATCCGTGGGGAGTTCATTCCACCACTTTGGGGCCACAGGACAGAGAAGAGCCATGACCGCGTAGATCGGCCACAAGGGCCCCTAAGCGAGGGGGGCAAGCAGATGGCTCGAAGTAGCACAGCGATACATTACACACTGTCTGGTCCACACACTGTCTGGTCCACACACCGTGTGGTCCACACACCGTCTGGTCCACACACCGTCTGGTCTACACACCGTCTGGTCCACACACCGTCTGGTCCACACACCGTCTGGTCCACACACCGTCTGGTCCACACACCGTCTGGTCCACACACCGTCTGGTCCACACCGTCTGGTCCACACACCGTCTGGTCCACACACCGTCTGGTCCACACCGTCTGGTCCACACACCGTCTGGTCCACACACACCGTCTGGTCCACACACCGTCTGGTCCACACACCGTCTGGTCCACACACCGTCTGGTCCACACACCATCTGGTCTACACACCGTCTGGTCCACACCATCTGGTCTACACACAGACTGGCCTACACACCGTCTGGTCCACACACCGTCTGGTCCACACTGACTGGTCCACACACAGTCTGGTCCACACACAGTCTGGTCAACACACCACCTGGTCGTCACACATCTTCCTCATTACAGGTGTGATCTCTCAGCTCCTTAAAATCACACTAACAAACACAGTGGTTCGCAGCCGGTTCTCCAGGCCAACGCTCTGACATGTGTATGAATGTGTATGAATATATGATCACATGTTCATCACACACACACACACACACACACAGACACACACACAGACACACACACACACACACACACATCAGCCTAGACGGATCCACTACCTGGGAAGAAGCCTGGGCTGAGTCTGTATTCTGTTGGATACTATGTAAATATAGAGAGAGAGAGAGAGAGAGAGAGAGAGAGAGAGAGAGAGAGAGAGAGAGAGAGAGAGAGAGAGAGAGAGAGAGAGAGAGAGAGAGAGAGAGAGAGAGAGAGAGAGGGGCCGAGAGAGAGACAGAGAGACAGAGAGAGAGGGAGAGTGATGCTGTCAACAGGAGTGCATAAATGATGTCATCCAGGATAATGATGAATTGTTGGGCAATAATGACTAGCGTGTGTGTGTGTGTTTGTGTGTGTGTGGTGTGTGTGTGTGTGTGTGTGTGTGTGTGTGTGTGTGTGTGCGCGCAGTTAAAACTATTCTGGTCCCCCATGATATAAAACTTGATTAAAACTTCTCGATGTGAAAACAAGCCTAAAGCAAAACCACAGCTTTGGGCCCAAGGAACCTCATATTACACGATATGATATGATATGATATAATATAATATAATGTTATATTATATTATATAGTGCTGTGTTCTTCTTGTAAGGAATATGAACTACTTCTCACAGCAAGTCCCAATCAGACCGTCTGTGTTCAGGCTGTTTGGAAAGTGCAAACGCAGCAATATTTATTAAACTAGTGAGATACCAGACTAGGAGACTAAAATAGTGAAGATACCAGGACTAGGAGACTAAACTAGTGAGATACCAGGACTAGGAGACTAAACTAGTGAAGATAACCGGACTAGGAGACTAAAGACTAAGTAACATCAGGACTATTATGGACTTGAATGTGGGCTCTAAAACAACACAGGATCAGCTACAGTACAGGGACCAGTACAGGGACCAGTACAGGGTACAGGGACCAGTACAGAGGGACCAGTACAGGGACCAGTACAGGGACCAGTACAGGGACCAGTACAGGGACCAGTACAGTACAGGGACCAGTACAGGGACCAGTACAGAGGGACCAGTACAGGGACCAGTACAGGGACCAGTACAGTACAGGGACCAGTACAGGGACCAGTACAGTACAGGGACCAGTACAGGGACCAGTACAGGGACCAGTACAGGGACCAGTACAGGGACAAGTACAGGGACAAGTACAGGGACCAGTACAGGGACCAGTACAGGGACCAGTACAGGGACCAGTACAGGGACCAGTACAGTACAGGGACCAGTACAGGGACCAGTACAGGGACCAGTACAGGGACCAGTACAGGGACCAGTACAGGGACCAGTACAGTACAGGGACCAGTACAGTACAGGGACCAGTACAGGGACCAGTACAGGGACCAGTACTGGGACCAGTACAGGGACCAGTACAGTACAGGGACCAGTACAGGGACCAGTACAGGGACCAGCTACAGAACAGGGACCAGTACAGTACAGGGACCAGTACAGGGACCAGTACAGGGACCAGTACAGGGACCAGCTACAGTACAGGGACCAGTACAGTACAGGGACCAGTACAGGGACCAGTACAGGGACCAGCTACAGTACAGGGACCAGTACAGGGACCAGTACAGGGACCAGAACAGGGACCAGTACAGTACAGGGACCAGTACAGGGACCAGAACAGGGACCAGTACAGTACAGGGACCAGTACAGGGACCAGTACAGTACAGGGACCAGTACAGTGACCAGCTACAGTACAGGGACCAGCTACAGTACAGGGACCAGTACAGGGACCAGCTACAGTACAGGGACCAGCTACAGTACAGGGACCAGTACAGGGACCAGCTACAGTACAGGGACCAGTACAGTACAGGGACCAGTACAGGGACCAGTACAGGGACCAGCTACAGTACAGGGACCAGTACAGGGACCAGTACAGGGACCAGCTACAGACAGGGACCAGTACAGGGACCAGCACAGGGACCAGCTACAGTACAGAAAAAAGAGGCCAAGTGAGGATGTGCCGCATGGTTCTTCCCCAGCGAGATAAAAATAGTTCACTTCTTTAAGACAACAAAGGGAACATCTAGAGTGAAAGAAAGAGGGCTTCTGTATCAGGGGTCAAAAGTCATCTGGTATACCACAGCCCCAGGCATCTGTTACATATTAAAGCATTAGAACCTCTAAGGAGGAAGCTGTCATCACTGACCATGAAGCCAGCTAGAAATAGTGTCTTTGTTCAGGGATGAATACAATTACATTACATTTCTAAAATGTTGGGATAAGGGTAACTGTATATTATTGTAACTATAAAGAGGTTTCTGATCAGTTATACACTCATATTATTGTAACTATAAAGAGGTTTCTGATCAGTTATACACTCATATTATTGTAACTATGAACAGGTTTCTGATCAGTTATACACTCATATTATTGTAACTATAAAGAGGTTTCTGATCACTTTCTAATATAAATATTCATTCCTCGGGTTATATACTGCAGACTCTTCTCCTCTCTCGACCCTTCACCCTAAGCTGTGCTAACAGCGCCCTCTACCGGTCACTAACATTACCTACAGGCATAACGTATGGACACTAGTGTCTTCTTATTATAATGCTTCTATACATCTCTCCATGTAGCTTAACTGATAACACTACAACCAATATCCATTGTTTTAATAATAATTGAATCACCCTCTGTATTTTAACACTCGATATCCGATATGAATAATCCTACCGTATGACTTACAATGTTGAATTCAATGTGTCCCATTCCAGATGTATTTTGGAAAACATTAGGTAGGACTTACTAAACACATTTTATAAACATTTTATAAAACCTTTTATATTGTTATTTGTTGTTTGTTTGTTGCAATACCTCTGAGAACCAACAGACGGCGACACAACCATGTAAACTCACTGGTGTTGTGACGGTTTGTTTGTTTTATGTGAACAGATTTGTATTACTCACACCGTTTAAAAGACTGAACTAATAATCAATGGTGAACACATGAATGTGGGTCTGAATTATTATTATTATTATTATTATTATTATTATTATTATGATGATTATTATTATTATTAGCAATTATTGTCTTGACTTACAACTGTATTTTAAACTCTAGTATCTCTTTAAGTGAAGTAACGGTTCACAGATAAATAACAGTTTAGACTATTTTTTATATTAAATGATCACTATATAATAATAATAATAATAATAATGATCATAATAACAGTAATAATTAAATCACATGTTGATTGAAGAGTCCGATCTGAAAGTCCCGCCCCGCCACGCGACCCCAAAGTCCTCACGAGCGAGTCGCTCTGCTCCTCTTCTCTGCTCTTCTTGTATTACTGTTGTGCTCCTCTAGTGCTCCTGTTGTGCTCCTCTCCTGCTCCTGTTGTGCTCCTCTCCTGCTCCTGTTGTGCTCCTCTCCTGCTCCTGTTGTGCTCCTCTCCTGTTCCTCTCCTGTTCCTGTCCTGCCCCTTCTCGTCAGTCGGACGGAGTTCTCCGGACCCAAACACGGGTCGTGTTAGCGGAGTTGCTCCTTGTTGCTCTTTACGGACACCGAGCTCCGTGGAAGACGAAGTTTTTAACGATCGTTGAAAAGTAGTTCCGTTCTTCGGGGGAACTATAAGAAGGTCATCAGCCGAGCGGTTCTCCGGGAATCTGAGACCAAACAAATGGTCGGTTCTCCGGGGAACTAAGAAGAAGAACAACAACAACGGAGCTTCGCTGCTCGTCGACGCCGGGATGAGCGGGGTCTCGGCGGGCAGCGCCGGCTGCTCCTCGGCGCCGGGCGGCCGCTTCGTTCACTACTTCTCCGTCTGTGGACTGGACACCGAAACCGGGCTGGAACCGGACGAGCTATCCGGTAGGACACACACACACACACACATACACACACACACACACACACACATAAAAACACACACACACACACACACACACACACACACACACACACACACACACACACATAGACACACACACACACACACACACACAGACACATAAAAACACATACACACACACACACACACACACACACACACACACACACACACACACACACATAGACACATAAAAACACACACACACACACACATAGACACATAAAAACACACACACACATAGACACACACAGACACACACACATAAACACACACACACATAAACACACACACACAGAGACACACGTTGATATTGTCCGTTACTGATGAAGAGGACACTTCCAGAATGAGAAGACAACAATGGTCCGTGGTTCTGAGGAGTGTGTTCTTGATGGTTCTGAATGTTCTTTATGGTTCTGAGGAGTGTTTTCTTGATGGTTCTGAATGTTCTTTATGGTTCTGAGGAGTGTGTTCTTGATGGTTCTGAATGTTCTTTATGGTTCTGAGGAGTGTGTTCTTAATGGTTCTGAATTTTCTTTATGGTTCTGAGGAGTGTGTTCCTGATGGTTCTGAATGTTCTGTATGGTTCTGAGGAGTGTGTTCTTAATAGCCGAATAGGGAAGAGATGGTACGTCGTTCATAACCATCATCCTGGCTATTGATATAATATGGTCTATGGTTTATTTATACTGCTGTTAAACTACAACATTCTGGACTTTATGTAGTTGTATTGACTCATTAACACGTGTGTGTGTATAGTTCAACAAGTCTTTGTGCTGCGTTCATGTTCTCTAGAGGGTTTATGGTTCTCTCTAGAACCCTGCCTGGGGACAGAGGACACAGGGGTAGAACGAATAGATTAACTTAACTGTGTGTGTGTGTGTGTGTCTCGGATGGACCGTTTGATGATGTCATTGTGTCATGTGACGTCATCACAGTGTACAGAGTCCCCCCCCCTCCCTAGGGGGCCGGCTGGCATATGTTGAGTCTGTTGTGTTGAAACTGTTTACCAATCACATTATTGATCCTTCCTTGTGGGGACGTCACAAGACCAGGCTCATTTAGGAGGGATTGGTTTTGTTTAACATTTGTAGCTATTTTTAAAGAATACATGGACCTATAAAGTGGTGGTTGATTGGAAGTGTGTGTGTGTGTGTGTGTGTGTGTGTGTGTGTGTGTGTGTGTGTGTGTGTGTGTGTGTGTGTGTGGTGTGTGTGTGTGTGTGTGTGTGTGTGTGTGTGTGTGTGTGTGTGTGTGTGTGTGTGTGTGTGTGTGTGTGTGTGTGTGTGTGTGTGTGTGTGTGTGTGTGTGTGTGTGTGTGTGTGTGTGTGTGTGTGTGTGTGTGTGTGTGTGTATAAATATAACCTGATGCTCTCTGGTCCACATTCCAACACACCAGAGGCATTGTGGGTCGGTGGAACCACAGGACCCTAATGGGGCAGCCATTCTCAGGACACACACACACACACACACACACACACACACACACACACACACACACACACACACACACACACACACACACACACACACACACACACACAGGTTCCTCGTGATGAACCAGACATGAAAGTCAGGATCTTTTTTGTGGTGCCAGAGACGACAAAAGAGAGACTTCCTCCTCTTCCCTCTTCCTCTTCTCCTCTCCTTCTTTCATCTCCCTGCGTCTCCCTCCTTCACACCTCTCTGGCTCCTCACACCTGGATGACACACCCCCCCCCCCCCCCGACACCCTATTTAGTTCAACAGAGCTTTATTGGTATGGAAAACAGACATTAACATTACATTACATATCACTTACAGTAAGGTCATTCAACAGGTAGGTACAAGAGAACTACTAGTCACCATAATAATGTAATATACATACACATATACACATATATAATATAACATAATACGTAATAACAGGGTTATAATGGGCGGCAGTAGCTCAGAAGGTAGAGCGGTCCTCTTTGTAAAAACTGTGGAGGTGTCCTTGAGCAAGACCCCCTGACCCTAACTGCTCCTGACGCGCTGTCTCCTTGCATGACCGACTCCAACGTCCGTGGGTGAACGTGTGTATGACTGGGTGAACGTGTGTATGACTGGGTGAACGTGTGTATGACTGGGTGAACGTGTGTATGACTGGGTGAATGTGAGGCATGACTTGTAAAGGCAGTCCATTTACCATAAGGTCATTCAACAGGTAGACAAGAGAACTACTAGTCGCCATAATAATATAATAAATAATAATAATAAATACATGCATATACACATATATAATAACGTAATATATAATATATTACATTACATCATACACATACATAATAACATCATATATAATACATAACATTACATCATACACATATATAATAACATCATATATAATACATTTCCTCCAAGAGCAGAACCAGTGCTCAGGTAAAAGTACAATAAGTTGTCGTAGAGTTGACACAATAAGAACCTCAAACAGAACGATGGCCGAACCAGACATATACAAAGTACTTTATATAGAGCACAGTTCTGGAAGAAGTGAAAACAGTGAGAAACGTAACATGGTTATGGTTGGGAGTCAATTGAACTCTTTCCTTCATTCATACTTCACTTGGATTAACTTCATACTATACTGAGAGTACCTTAGTACCTTCGTACGACACTGAGAGTACCTTCACACGACACTGAGAGTACCTTCATACGACACAGAGTACCTTCACACGACACTGAGTACCTTCACACGACACTGAGAGTACCTTCATACGACACTGAGAGTACCTTCATACTACACTGAGAGTACCTTCACACTACACTGAGAGTACCTTCACACTACACTGAGAGTACCTTCACACTACACTGAGAGTACCTTCACACTACACTGAGAGTACCTTCACACTACACTGAGAGTACCTTCACACTACACTGAGAGTACCTTCACACGACACTGAGAGTACCTTCACACTACACTGAGAGTACCTTCACACTACACTGAGAGTACCTTCACACGACACTGAGAGTACCTTCACACTACACTGAGAGTACCTTCACACGACACTGAGTACCTTCACACGACACTGAGAGTACCTTCCCACGACACTGAGAGTACCTTCACACTACACTGAGAGTACCTTCACACGACACTGAGAGTACCTTCACACTACACTGAGAGTACCTTCACACTACACTGAGAGTACCTTCACACTACACTGAGAGTACCTTCACACGACACGAGAGTACCTTCACACTACACTGAGAGTACCTTCACACGACACGAGAGTACCTTCACACTACACTGAGAGTACCTTCACACTACACTGAGAGTACCTTCACACTACACTGAAGTACCTTCACACTACACTGAGAGTACCTTCACACTACACTGAGAGTACCTTCACACGACACTGAGAGTACCTTCACACTACACTGAGAGTACCTTCACACTACACTGAGAGTACCTTCATACGACACAGAGTACCTTCACACTACACTGAGAGTACCTTCATACGACACTGAGAGTACCTTCACACTACACTGAGAGTACCTTCACACTACACTGAGAGTACCTTCACACTACACTGAGTACCTTCACACTACACTGAGAGTACCTTCACACGACACTGAGAGTACCTTCACACGACACTGAGAGTACCTTCACACTACACTGAGAGTACCTTCACACTACACTGAGAGTACCTTCATACGACACAGAGTACCTTCACACTACACTGAGAGTACCTTCATACGACACTGAGAGTACCTTCATACTACACTGAGAGTACCTTCATACGACACTGAGAGTACCTTCACACTACACTGAGAGTACCTTCACACTACACTGAGAGTACCTTCACACTACACTGAGAGTACCTTCATACTACACTGAGAGTACCTTCACACGACACTGAGAGTACCTTCACACGACACTGAGAGTACCTTCACACGACACTGAGAGTACCTTCACACGACACTGAGAGTACCTTCACACGACACTGAGAGTACCTTCACACGACACTGAGAGTACCTTCACACTACACTGAGAGTACCTTCACACTACACTGAGAGTACCTTCACACTACACTGAGAGTACCTTCATACTACACTGAGAGTACCTTCATACTACACGGAACTTGACCATCTTCCCCAATAAAAGGCCAATGTTAACCAGCAAGTGACACTGTGTATAAGTACACGCCTATAAGTATATGCCTGTGTTTTAAATATACACCCGGTTATTTGTACTGGCAAACTGAACCTGGAGGGTTTAGTTTAGTTTGGTCTGACGGTGTCCAGAGGAACAAGACCTACTACAAGATATACTAGTGTACTAAACTACAATAGTGCACTACACAAGTATACTAATGTAGTATACTACTGTAGTGTGCTGACCTTTGATATCCATATTTTGTGATATTATGTTTATTTTTGTAGTGGTCATTAAGGCACATTTCAAAGGTCTTGTTTGCTCATTATCATCTGACATGTTTGAGGGTTATTATAAGGGTTATTATGATAATGATGGGAGAACCTCTTGGCTGTTCTGCTTTTGTATCACATAATGTATCACATTATCGTGGACAAAAGAGAATTAATTAAATCATGTTTTTGACAGTCAACACTGTCCAGTGTTCGGTCATGGCCCATGTAGGTACATGCTGTACAAGCACACTGTAATGAATTTAATGATCTGATCTGGCCTCTCTCTCTCTCTCTCTCTCTCTCTCTCTCTCGCGCTGACGTACTTTGGGTAATCCTCAGAGCAGGTCTATCTTGTGTAGAGGACAGGTCTGGACTCGGTGAACAACAGTGTGTCTCCGGTGTGTTCCTTCACATGTTCTTATGATGGTACCAAAGGGTAAACCGTGAAAACAATCACATTTTCTGCTTCTCTTACTGCTTCTGAAAGTTCATCTTGGGCCCTCCTTTCACATTAGATTAGATTCTAATGTATTGTCGTTGGACAGCAGAAGTACAGTACAGCGGAAATCATTTAGCCATCTAACCAGAGTGCAAATGTTGCAGTAAAGTGTGCATGGTAATATATAATGTACAGGGGTTAAATAGGATGTAAAGACAGTCTACTAGGTATAAAAACAGGTATAAAATAACTGCAATTATATCAACAGGATACATATAAATGTATAAACAGCTGGTAGGGAGCAGGGATGTGCAGTTGTATCAACAGTTGAAGATTAATATATATATATATATATATATATATATATATATATATATATATACAGTGCTGCTCGAAAGTATGTGAACCCCCTAGACATGGTCATTGTAATTGTACAAAAATGTAAAATAACCTTATTAAATGTATATCCAAACACCAATTTGTAAAGCAGGACTTTCCAAATAATGGACACAAACAAAGAAAAATGATGTATTTTCATTATTTATTCAAAAAAGTGGTTTCTCCCACAAAAACTGAAAATATGACTTGTGCAAAAGTATGTGAACCCTTTTGGTTAATAGCGTGTGGCACCTCCTTTTGCAGCCATTACTGCAATCAAACGTTTTCTATAGCCACTGACCAGTCTCTCGCATCTGCTGTGGGGGATTTTTGCCCACTCTTCCTTGCAGAACTCAGCCAGTTGAGAAAGGTTGGAGGGACATCTGGCATGTACCCCCCGCTTCAGGTCTAGCCACAACATTTCAATTGGATTGAGGTCCGGACTTTGACTTGGCCAATCCAGAGTACGAATCCTCTTTTTTCTGAACCATTCCTTGGTAGATTTGCTGGTATGTTTTGGGTCGTTGTCTTGTTGAAAAACCCATTTACGGCCCAGTTTCAACTTCCTGACTGATGGCTGGAGATTCTTATCAAGAATTTGCTGATACACTTCAGAATTCATGTTTCCCTGGATGATATGGAGTTGTCCAGGTCCAGAAGCAGAGAAGCAGCCCCATACCTTAACATTTCCACCACCATGCTTCACTGTTGGGATGAGGTTCTTTTCTTCATGTGCTGTGTTGGTTTTTCTCCAAACAAAGCGCTTACGATTATGACCAAATAATTATATTTTGGACTCATCTGTCCAGAGAATGGACTTCCAGAAGGCCTCTGGTTTGTCCAAGTTCTCTCTGGCAAAGTTTAAACGGGCAGCTTTGTTCTTTTTGGAGAGCAGAGGCTTCCTTCTAGCAACCCTCCCATGAATGTCGTGTTGGTTCAATTTTCGTCTAATTGTAGACGCATGTACATTTACACCTGACGCTGCCAGAGAGCTCTGCAACTCTTTAGAGGTGATGTGTGGGTTGTCCTTTACCTGATTTATTATTCTACGGGTGCTTCTTGATGTTAGTTTTAATGGGCGTCCACTTCTAGGCAAAGATGCGGTCATCTTGGACGCCCTCCATTTGTAAATTATTTGCCTCACCGTGGATGGATGGAGCTGGAATCGTTTGGAGATTGTCTTGTAGCCTTCTCTAGACTGATGGGCTGTCAGTACCATTTTCTTGATTTCCTCGGGTATCTCCTTTCCTCTTGGCATGGTTGATTCGTATGGGTACACCCTGGCACTGCAGTCGTTTGGTTGTTTTTCTCTCTCTTTTAATCTGTGTTGTCCAACCCTTTTCCTAATGATGTCTCATTTGATTGGTTTGCTTAATTGACTAATTAAGCACCCAAAAGTGTTTCACCTGAATCTGTTACCTCCTTGACTTTACCAATACAGCTGGGGGTTCACTTACTTTTGCACATCCACTAATTCCATGTTTCATGTATTTTTTTGGCTACTCACACAATTCCCTCTAAAAAAGTACAGGAACTGTTAAACATAAACCTGACATTTCATATATGTAAAACTTGTGATGATAAAATAGGAAAATCATGGTAAAACAACAGAAAACTCTTAACTGTTCAAGGGGTTCACATACTTTCGAGCAGCACTGTATATATATATGAGTTCAGATGGCTCTTCACATACATGTCAGTGGTGCAGAATAGCAGGTTCTGAGTTCCCTGTGGAGGATTTCTACTCTACTAGATTCTACTCTTGAGGTCTGTAGCGGTCTGTGGCCCGAAGGGCCCGGTATAAAGTTACCAAAACAAAATACTAATTGCCATAATCGAAGCAGCGCATTGGGCTTCCATCGCCGCAGGGTACTCGGCCCAGCTAGACTCTTCCCTCCGTCTCTTCTACTGAGGTTCTACCGAGGCCTGAGGTTCCCTGAGGTTCTATTGAGCCTTAACTCGGCAGCTGCTCTGAACTTGGCTGTCCTTCCTTCCCACGTGATGCTTTGAGGCGGTACGCCTCTCAGCGAGGCCCACGCGGAGGTCGAGGGTCGGAGGTCAGAGTCAAGTGATGTGGGGGCCGACTGGTATTGATGGATCATCACATCTCCTCCTCCTCCTCCCTGTGTCCCTGCTGGGATGGTTCTCCTCCTCTCCCCCTCTATT
>CM051022.1:2787056-2794556 GCA_027704905.1 Muraenolepis orangiensis | reverse complement strand
TCTCTTTCTCTTTCTCTCTCTCTCTCTCTCTCTCTTCCCCCCCCCCCTTGTCGGTCTCTCCTCATTCAAATCAGTAACAAAGCAGCGTGTTGACAGGGTGTGATGACATCACCGGACCCCCATCACTCCTCTGAGAGAGAGACAAGACTCCCAACACAGGGCCCTTGTCACACACACACACACAGTGAGACGCACATGTGTACACACACACACACAGCATACATAACATACAGAGCATGTGTGTTCATGTCAAATTTAATCTCAGTTTAGCCTGTGATACATGATGACTGACATGATGGACCCCCTGGAGCCTCATCCTCATCATGTAATGATGATGAATGGACGAGTCGTGGTGTTAACCCCTCGCCTCTTGTTGTCCCGTTGCCAAGGAGACAGATGGTGGGTGATGCTATCCACTCGACACTGCCAGTGTTGGGTCTCTCTCTCGCTCTCTCTCCCTCCCCCCCCCCCCCCCCCCCCCAATGGTTCCAATCGTCTGTGTAGTGGAATGTAGAGCTCAGCCAATCAGAGCACCCGATTAGCCTGTAACCCAGCAGTACGACACCGTTGACAACTATGAGCACGAGGCTGCGTTCAGCTCCCCGTTGACGACTATGAGCACGAGGCTGCGTTCAGCTCCCCGTTGACAACTATGAGCACGAGGCTGCGTTCAGCTCCCCGTTGACAACTATGAGCACGAGGCTGCGTTCAGCTCCCCGTTGACGACTATGAGCACGAGGCTGCGTTCAGCTCCCCGTTGACCAATCAAGGAATATTGCTGCCCCATTGTTTACCGTTGCTAAGCAGCAGCTTTTCACAAAACTTTAAAACGTTTTATTGGCCTGTCAACATATCCTGGATGTTAGCTGTTGCTGTATCATATATATATAAACACTATATATATCTATATCTATATCTATATCTATATCTATATCTATAAACACTATATATATCTATATCTATATCTATATATCTATATATATAAACACTATATATATCTATATCTATATCTATATCTATATATACATACAATGTATATATATATATATATATATTAGTCAAATGTGTGTGTGTGTATTTACGCATTTGACTGTCATTTGTGATACATTTTTTATATTTGAATGGTTCTGTATTAAAAGGGTTGAGATCCTAATCATTGTATCAACATCTCATTAATGCTCCGTATTGTGGTGGAGGAACAGTGTTCTGGAACAGTGTTCTGGTGGAGGAACAGTGTTCTGCTGGAGGAACAGTGTTCTGCTGGAGGAACAGTGTTCTGGAACAGTGTTCTGGTGGAGGAACAGTGTTCTGGAACAGTGTTCTGCTGGAGGAACAGTGTTCTGCTGGAGGAACAGTGTTCTGGTGGAGGAACAGTGTTCTGGAACAGTGTTCTGGAACAGTGTTCTGGAACAGTGTTCTGGAACAGTGTTCTGGAACAGTGTTCTGGAACAGTGTTCTGGAACAGTGTTCTGCTGGAGGAACAGTGTTCTGCTGGAGGAACAGTGTTCTGGAACAGTGTTCTGGTGGAGGAACAGTGTTCTGGTAGACAGTGTTCTGCTGGACAGTGTTCTGGTGGAGGAACAGTGTTCTGGTAGATAGTGTTCAGCTGGACAGTGTTCTGGTGGAGGAACAGTGTTCTGGAACAGTGTCACAGGGTCAGTCTCTCCCTTGGTTTTCTCTCCTACCTTCCTTTCTTTGTCTTTCTCTTCCTCTCATACATTGGAATAACATCAGTTACAGCTTGCTGGGTGTAGGTGAAGCACACACACACACACACACACACACACACACACACACACACACACACACACACACACACACACACACACACACACACACACACACACACACACACACACACACACACACACACACACACACACACACACACACACTACATATGTAGCCCACCAGACAGAGATGTATAATGCATGTGGAGTCTACTGCCTGGAGACACATTACACTGTGTGTGGGTGCTGTGTGTGTGTGTGTGTGTGTGTGTGTGTGTGTGTGTGTGTGTGTGTGTGTGTGTGTGTGTGTGTGTGTGTGTGTGTGTGTGTGTGTGTGTGTGTGTGTGTGTGTGTGTGTGTGGTGTGTGTGTGTGTGTGTGTGTGTGTGTGTGTGTGTGTGTGTGTGTGTGTGTGTGTGTGTGTGTGTGTGTTCATCCATTGACACTGTGTTGTCTCTCTCTGTCCTGCATGTCCGTAGCGTTGTACCAATGGCTTGAGGCAGATCTCCATGGCAACGATCCGGATGCTGCTACCAAAGGTAAATACCTCCGGTGGACCAATCAGGGACGATCTCATAGAATCCTTATCTTTATCGTGTGAATTCAAAATCAGACAAATAACAAACAAAATAATCTACGAGCCCTCTGATTGGGCGGTAAACAGCAAAGCCCTCTGATTGGATGATGAGGAGTGATGCGTGCTGACCTTAATCCCAGGGTTTTACCTGGAGCACACTTTATCAATCACACTCATCCTCTTATCTCTCTCTCTGTCTCTCTCTCTCTCACTATACTATCACCATACTATCACCATACTATCACTATACTATCACTTTACTATCACCATACGTTGCCGAACATTAACGATGGTATCGCTATAAATTATACTTTATCCCACACGTCTGAAGTCACTTATGTGGTTTTGTCTTTCTCTCCCTGTCTGTCTGTGTACCCCTGTCTGTCTGTCTGTCTATGTCCCACTATCCGTCTGTCTGTGTACCTTTCTCTGTCTGTCTTTCTGTCTGTGTCCCCCTATCCGTCTGTCTGTGTACCTTTCTCTGTCTGTCTGTCTGTACCCCTTTCTCTCTGTCTGGCTGTGTTCCTGTCTCTCCATATCTCCCCCTCCCTCCCTCCTAGGGGAAAACTTTGAGGAGAGTCCCCTCAGGAGAACTTTTAAGTCCAAGATCCTGGCCCACTTCCCTGAGACCGTGGAGTGGAACCCCTTTGACCAGGATGCCGTCAACATGGTAAGTGTTGAGCATACATAGTGTGTGTGTGTGTGTGTTTCTTTATTTGTTTGTGTGTCCACACAGTCTGAATTATTGAACCTCGTCTCGGCTTACTGAGTCCTGAAATCAAACGCCTCCTTGATGGTCATGTGGAAGATGGGAGAGAGACGTTGTTCTCTCTCTCTCTCTCTCTCTCTCTTCTCTTCTCTTTCTCTTTCTCTTTCTCTTCTCTTTCTCTCTTTTCTTCTCTCTGATTTATGATATATAATAATATTGTTCCTCCAGCTGTGTATTATAATGTTATATGATATTATTATGTATAATATATCATAATATTGTTCCTCCAGCGGTGCATTATAACTTATGATATATTATATATAATAATATTGTTCCTACAGCTGTGTATTATAACATTATGATATATTATATATAATAATATTATAACGTTATGATATATTATATATAATAATATCATAACATATTGTCCTCCAGCTGTGTATGCCCCGTGGGCTGTCCTTCCGGACCCAGGCCGACCCGAGGGACGACCTGTTCCACTCCTTCGTCATCACCCGGGAGGACGGCTCCCGTTACTACGGCTTCGTGCTGACCTTCTACGAGGAGGTCACCAGCCCCGCCGTCCTGGCCGCCATGCAGACCCTGTACCGCATGCACCAGGCCCAGCACGCCGTCCCCGCCTCCACCTCCTGCTGCTCCTCCTCCTCCAGTATGGACTCTCTAGCGAGCAGCGCCGACGAGCGCGTGGACTCCCCCTCGCCGCCCTCCATACCGGCCCCCTGCCCCGGAGGCTACGAGGCGTCCCGGGACACGCTGTACGTGTCCAAGGCGCTGTGCCTCCTGGCCCCCATGCCCTTCATGCGGGCGTGCCGCAGCTTCCTGTCCCAGCTGCACCGGGCCGTCACCGCCGCCCAGCCCCCACCGCTGCCCCTGGAGAGCTACGTCTACAACGTCCTGTACGAGGTCCCGCTGCCCGCCCCTGGGCGAGCCCTCAAGTTCCACGGCCCCTATGGCCCGGTGGTCTGCCGGAGGCCCGGCCCCGCGGAGCTGCCCCTGGCCGACTTCTCTCTGGGGGACGCTTTCGCCCTGCTGGGGGTGGACAACCTGCTGCAGCTCTACACCTGCACTCTGCTGGAGATGCAGCTGCTGCTCTACTCCCAGGGTGAGTGGGACTGACGGGGGGGGATACAAGATACAAGAGGTTTTATTGGTCAACTGCAACGGGTACATTGGAACGCTTACTCCCCATTCCCTCCCGCAGTATACAGAGGAGTCTGTACTGGTGACAGGGGGAGTCTGTACTGGTGACAGGGGGAGTCTGTACTGGTGACAGGGGGAGTCTACTGGTGACAGGGGGAGTCTGTACTGGTGACAGGGGGAGTCTGTTCTGGTGACAGGGGGAGTCTGTACTGGTGACAGGGGGAGTCTGTACTGGTGACAGGGGGAGTCTGTACTGGTGACAGGGGGAGTCTGTACTGGTGACAGGGTGAGTCTGTACTGGTGACAGGGGGAGTCTACTGGTTTGTGTTTGTCTGTGTGTCTGTGTCTGACGACCTGAAACAACCTGTTCTAGAACAATCCTAAAAAGAAACAACAAGTTGTGTGTTAATGTTGGAGCAGGTCGGGTCATGTCTTCTGTTTCCCTCAAAGACACTTTCACACAGACACACCGTGTACACACACACACACACACACACACACACACACACACACACACACACACACACACACACACACACCACACACACACACACACACACACACACACACACACACACACACGATGGGAGAAGGTGGAGGTGGTTATGGGTTGGAAGAGTAAAGCATGAATTGATAGATTAGAAATGGATTTATATTGTTAATCTGGAGAGATGAATCTATCATGGGAAGGAATTTCCATAGTAATCATGGTTTCTCCTCATGTCTGTCTCTCCGTCTCTCTCTCTCTCTCGCAGACTGCTGATGATATTAATAACCTTAATCATTAGCTTTAATAATAATAATATAATAATAATAATGCTATAATATAATAGTAATAATATAAGCTCTCTCTCCCAGACTGTGAGAGGCTGATGACGGTAGCGGAGGGCATCAACAGCCTCCTCTTCCCCTTCCAGTGGCAGCATGTGTACGTCCCCATCCTCCCTGCCTCCCTGCTGCACTTCCTGGACGCCCCGGTCCCCTATCTCATGGGCCTCCAGTCCAGGGAGGCCACAGACCGGTCCAAGCTGGAGCTCCCCCAGAAGGTACGGAGGAGGAGGGCTTCTTGTTGTGGTCTTAACTCCTAAAGGGGAACCCCTGACCAGTGACTTCACCACTCAATCAGCAGGTCACCTGGTGGTCACCTTGTCAGCCAATCAGCGGTGTTGCCTGCGGTAGAGTCTTCTTATACAGTGATTTTCAGATGATTTGGGCCCTTGTCGTTAAGGCTAGAAAAGATTGCTATTGGTTGATTTGTTATTGGTTGATTTGATCAGTAAAACATATAATAGTTTTCAATTTACTTTGCTCTAAATAGTCATTTTGTAACCCTTTTGGTTGGTGGTGTGTCACAAGATTCTTTTTAATGTAAAAAATGTGCCTTGGCTCAAAATAGGTTGAAAAATACTGTTCTAATACACATGGTGCTGGGGTCTGGTTCTCCTTTAAAGAGCAACCTGCAGGTTCATAGCAACGTCTCGAAGAGTGTTGGTTCCTAGAGCTTCGTCGTACTGTTCATCCTCCTCTTCTCCTCTTCCTCTTCCTCTTCCTCTCCTCCTCCTCCTCCTCTACCTCTACTTCCTCCTCCAGGCCAGCCTGTGCTTTGTGGACATTGATAACCAGCACATAGAGCTGCCGGAGGACTTCCCTCAGCTGCCCAACCTGGCGGAGTTCACGGAGGAGCTGAGCGACGTGCTGCTGCAGTACGGCATCTCTCCTGGAGGAGGAGGGGGGAGGTCCTCCAGACGAGGCGCCGCCACCACCGCCGTCTCCCCCTCCTCTCTCCGGCGAGGCGGGGGAGGACGCCTGGAGGAGGACGGAAAGAACGGTAACCTGGCGGGGGAGGAGCAGGCGGTGCTGGAGCTCCTGCAGGGCAACGCCACCCTGGAGAGACTGCAGGCACTGGCCAGACGGACCGGGGTCACCGTGGCCCGGGTGGATGCTCTGAGGGCGGGGGTCCTGCCCCGGGACCCGGGTCAGGGAGATCGGGGTCAGGGAGGTCCGGGTCAGGGAGGTCCGTCGAGGACGGCGGGGGAGGAGGAGGAGCTGGCCGACGCAAAGCTGAACGCGCAGCTGCGAGAGGTTTTCGCCGCCCGCTTTGCCGCCATGTTCTCGGACTATGAGGCCTTCGTCATCCACAGCCCCGACCTGCAGGCCTGGATCAGCAACCGGGAACAAATGCACAACTTTGACAAGGTACACACACTGTCTCTCGTTCTCACTCTCACTCACTCAATTTCTCACTAACTCTCACTCACAGTTCACCCTTACACACGTACAGGTACTTCTAAAGGGTTGATCACACACACACACACACACACACACACACACACACACACACACACACACACACACACACACACACACACACACACACACACACACACACACACACACACACACACACACACACACACACACACACACACACACACACACAGCGTAACCCACTCCGTCCCTCCCCCCAGGCGTCCTTCCTGTCCGACCAGCCCGAGCCGTACCTCCCCTTCCTGTCCCACTTCATAGAGACCCAGATGTTCGCCACCTTCATCGACCATAAGATCATGTCCCAGTGGGAGGCCAAGGAGCCGCTGCTGCGTGTGTTCGACGCGCGCATCAACAAGACCCGCCTCCACAACGTGAGGGCGCCAAGCCTTCGCTCCTCCCACTACCAGCGCTGCCCTCATCTCACCGAGGCTGGTAGGTTCTCCTTCAGCATCAGAGAGAGAGAGAGAGAGAGAGAGAGAGAGAGAGAGAGAGAGAGAGAGAGAGAGAGAGAGAGAGAGAGAGAGAGAGAGAGAGAGAGAGAGAGAGAGAGAGAGAGAGAGAGAGAGAGAGAGAGAGAGAGAGAGAGAGAGAGAGAGAGAGAGAGAGAGAGAGAGAGAGAGAGAGAGAGAGAGAGAGAGAGAGAGAGACTCGGAGGGGGCAGAGAGAGAGGGCATGGGCGGCAGTATAGCTCAGGAGGTAGAGTGGTCGCCTCACAACCGAAAGGTCGCTGGTTCGATCCCCCGGCTCGTCCTAGCAAAAAATGTCGAGGTGTCCTTGAGCAAGACACCCTAACCCTAACTGCTCCTGACGTGCTGGCTGTCTCCTTGCATGACTGACTCCGCCGTCGGTGTATGAATGGGTAATGTGAGGACTTGTAAAGCGCTTTGGATAAAAGCGCTATATAAAAGCTCCCATTATTATGTATAAGAGAGTGTGTGTGTGGTGGTGGGGGGGGATTGACCTTCAGAATGAAGGTCAATCTGTCATCTGTATCTTCTTCATATTCTGGACATCTCGAGGTCCTGGTTGAAGATTTCCGTTTGATAAATAAGGAAATAA
>CM051022.1:2744556-2782056 GCA_027704905.1 Muraenolepis orangiensis | reverse complement strand
GGAAGGCAGGGAAGATGAGGAGCAATAAGGGGATAAACCATCAGTATGAATAAACCATGAAGACTAAACGTTACTGGTCCATTAGGCAGCTGCTAACGCCCACAGGAGACTGAATAACTAACTAAACTGAATAAATAAATATACACACACACACACACACACACACACACACGCACATGAACACCATCACAAGGCTGACCTCTGACCTTTGGCCTGTCACGGCTGTCACACTAATCACACTGTCACACTAATTCTCTTAAGTGAATTGACAAATTATGTAAATTCATAAGCTACAGTAAGGAAATTGTCAAATAATGTTTAGTATATCGAGTATAATAAATAGTATGTATTGTATAGTAGAATTATTATTATTCATTTAATATATACTATATACTTTATAGTATATAGAATATAGATTATATTATACAATATATAATTGTATATCATATAGTTTATACCTGGGCTCTGTTTGTCCCTATATACTATATCATATATAGTATTTAGTTTATATTCTATATCTGTTTGTCCCAATAGACTGTATAATATATACTGTCGTATATTGTTTGTAGTATATTGTTTATAGTATATATCTGTTTGTCTCTCTATATACTATATAGTTTGTAGTATATAGTATATAGTCTATATCGGTTTGTCCCTCCAGTGATCCCGTACAGAGCGGTCATCATCCCCATCAGGAAGCTGAGTAACTCCATGACGACCTCTAACCCCTGGGTTTGTGTGTCGGGGGAGTTAGGAGACTCTGGGGTCATAAAGATCACTAAGAATGTTCTGGAGATGACCTTCGACGTGAGTCTGACTCCTCCACCTCTCCTCTTCACCTCCTCACCTCCTCCTCACCTCCTCTTCTCCTTCTCTCCTCCTCACCTCCTCTTTTCCTCCTCTTCTTCTCCTCATCTCATCATCTCCTCCTCACCTCCTATTTTCCTCCTTCTCATCATCTTCTCCTCACCTCCTCCTCTCCTATTCACCTCCTCCTTCTCTCCTCACCTCCTCTCCTCTCCACCTCCTCTCTGCCCGACTGTGTGTGTGTGTGTGTGTGTGTGTGTGTGTTGGTCATCACCTCCAGCCCTCTCATGCCAGTGTGTTAGTCATTTTGTCCTAACACATGTCTCCTCCCCCCCACCAGTCTGCATTCAGGCCCCAAACACACGTCTCCACCATGTTTAAGGTACCCCCCCCCACCTCTCCATCCTCCACCTCCTCGTCTCCTCATAACCTCTCCTTGCTAGAGACTCTCCTTGCTAGAGACTCTCCTTGCTAAAGACTCTCCTTTCTAGAGACTCTCCTTCCTAGGTCCTCGTCTGTATGCTGCTCCATGACTCCCTGTTACTAATCTCCTGTGTGCTGTCTGCTGCTTGCTCCACCTAACACCGCCCGGGTGGATTAGGACCTGTTCTTGGTTCCACTAACACTCTCTCTAACCTCACCAGAAACCTTCTCCAGGTGTGTCAGTGTAACTTATCCAGGTGTGTCAGTGTAACTTATCCAGGTGTGTTAGTGTAACTTATCCAGGTGTGTTAGTGTAACTTATCCAGGTGTGTTAGTGTAGCTTAATTATTATAATAATAATTATTATTATTATTAGTGTTACTTCTCCAGGTGTGTTAGTGTAGCTTCTCCAGGTGTGTTAGTGTAGCTTCTCCAGGTGTGTTAGTGTAGCTTCTCCAGGTGTGTTAGTATCTTCTCCAGGTGTGTTAGTGTTACTTCTCCAGGTGTGTTAGTGTTACTTCTCCAGGTGTGTTAGTGTAACATCTCCAGGTGTGTTAGTGTAACATCTCCAGGTGTGTTAGTGTAACATCTCCAGGTGTGTTAGTGTAACATCTCCAGGTGTGTTAGTGTAACATCTCCAGGTGTGTTAGTGTAACATCTCCAGGTGTGTTAGTGTAACTTTTCCAGGTGTGTGAGTGTAACTTCTCCAGGTGTGTTAGTGTGACTTCTCTAGGTGTGGAAGAGTGACTTCTCCAGGTGTGTTAGTTTAACTTTAGTGTAACTTCTCCAGGTGTGTGAGAGTCTCTCCAGGTGTGGGGTCTCCCAGGTGTGGAGTTCTTCCAGTGTTAGAGTGTCTTCTCCAGGTGTGTGAGAGTCTCTTCTCCAGGTGTGTGAGAGTCTCTTCTCCAGGTGTGTGAGAGTCTCTTCTCCAGCTGTGTTAGTGACCACTCCAGGTGTGTCAGAGTGTAACTCCTCCATGTTTTGTGTTCAGTGTCAGAACCTGGGCAAGTTGACCTCGGCCCAACTGGGTCACGACAATGCTGGCCTTCTAGCCAAGTGGCTGGTGGACTGTGTGATGGTCCGCAATGAGATCACCGGACACACCTACAGGTAGGCCACGCCCACCACACCTACACAGCTACGCCCACCACATCTACAAATACACCTGTCAGCCAGCAGGACATCGCAAAATCCATATGGAGATGAGCCACCGAGATCCCAACCACTGTATTGAGAGTGAAATCATGCCTTCCTGTCGTCGTCGTCCCCCCCCCCCCCCCCCCCATAAGGAAGAGGTCCACTTCCTGTTTGTACTGTGACCCAAATGACTAGAACCATGTCGTTTTAGCAGCCCTGCTTCACATAGGACTCAAGTCCACATAGAATTCAATCCATGTTGGACCTGACCGTTGAGACGTTGGTTCCCCCCCAGGTTCCCTTGCGGCCGGTGGCTGGGGAAGGGTGTGGACGACGGTAGTCTGGAGCGGGTTCTGATCGGAGAGCTGATGGTCCCAGGACCCGAGGAGGATCCTGGCAGGGGCTGCCGGACCCCAGAGCTCCTGCGCTCGCCTGCCCAGACCAGACGGGTCAGCGTCGTGGGGACCGCCCGGGGAAACAGTCAGTACCTTCAGAACTTACACACACACACACACACACACACACACACACACACACACACACACACACACACACACACACACACACACACACACACACACACACACACACACACACACACACACACACACACACACACACACGGTTTGTTTATCTCTGTCGTCTGAGTTGAATTCACTGATGAGAGCTTCTCTAGTGTTAAAGATGTCTCAACTAGTCCATCTCACCTGGTTCCACTAGTCCCTCTGGTTCTACTTGTCCCTCTGATTCCACTAGTCCCTCTGATTCCACTACTGTCCCTCTGGTTCCACTAGTCCCTCTGGTTCCACTAGTCCTTCTGGGTCCGCTAGTGTCCCTCTGGTTCCACTAGTCCCTCTGGTTCCACTAGTCCCTCTGGGTCCGCTAGTGTCCCTCTGGTTCCGCTAGTGTCCCTCTGGTTCCACTAGTCCCTCTGGGTCCGCTAGTGTCCCTCTGGTTCCACTAGTGTCCCTCTGGTTCCACTAGTCCCTCTGGGTCCGCTAGTGTCCCTCTGGTTCCACTAGTGTCCCTCTGGGTCCGCTAGTGTCCCTCTGGTTCCACTAGTCCCTCTGGTTCCACTAGTCCCTCTGGGTCCGCTAGTGTCCCTCTGGTTCCACTAGTCCCTCTGGGTCCGCTAGTGTCCCTCTGGTTCTACTAGTGTCCCTCTGGTTCCACTAGTCCCTCTGGGTCCGCTAGTGTCCCTCTGGTTCCGCTAGTGTCCCTCTGGTTCCACTAGTGTCCCTCTGGTTCCACTAGTGCCTCTGATTCCACTACTGTCCCTCTGGTTCCACTAGTCCCTCTGGTTCCACTAGTCCCTCTGGGTCCGCTAGTGTCCCTCTGGTTCCACTAGTGTCCCTCTGGTTCCACTAGTCCCTCTAGGTCCGCTAGTGTCCCTCTGGTTCCACTAGTGTCCCTCTGGTTCCACTAGTCCCTCTGGGTCCGCTAGTGTCCCTCTGGTTCCACTAGTCCCTCTGGGTCCACTTGTGTCCCTCTGGTTCCACTAGTCTCTCTGGGTCCACTTGTGTCCCTCTGGTTCCACTAGTCCCTCTGGTTCCACTAGTCCCTCTCGGTCCACTAGTGTCCCTCTGGTTCCACTTGTCCCGCTGGTTCCACTAGTCTCTCTGGGTCAACTTGAGTGTCTCTGGTTCCACTAGTCCCTCTGGCCCTGGTCCACTAGTGTCCCTCTGGTTCCACTAGTCCCTCTGGGTCCACTAGTGTCCCTCTGGTTCCACTAGTCCCTCAGAGGTTCTCAGCTGTCCTTCTGTCTTTCAGAACTCACATCTGGTGAGATCCAGGAGGCCATCGGCGAGGCGGTGAACAACATCATCAAACATTTCCACAAGCCTGAGAAAGAGGTGTGTGTGTGTGTGTGTGTGTGTGTGTGTGCTGAGTCATCTGATGCACTCAGACCACTTTATGTGTTTGGTTTACCGCTGGCTCCTCTAGTGGCTGCTGAGATGGAGCCTGTCTGTCTCTTATCTCGTCCAATCAGAGGGGCAGTCTGTCTAAAGGGTTCCTCTCTCGTCCAATCAGAGGGGCAGTCTGACTAAAGGGTTCCTCTCTCGTCCAATCAGAGGGGCAGTCTGACCATCCTGCTGTGCGGGGAGAGCGGTCTGGTCCGGGCCCTGGAGCAGTTCTTCCATCACGGGTTCAAGTCCTCACGACTCTTCCAGAAGAACGTCTTCGTCTGGGACTTCGTCGGCAAGTAGTCCACACCAAGCTGCTCTGGCGCCATCTAGTGTCCACAAAGGGTTTGACGCTGTGATATTGAAACTATAGATTATTATTATATTAGTATGTATTCCACCATTATATTATTATGTTATTACTATATATTCCACCATTATATTATTATATATTCCACTATTATATTATTATAATATATTCCACCATTATATTATTATTATATTAGCATATATTACACCATTATATTATCATATTAGTTTATATTACATCATTATATTATTATTATATTAGGATATTTGACACCATTATATCGCAAGGTTCTAAAGTCTCTCTCTCTCTCTCTCTCTCCACAGAGAAGGCGGTGGTCTTCATTGAGTCACCTGACCAGATGGGAGCCCCGTCCCCTGGACCGACCTGCCACTCACTCTGTCGCTACGTCAACGCCATCAACTCCACCCGCCGCAGCATCGGGAAGGACGGGAAGTTCCAGCTGCTGGTCTGCCTGGGGGCCAGGTGGGTTCCCATGACGACCACCCTTAACAACAGTTAGCTTGTGTTCCCATGACGACGTCAGTCAGAAGATGTGATGAGTTAAATGTTCAAGAACATAAGCGTGTTAGTTAATTAATCATTAATATAAGTAATTTATTAAGTCTATTTGAGACACATTAACGACCAGGAACAGTCTTGATCCTGTGTATATATATTATGTATGTTTTATATTCTATATTATTATATTCTATATTATGTTCTATATTATATTAGGACCAGTGTTATTCTATATTATATCCTAAATGATATTCTATCGCTGTAGAGACCATGTGATGGACCAGTGTATGTTCTGTGTTATTATATTCTATAATATGATATTCTTTCCCTGTAGAGACCATGTGATGGACCAGTGGCTCCCCCTGCTGGTGAACTGTCCCGTCCTCCATCAGATGTACGAGGAGGCTGCGCTGCTGAGGGACCGGACCACTGTCTCCACCCTCATGGGGGTCCTGGAGACCCTGCACCACTTTCCCATCACCTTGGAGACCTCCCTGGTCAAAGGAGTCCACCTTTAACCCCCTTTTGACCCCTGCTGGGACCCACCTGGTGACCCCCCCCTTACCCCATTTGATTGGCTCCTGGATGAGTCATGTGACCGCAGACAGACGGTCCCTTCTCTCTCTCTCTGTTTCAAAAAGTGGACTGTTAAATGCTTTATGTTCAACATCCACGTATCCAAGCTGTCTGATTGGACAGGTGGCTTGTAGGCGGGGCTCGGTGTGTGTGTGTGTGTGTGTGTGTGTGTGTGTGTGTGTGTGTGTGTGTGTGTGTGTGTGTGTGTGTGTGTGTGTGTGTGTGTGTGTGTGTGTGTGTGTGTGTGTGTGTGTGTGTGTGTGTGTGTGTGTGTGTGTGTGTGTGTGTGTGTGTGTGTGTGTGTGTGTGTGTTACAGACGTCTCAAGAGAAGTACAATTTTATTTTGACGGTATTTAATAAATTGTAGGCATTCTACTGATTTCTGTGGTTGACGGCACAACTGAACCACGAGCTAACTGTTCATCCTTCATGATGGACCACACTGGAACACTGGAAGACGTTCGAAGACTGGACACTCACAGAGTTTCTGATAGTTTGATCTGCTGAAGTCCTTCAAGGAGTCCATGTTTTAATGATTTATAGCGTGTAGAGGTTTGGTTTCCTTACGTTTTATTGACCAGGTGATGTGTTGTGATTTTAAACCTGTGTTATCGTTACTGTCCTCTGGGGAGAACATTGGAATTGGACCTCAACAAGACACTGGACAAGGCTTCTCAGGGCTCCGTCGGCAGGATCTATTCCGTTTGGTTCCGTCTGGTCGGATTATTAATCACTTTGTGTAAATATTGAGTTGTGGATTTGTTATTTTAGGGTGGAGCCACTAAAACCATAAAATGTTTTCCCTCAAACTCTCAATTTGTCTGTTTGTTCCTCATGTTGTTTACTTTTTTTTTATGTTGTTGATTTTTAATTTTTAAAGTTCAATATTGGATGCCGTGATATTAAAAGCTGTACATTGTATGATATGAATGATGAACATCCTATTTAATAACATTTCCAACAGGACATTATTGATATGTTGTTAAGATCATGCTCATTCCACGTAGTTCTAAATTATTTTCTCTGTTCTTATGTCTAGTAATACATATTACTATATTGGAGATTGAATTTCGGAATCGAGCGAAACTGTTCCAGTTGTGTGGGAGAAACAGCGCCACCGCGTGGCGACTTGATACCATCCCACCCCCTCGACCGGTCCCCCATTTTCCCGCGTATTCGCCCTCCATATATGGGTATGGCCGTTCCTGACGTCACACCCACGGCGCTCTGATTGAAGAAATTCAGAAAATGGAGGCGTGGCATAGTGCGCATGCGTGAACGTCCCCCCACCCGACTACCGTAGGGCTTCACGAGCGGGGAGACCCTTGACGGGTGAACGGCGACACTTCAGAGAGGAAATTTAGGATATTGATCAAGTATTGATCAATTATTGGTGATTAAAGTCAACTCTCATCATCGACGAGGTACGTGCTCTTTTATTTTCCTGTCGTGTTTCTCCGGGGTCGTCGGCGTGTGCGCGCGCGTTGAAGTGAAGTGAAGTGATCGGAAAGATTCACCGGATCGATAACCTCCACATCGATCGATAGATAACCCCTTGCAAACCGGCACGCGGGCCCTCTGACTGCGTCCCGTTCGCAGGGGTTCGGTTTCCGAGTCGAAACCCGGTGTCGTTTGAGTGTGGAGGAGTCTGTAGGGGTTTGACACGTGAGATGTACTTATATTTAACTATATTTATTTTAATAGTACTTTTTAAAGTACCCAGTTTAACGTGTGTACTGTCGGAGTGTATCGATAATATCACGAAGTGTACTAGAAGTATTAAGTATGTGTTTTCTCTGGGAGGTGGAGGGCTGTGTGTTCCTGCGTCAGCGCCTCCATCACCACCATCATTTAGAATAATAAGAATTATATTATTATAGTGTATCATAAAATGATATATCTATATCACATAATGTATTAATATCATATCATCATAATAATAATAATAATAAAAAATAATGTCAGGATGGTGTGGGTGTGTTAAACCCGCAGGTGCCTTTAACGCCAGACCTCCACCCTGTCTGTGGGTGACGCAGTCAGGAACACGTGTGGGGGTGGTGGTGTTACACAGACAGTACGTTGACGAGGATGGAGTCGACTTGTTCAGGATCGATATTTCATATCGTCATATCATTTCATATCATAATTTGATCGATACGTTTACTCACTTCGGATCCTTGTGTCCTCCTACCGCCTCCACCTTTCCTCTGTCCTCCACCCTACTTACCGCCTGTTACATCTAGGATTACACAAGTCATAATAATCTTTTTAATAAATATTTATATATTTTTTTAATATATCCTGACTTGCCAACCCATTTGACGAAGGGGATGTTTTAATTAAACATATACCGTACAACGCACATTGCGAATCATTCATTAATTATGCATAGAGCGAGTGGGTACGGTATGGCGGTCTATTCTGCGTCACTTCTCCATCCCTCGGCTGCACGTGGAGGCTTCTGTTGCATCAGCACCACTGTTGCGTAACACCAGTAAAGGATGCTCTCTCTGCTCTCCCCACGTAATAGCGGCTGAAGCAGGAGGATAAACCCGTCTAGCAAAATTCACAACTTGTACATTATTTGATGTGCATTAAGTTATCCTCCGATTTCATCAGGTTAAGAAGAAAAACTGGATATATATTTTTTTAAGGATTCTTTAGCATCAGCTGTTGCTTAAGGGAGCTTGTTTAACTTCAGAAGGGCTAAGGGGACTCTTTGGTGTGTTGTATTGGTTTATATTTAGACTGTTTGATGTATCATGCACTGCTTATTTATCTGTATTTATATATTTGATTATTGTGCTTTTACCTATTTGTACTGAACCTGAACCTATTGTGCTTCTACCTGAGCACTGGCTCAGTTCTTGGAGACTTGTTAGGAATGAAATGCACTTTTGACTTCTGGTGATGAGTTGTTCTCTTTAGTCTACCTTGAAGTAGTGTGTTTCAACACACTATTGTAAGTGGCTTTGGATACAAGCGTCTGCAAAATGACTGTAATGCAATGTAATCTGTAATGTCAACCCGTTGGTGTTTTTATGATACTAGATCCTAGATCTGACTGTGGTTCATATCAATAGTGATGATCTTGGATATTCATACTATTTGTGCGTCCCGTGGCAACTAGATGTTCGGCTTCCACAAGCCCAAGATGTACCGCAGCGCCGACGGATGCTGCATCTGCCGGGCCAAGTCGTCCAGCTCCCGCTTCACCCACAGCCAGCGCTACCAGAGAGACTTCAAGAGCTGCTTCGGGTCAGTGTGAACGCCACCTGGGGTGATGGAGTGAGGCTCCATACTAGATGAAGTCAAACTGGGATCGATCTGAGATCAGCCGAATTGGAGTAGAGATGGATTTTGGAGACACACCCGACCTCGCGACCCTATCCTCGGGTCCAATCTAGAGAGACAACGTATTGTACTTTTACCGGAGCACTAGTTCTGCCCTTCGAGGAACTGTAATGTATTATATATTAGGTTATTATATATGTATGATGTTATGTAATGTTTTATATTATGTTATTATGTTATTATATATGTATGTATATATTATATTATTATGGTGACTAGTAGTGCTCTTGTCGACCTGTTTATTAACCTTATTGTAATGTAATGTATTACATATTATGTTGTTATTATATATGTGTTGATGTATGTATATATTGTATTATTATTATTATTAATGACCAATGTTATATACTATACAACAAGTCCACCTGTGTGTTTGTGTGTGCAGCCTGGAGGAGGCGCGTTACGGGGAGATATGCAACGCCTGCGTCCTGCTGGTCAAGAGATGGAACAAACTCCCCACCGGTTCTAAGAAGAACTGGAACCATGTAAGGCGTGTGTGTGCGCGTGTGTGTGAGTGAGTGAGTGAATGTACACATCTGGTTCCCTGTGTAGTGCTATCACAATCAAATAAATGTACCCCAGGTCTTACTGATTGAGGTCAGGAGTTCAAGCGATAGCTTTGATTGATTTGTTGTATACTTGTTAGGGTTGAGTTGTTCATTGTTCTCCGGGCTGCAGGTGGTGGATACCAAGGGAGGGTCCAGTCTGAAGACCCCCAGGAAGACCAGGACCACCAGCCGTCCCCAGAAACCTCTCAGAGCCCGGCGTAAGAAGATATGGGAACATTATCATAGAAATCAAATAGAATGTACTTATATTAACACAAAGTACAGTTGGGAATGAACGTGTGGGCTATTGACGATATCAAAGTCTAGTTTAGTTAAAGTCTAGTTGAGTTAAAGTCTAGATCAGTTCAAATCTAGTTTAGTTAAACTAGTTTAGTTACGGTCTAGTTTAGTTACAGTCTAGTTTAGTTAACATGTAGGTTAATTAAACTACTTTAGTTAAACTAGTTTAGCTAACGTCTAGGTTAGTTAAACTTGTTTAGTTAAACAAATTTAGGTAAAGTGTGGTTTAGGTCAACTTTTTTTGGTTTAAGTTGAGTTAAACTAGTTTAGTTTAGTTAAAGTATGGGTTAGTTAAACTAATTTAGTTAACGTCTAGTTTAGTTAAACTTGTTTAGTTAAAGGGTAGTTTAGTTAAACTACTTTAGTTAAAGTGTAGTTTATTTAAAGTGTAGTTTAGTTTAGTTAAAACTGTTTTGTTTGTTCCTCAGAATCAGATACCCATAGCAGCTCCAGCACCTCCCCCGCTCAGTCGCCCAGCTACAGCAACCAATCAGACGAGGGCTCGGACACGGAGCCCACGTCGTCTGGCCCCGCCCACTCCCCACCGTTCACCTTCCTGGACCTCACCTACTGGAAAAGGTACAAGACATTAGAGGCAGACATCACCTCTGATTGGCTGACAGGGAGACCCATGTGTCACACCTGTCGTGAAGGAGAACTAAAGGTGATCCGGGGGTTTGAAGTTCACCAGCCTACCTGGTGGACTGTACCAACCGGTAGGCTGATCTACCCATCGTACAGCTGGGTGGACACGCCCACTTGCGATGGTCTGATCTCTCACCTGGTGGGGAACTAGGGGTCTTTAACTCCTTGTTCTGCTTCCTGAGAGTGTTCCACACTGGTCTCCACTGTGTTGGTTCTACTGATGTTCTCTGTTCTTTGGGTGCTGTTTCCTGACGTTCTTTGGTTTCCGTTTCCTGACGTTCTTTGGGTTCTACTGATGTTCTTTGGGGTTCTGTTTCCTGACGGTCTTTGGGTTCTACTGATGTTCTCTGTTCTTTGGGTTCAGTTTCCTGATGTTCTTTGGGTTCTGTTTCCTGATGTTCTTTGGGTTCTACTGACGTTCTCTGTTCTTTGGGTTTGGTTTCCTGGTGGTATTTGGGTTCTACTGACGTTATCTGTTCTTTGGGTTCTGTTTCCTGACGGTCTTTGGGTTCTTCTGATGTTCTCTTGTTCTTCAGGCAGCGTGTTTGCTGTGGCATCGTCTACGCTGGACGCTATGGAGAGGTTCTCATAGACCCCCATCTCTACAAGCCCTGCTGCCCCAAACCACCCTCACCGGAGGAGGAGGAGGAGCTCATGGAGGAAGAGAAGGATGAGGAGGAGGAGGAAGAAGAAAAGGAGGATGATGATGAAGATGAAGGGCACGCCGAGAGGTCAAGGAGCTCCGAGCCTCCTCAGGTGAAACAGGAAGTGAGCGTGACACCGGAAGTGAGTCTGGAGGACCTCCCGAGGCAGGAAGCGGAGGAGTGCTGTTAACATCGTTTCCTGGACGCCGAAGCTCTTCAAAAGCTGCTGCAACCTTTCCTTTCCTTAGTTTTGGTTTGTTTCCTTTCCTTAGTTTTAGTTTCCTGGCGTCAGGACGGGAAGAGGCTGCTTTTTGTCTTCTGTTCTCTGAGGTTCTACTTTTGGTTTGACTTGTTCTGTTGATAGTTAATTTAAAAGTTTGTTTAATCGTTTGTTTAATAGTCTGTTTCTCTGAATGCTGGATCCTCAGGACAGGAGCTGGTAGACCTCAAGACTTCCTTTACTGACCAACTGTCTTCTCTCCTTTAAACATAAACTCTCCCCTCCGAAGGACAACGTTTGAAAAAGCCCTTCTGACTCGGATGATGAAGGAAGTGAAGAACGGTTCTGAATAATGTGAAGATGACTCCAGATATGAGATTCACAACAAAGCACAAACCAAAGCTAATAGAATCAGGGAGACTTGCAGCAATTTCAATGTTCACACCAACGTAAGCTTACATCTGATGCTCCTAGTGGGACACATTAGGGACTCCTGGTTCTGAGACACACCTGTTGTGAAAGTGCTTCCTAGACATATAATATTGTTAATATTTGTATTAATAATAATATTGACCAGCCATTCTGGTTGTGTGGAAGTTCTCTTGCTTTACTCCAAACTACATCAAACACTGTCCCCTCCCTCTCTGCTCCTCTCTCCCCCTCTGCTCCCCTCCCTCTCTGCTCCTCTCTCCCCCTCTGCTCCCCTCCCTCTCTGCTCCTCTCTCCCCCTCTGCTCCCCTCCCTCTCTGCTCCTCTCTCCCCCTCTGCTCCCCTCCCTCTCTGCTCCTCTCCCCCCCTCTGCTCCCCTCCCTCTCTGCTCCTCTCTCCCCCTCTGCTCCTCTCCCTCTCTGCTCCTCTCCCCCCTCTGCTCCCCTACCTCTCTGCTCCTCTCTCCCCCTCTGCTCCCCTCCCTCTCTGCTCCTCTCTCCCCCTCTGCTCCCCTCCCTCCCTGCACCCTCTTTCCCCCTCTGCTCCCCTCCCTCTCTGCTCCTCTCTCCCCCTCTGCTCCCCTCCCTCTCTGCTCCTCTCCCCCCTCTGCTCCCCTCCCTCTCTGCTCCTCTCTCCCCCTCTGCTCCCCTCCCTCTCTGCTCCTCTCTCCCCCTCTGCTCCCCTCCCTCTCTGCTCCTCTCTCCCCCTCTGCTCCCCTTCCTCTCTGCTCCTCTCTCCCCCTCTGCTCCCCTCCCTCTCTGCTCCTCTCTCCCCCTCTGCTCCCCTCCCTCTCTGCTCCTCTCTCCCCCTCTGCTCCCCTCCCTCTCTGCTCCTCTCTCCCCCTCTGCTCCCCTTCCTCTCTGCTCCTCTCTCCCCCTCTGCTCCCCTCCCTCTCTGCTCCCTATCTTCCCCTCTGCTCCCCTCCCTCTCTGCTCCCTATCTTCCCCTCTGCTCCTCTCTCCTTCCCTGCTCCTCTGTCCCTTCCCGCTCCCTCTGCTCCCTCCCTCTCTGCTCCCCCCCTCTCCCTGTTCCCTCCCTCTCTGCTCCCCCCCCCCCTCTCTGATCCTCTCTGCTCCTCCCTCCCTCTCTGCTCCTCTTTCCCTCCCTCTCTTCCTCCCTACGTTCCTCCACCAATATCCTCACAGAGCTCTTCACTCACGAAGGAGGCTGAGGCCGTTCCTAACAATAGGAGCCTCGACCTCCATAGGAGCCTCGACCTCCATAGGAGCCTCGACCAGCAGTCTCTCCGGGTATCTTCTCCACGGCACCTTTGATGTATTTTTAGATGCTTTTTCTTCCAGAAAGTGTAGTTGAAACTCAACGTGTTTTGGAAGCTCCACGGATCTATATTTGATATAGTTTTGTACATAAGGTGAATTAAAGAGACCGAAGAACACAACCGCTCACTTCTGGGAGAGTTTCAAATCACCAGCGATCACTGTCCACCCTGTGTGTTGTTTGGTCTATTTGGGACAACTCACCTGTTCAGGTAAAATAGCTCCTGTCTCAAGAGACACAGTCTTCTAATACATACTCTTCTTGTATATAAATTGCCGATAGACATTCATTCTGTCATCCTTATGAACTCACTATATTTTTAGTGAATCTTTTTTGAGAATGCAGACTTTTCTGTGTATTCAATTTTCAATATGGACTATAATGGTCTTATTTCAGCCAAGAAAATGGCTTTTCCTTTAATTGTGAAACATGAAAACTGAATGTATGAAATGTGTTTGTTCACTTGTGTATTTACTCCAAAAAATAGGGAATTATTTATACTGTGATTTGATGGATTAGTTGCACTGTTTTAACTGTCGTAGCAAGATGAACATAATAGAGTAGAAATATGAAGCAGTTTGATTCGGGGTTTCGTTTCAGGAATATTTTCTAGAAGTCTTGAATTTTGTTATACTCGTTCTTCTTTGTATGACTTCAATAAATGTTGCTCATGTTCGTGTTTGAGTCTCATGGTTTCTTTTAATTTTCGTGTCCAAAAGAGAAGAATTCTCGATGAAATACTTTGCCTTTAATGTACAGATGATCACAGAGGCTGTATTTGTTGTGACACTGATGTGATGTTTGGTCAACGTTGGGGTTGTCCTCAAGGTGTAGGTGGCGAGCAGGTGACGTCACCGTGTCTCCCTGGCGTGTATAAAGAGGAGTGGGTCAGCAGGGCTGGTCCTCGTCAACAGGCCGACCGAACCTCGGACGGATCGAACACACGCACACGAGGTGGGTACACCTGGCGCACACCTGCACAGGTGAACACACGCGTGGGGTCTGCTCTCGCCGACTAAACTTGTTTTGTGTCATGCGGCGATGCTCTGCATCCCAACGTGTCCGTTCAATTATGATGAACTACTAACTATACGAACTAACTTTACAAACTGACTATACGAACTTCTTTAAACTACTGTAACCGAGAGATGAGGCGTTAGCAGTAGGGACGTGGTGGATGTGGGCTTCACCTGATGTTGTTCTGGATGTGGGTCACTACCCGGACTCCGACCAGCAACCCATGGTCTCTCTCTGAACACCAGGTGAACTGTGATAATAACCAAAAGACTGTTTTTGTTGCTTCACAGCGAGGATCTGTATGTCATGGTACAGCTGTCTCCTACCCCGACACGGGACAGTGTCTCCCCCCCAGGGGAGGAGGACCACCCGGAGACCTGCAGACCCCCAGAGATGGGCTCTCCTCCCTGGGGGCTGGACGCCCTCCAGCTCCACCTGGACATGTCCACCGCCTACCATGGGTACGAGGCCTACATAGAGGACGGCCTCATCTGCCTCAAGCACAAGATCCGCAACATGGAGAAGAGAAAGGTAGGCCTACAGACCTCTGAAGAGCTAGGCCTGTACGGTTACCAAGAGGTTATCAATGGATTCAGACCATGTAGAAGGTACAGGGGGTGTCTACAGACTTCTGAGTGAGTGTGACTAGTACAAATATGTTGGCAGGTCATTGAATTAAGTAGAGAACCTTCATGTTCTGGAGGTGTAGGCCTACTGAGGGGCACACACGGCAGTTTAACTTCTGCTTGCTTTAAGGTCTGTCTGTCTCTATATGTTGGTCTGTCTGTCTGTCAGCTGAAACTAGAAGACTACATGACGAGGGTTAAGAGTGGAGGTTCTCTGAACAAGGACCAGACGGTGAGTTGAAGGATCTCTTCATGTCTGGAGAATCTCTCTGTATTGTACTGGATATAAGGGATGATGACGAGGACCTGTGTACCAAATGTGGCGTCCGTGTTGTTCCCAGGATGCAGTGGGGCAGTATGAGGTGTTACTTCATAACCTGTCGTTTGCCCAGGAGCTGCACTGCAGTCTGGATGGCCTGACTCAAACCGTGAGTCTCTTATTAAGTGTGCACCGTTTGAGCGATTTAAATTAGCTTTATTGACACGACTACAACAACACAATAGTACGAAAGTAGAGAATACATAAAACAACTGTTGATCCATAAAAGGGACACCAAAACGGAACAATGTGGTTGTTGAACAATGTGGTTTCTTGGCCTTATGACCCACATCATCCCCTGTCCCCGGGCAGCTCCTCCGGGCCCAGAAGGAGGCTGCCAAGAAGGAGCAGCAGGAGAAGGTGTTTGAGGAGAGGAGGAGGCTGACCACGGTGCTCCGCTACCAGCACCTCCTGGTCGGCCTGCAGCAGGAGCACGTCAGGAGAGACCTGCTGTCCGGCCGGGCCCCCGCCCCTCTGGTCTCCCCCCAGCAGCTGGACAGCCTCGGCCGCCTCTCCGGCCTCCTGGGCCTCGGCCGGACGGACCCCCGGCTGAGGTCTGGTGGGCTCTCGGCCCGATGGAATCCATTTTATATTCTTAAAAGGGGCCCCTTTGGCCACGGTTAAGGCTTCAACACGGCGATATCAGAACCCGATGTCCTGTTCAAATGTTTGTGTTGATGTGAACTAATTTCCCAGCTTAATGCAGTTGTGCCTTTACCCATTCCAGTATGAGACAGATGGAGAAGGCTGCCATGGTGTACTTTGACCTCCTGGAGGCCAAGGTCAAGCCGGTGGCCGGGTCTACCTGTAAGTACCAGACTTTTCATCATTGCTTCTTAAACTATGGGACACTCGGAACACACCGGAACTGGAGATCCTTCGGTTCCGAGTGTTTGGGTCGGCCTTGTCGAGGTGGTCTTTTGGTCGCGAGGCGTAACGGTTTAAGACCCAAACCGACCGGAGCTGTTGGTGGTGAACCCTCATTTTGTGTTTGCAGTTAAAGTCTTGAAGGAGCAGCTCACCAACTTTCTGGACTGCGAGTACTTCGACGTTCTTCCGCCTCCGCCCAGAAAAAGTCCAGCAGTTCTGCCGAGCTCCACGAGCAACGCCAGTAAGAGGTTTCACTGACGTGTAGAAGTTCCCATCGCTGGTGGACTTTCAAGAGGAACCTAAACGCCTCTTCTGGATCTTTTGGAAGACTCCCTCTAGAGGTTAAACTGGCTACTGCAGGCGTCACCTCTGATTGGCTCTCATAGTTTAATACCTGCTGGTGAAGTGTTGGACACACCTGTCCTCTGCTAAATGACGGGCCATTTAAAGGGGACACCTAGAGACCTATTTAAAGACGGGGTCTAGGTTTGGTTCTCTAACAAGAAGGGGGACTTCACATGTGTCGGATCTGTTGGACTCTGGCTGGAAATTACATTATTTCCGTTGCCTAGTAATAAACTGTTCTCCATCCATCTCTCAGAGGCGTTACAGCCCAAGACAAAGGAAACTCCTAAGGCGGTAAGGAGACATGTGCTCCCCAGACATTAGCTGTGAAATGGATCCACTGAGGCCTTGTTGATGTCCAGTCTTTTAACAGACTCCACCTGACTGTCAAACAGACTCCGCCCCCTCCCAACCTGAAGGCAGAGTTCCTGGCCATGAAGGCCCGGGAGCCCCCCGACTCCTGGGATGTGGAGCTGGTGAGAGGATCGGCCCCCTTGATCCCTAAAGGGCCAAGGGACACCAAACGGGTGAGACACGCCGTCTTGATGGCCCAAACGTGCTCCTTGACTCTATGTCAAGGAGCACAATATTCTAAAGTGAGTTTGAGTGAATTTTTCTGTGATTCCGTTTCTATGACCATGAATGGAAAATCAATAACTCTTTCAAATGATTGGCTGGCTCGATCATCATGTGATGTGTACCGTTGTTCATGAGTTGACCTCTAGGTGGCACCAAATGATAACTATCTCTGAGCAGCTAAATAATTCCACTTTAGTTGAGAGGTTTCCCCAAAAGGTAAAATGGTTGTTCTTTGACAACTGACTAAAAACCACAGGGCTCATCAGTCTTTACCCTTACCTGTAAAAACTAAACTCTGTCTTCTGGCAGGGCTGAACAGTTAAAATAATTAAAACATGGTGTCAACATATTATTTATTGTCTTAAATATTGTCTTTACAGAAGAAAAAGATGAAAACCAAAGGAGCTGCGAAGGTCAAAGTGGTGCGTGGAGGGTTTCACTTCGTACCAGCCTCCTTCTGTAAGACCATGCTTCAGTTTGGACCCTCTTCCACAGGCCACCCTCCAGGTGTTCAACTCTCGGTCTGCCTTGCCCAACGACCCGGTTCTGAGGAAGAAACAACTTGAAGACCTGATGAAGAAAATCCACCAAACTGAGTCCTTCAGTTTCATGCAGGTAGGATGAAGACTGGTAGGATTATTAATGAATTGAATGCGTTTAATAACCTGTTTTTACATATTGATCCATTTGGATCTACTAGTACGGTACCCATACCCGTTGGCCGTCTGGTCCTCGGCGGGTCACCTGCAGTCGTCCAGATGAGATGATGAGACACACACACACACACACACACACTGTTCTAGTGATGATGTGTTCCTCAGGACTCTCTGCTAGATGGGGAGGCATCTCCCCCTCACGGACACAGGCCTTCTGGATCCCAGTCTCTTCTTGGTACCTTCTCACACTCATGGATTATTTTCTGTAGTTCTGTTCTGTCAAAACTCTGACGCCATTTTTCCCTCACGACAGCTAAGCAGGAGCTGAGTAACAGCCCTGCTGAGGTCCTTCCGGAAGTGCTGCAGGTAAGCTGAACGCGTTGACACGGAACCTGCTCCGGTAATCAGGTAATGACTTTTTTTTTTCAGTCCACTCCACTTCCTGCCAGATGTGTGGAACGCAAAACCAGTTTGACCAATGGGGAGCTGTCTCTGAAGTCATGTGACCTGCCCTTCTCTGCCAGGGAGCGTTCTCGCGTAAGGACGATTAGGTTGAGGGTCCATCTTAGAGCTGATCATCTCAGTCACCAGTAATCCTTATCCTTCACAGATGTGGTGTTTCTTCTAAATCAGATTCTGATCTCCATTCAGAGGGCTGTGGGGGGAACACTTCTCTTTTTAAAGAAGTGCCCAACATTCCCCCTGACGTCTGTCTCTCTTCTCAGAGCCCGGCGATGGTCTCGGGGACGCGGTCTCCCTGTACCGGGGTGGAGTCCTCCCCCCGGCCCTCCCAGGGTCACCCGTTCTCCACACCTTCCTCCTGCTCCACCCCCACCACCCAGCACTTCCGATCGGTGAGCGGACTCTGAATGTCTAGAAATGTTCCGACGTAGGCTTCCACCCGCTTGCCTCGGCAAACTTTTTAAGAAGTTGGTTTTTATTGTTTAAGGTTTTCCAGGTGATCGGATCCATGTCACCGAGCAGGGAGTTGAACTACAGACCGGAGAGCCGGTTCAATGTGGCCAGCACCCAGACGCCCCCGGAGTTCGCTCCGTCTGATGAGGACACCCCTGATGGTGGGGGGACGGACGCTTCTGCTTGACCTTTGGACCCTTGAGGTTACGCGTGTCATCTCATGTCTTGTCCGTCTGCTCTCTAGCAGTGTACCAGGCGGACTACCCCGTTGATAACTGCGCTCAGATGTTTCTGTCCCCAAGCAGCGCCCGGTCAGGTCAGTCGTACCACACCAGAGGCTACGTTAGAGGTACGCTACTGCTAACTACTGCTAACTACTGCTGCTATCCTGTCGATCCAAACAACTTGGATCGTGAGAGTTATTGTGGTCTCTACTCCCCAGGAACGGCCTTCCTGCCGGGGGTTCCCTACAGGGACCCAGGACCCCTCCTCTACAGCACCAGGGTATGTCCCCCCCCCCCCCCCCTATTGGTCAACAACACCATGTGACCTGTTAAGTCTCAAAATCAATGTTCACCAACCGCTGGGGGCGGTCGTTCACCTGCACCATTAATCTAGTTTTGCATTTGGATCTGATGACGTTTGCCTCCATGAGCCTACATCACCCTCTGTGCTCTGTGTCCCAAGGAGTCCGGGTTCCATCATGGCTACAGACGAGGAGCGAGACACAACTCCAGCGGTAAGAGGAGTCGTCACCTAGAGGAGGAGTCACTTGGTGTTTAACCAGGAGGAGGAGTCACTTGGTGTTTAACCAGGAGGAGGAGTCACTTGGTGTTTAACCAGGAGGAGGAGTCACTTGGTGTTTAACCAGGAGGAGGAGGAGTCACGTGGTGTTTAACCAGGAGGAGGAGTCACTTGGTGTTTAACCAGGAGGAGGAGTCACTTAGTGTTTAACCAGGAGGAGGAGGAGTCACCTGGTGTTTAACCAGGAGGAGGAGGAGTCACTTAGTGTTTAACCAGGAGGAGGAGGAGTCACCTGGTGTTTAACCAGGAGGAGGAGTCACGTGGTGTTTACTGTACTCTACTTCTACCTGAGCACTGGTTCTGTTCTTGGAGACTTGTTGAAAAAATGAAATGTACTTTTGACTTCTGGTGACGACTAACCCTTGACCTCGGGTGGGGGTGTTGTTGTTCTCAGGGTGGAGCGACTCCTCCCAGGTGAGCAGCCCGGACCGGGACCGAGCGTACCCCGCCGTGGACTCCGGTCTCGGGGACCACATGTCCGTCTCCACCCTGGAGGTCCCGGTCACCCCCCACCAGGCGGCCCTGCTCCCTGTGCCCCTCTACCCGCTGGCCCGGCCGGTGCGCGTGGCCTTCACCGCCTCCCGCACGGCCAACTTCTCCCCGGGGAACCTGGACCAGCCGGTGGTGTTCGACCAGCTGCACGCCAACGTGGGCGAGACGTTCGACCCCCGCATCGGGCGCTTCACCTGCCCGGTGGCCGGGTCCTACGTCTTCCTCTTCCACATCCTGAAGCAGGCGGTCAACATGCCGCTGTACGTCAACCTGATGCGTGGCGACGAGGTGATGGTGTCGGCGTACGCCAACGACATAGCCCCGGACCACGAGACGGCCAGCAACCACGCCATCCTGCCGCTGGTCCCCGGGGACCAGGTGTGGCTCCGGCTCCACCGCGGGGCTATCTACGGAAGCACCTGGAAGTACAGTACCTTCTCTGGCTTCCTCCTGTACCAGGACTGAGGCGGTCTCCACCTGGACCAGGTCTGAGGCGGTCTCCTCCTGGACAAGGACTGAGACACATAAACGTACTTCCTTTGCTGATATGTGGCTGAGCTTTGGTTTAGTTTTGCCTTAGTTGATGGTTGGCTGACTTATAATATCCTGCGGCCCCGTTTCCTCACAGCCTAACCAGCGCTGTGGATTGTTTAGGTGTGTCCCTCCATGGGCCGGGTCTTCCACTGAGACCTCTGCTGTAATATTACAACTGTACCTTTTGCCCGGAATGAATGACCGTTTGTTTATTTATGGGATTGATTGCGACCAACTGTACAAACCAGCACTTTTCTGAACTTGAAGCAGGTGGGTGTTCGGTGTCTCCTGTGGAACAGGAAGGTGTTTCCAACACTGACGACAGCAGAGCTTTGTGAGGACTGTTGATGAGCCTGTATAATAAAACGACAACAAAGCAGTTTGGATTCTTGTGCGTTCTTTCTGTTCTTCTCTTGGTACTGGTCTTATCATTTCTGGTGTCGGGTAGTATGAGTAGACTAGACTTGTCTACCTGTTGAATGACCTTATTGTAAAGCAATGTATTATATATTGGGTTATTGTATATATTATTATGGTCAAAAAGGCTGCTAAATGACTAATGGCTCACACGCATGCGTATCAACAGCCAACATAAAATATACGTTTACCATAAGCCTTTAGTGGTGTTTTCTTGGACTATACAATATATTTACTGGGTCACTTCAGGACTCTCTGATATCGTCCATCTCCGTGGAGTCATGGCCTTAGCCATTTTACATTTGTTATATTGTACACAACCCTGGCTAAGTAAAGCGTCTTGGATCTGAGCGTTCTGTCCTGCAGTGACCGTCGCCGGCCACCAGGTGACATCACTCTGATAAACGAGCAGGTCGCAGTGGAGAAGAAGAGGAACCGTGAGAAGTCCGTCGGCTTTGCTTTACGTCGTCCACCGATCGGTAAAACGGGACTGGGCCCGACATCTGCATCTCGGTACCGCTCGGTGGACTCCAGGACACCGTGTATTTATGTGGTATATTTAGTCCAGCTGCTGAACTGTTATGGATCCCAACCGGATCATCCTGGCGCTGAAGGGGACCATCGACCCGAACCGGAGAGGAGCGGCGGAGAACGAACTGAACCAGGTCTGGTCTGGTTCTTTTTTAGGTCTGGTTCCGTTAGCTGAGCGCTCATCCCGAGCTCGTTGGACGTTGATATTGTCCACCGGTTGCCGGTTGTATGCCCAGCGTGATGCCATTGGTCCGGGTCACGTCAGGCCGTGTTGTTGACTCGTTCTCCTTCATGCTTTTACATTAGAACAACACGAGGAGGTTTACATTAATAAGAACCTTCATCGTCTTGGGTGTACGATGATGTCTCTGAGACGGACCATCTCCTCTATAACCACCGTTCTAATGGGCCGTGAGAAGAGTATTGGACCCGGTCTAAAGTGTGGACCAACTTGTTTTTACTAACGGCAGCAGAATTTGTGTGTGTGTGTGTGTGTGTGTGTGTGTGTGTGTGTGTGTGTGTGTGTGTGTGTGTGTGTGTGTGTGTGTGTGTGTGTGTGTGTGTGTGTGTGTGTGTGTGTGTGTGTGTGTGTGTGTGTGTGTGTGTGTGTGTGTGTGTGTGTGTGTGTGTGTGTGTGTGTGTGTGTGTGTGTGTGTGTGTGTGTGTGTGTGTGTGTGTGTTCTCTCTAGTCCTTCAAGATCATCCACTTCGCCCCCACGCTGCTCCAGGTCATCATGTCAGAGCAGGTGGAGTTCCCTGTCCGGCAGGCAGGTGAGACACACCTGCGTCATCGCCACGACTACAACACACACTACAACAGTGTCACCATGGCCTTTGACCTCTAACCCACCCCTTTCCCCTACTTTCACTGCTACTTTTCTTTATTTACTTAATTTTTTTGGTATTTGCCTTAGCTGTTTGCTTGTTTTTGTTTTTTTACCCCTCTTTAAAGCTTTCAATTTAAGTTATTATGATGAGTAATTAACTGTGTGTGTGTGTGCCAGCTGCCATCTACCTGAAGAACATGGTGGGTCAGTACTGGGCGGACCGGGAGCCGTCGGTGGGTCAGGTGACGTTCCCCTTCAACATCCACGAGAACGACCGGCAACAGATCAGAGACCACATGGTGGAGGCCATCGTACAGAGCCCAGAGTCCATACGGTACACACATACACACACACCTAACTGAGTCAGTAGGGTACACACACACACACACACACACAGTCACTTACTCAATAGTATACCCATGACACATCTGGCCTGAGAGTTAGTTAATCTCTGTAAGGGTTGTTGTCTCATCCATCCATCCATCCATGGCTCTTTAAAGCGACCGATAGAATGGACCACAGGTGGGCTTCTGAAACCAAAACGAGGTGTTGTTTGATCCCCCCGTGTCCCGCTCCAGGTCCCAGCTGACCATGTGCCTTCGAGCCATCATCAAACACGACTTCCCGGGCCGCTGGACGGGCGTGGTAGACCAGATCGGTGCCTATCTGCGCTCCACCAGCAGGAGGGGCTGGTATGGAGGCCTGCTGGCCCTCTACCAGCTGGTCAAGACCTACCAGTGAGGAGTCTGGTCCACATGGGCCACACCACACTCTCACAACATTCACACCTTACATTCCACTGCATTACATCACAGAACGTCACATTCCACTGCATTACATCACAGAACGTCACATTCCACTACATTACATCACAGAACGTCACATTCCACTACATTCAAGATTCAAGAAACTTTATTAATCCCGAGGGAAATTAAGGTGCAACAGTTGACACAGGGGGAATAAATGCACACACAAATATACTAATACCTAAGCTAAAAACTAAATAACAACAACTAACTAAATAAAACTAGTATAAACAAAATATAACTAAAATAACTCTAAATTAATCTAAGTGTATTGATAGATGAATTGCACAATTTACAGTATTATTACAGTAATAATACTGTAAATTGTGCAATTCATCTATTTATCTATCTATTACATCACAGAACGTCACATTCCACTGCATTACATCACAGAACGTCACATTCCATTACATCACAGAACGTCACATTCCACTACATCACAGAACGTCACATTCCACTGCATTACATCACAGAACGTCACATTCCATTACATCACAGAAAGTCACATTCCACTGCATTACATCACAGAACGTCACATTCCACTGCATTACATCACAGAACGTTACATTCCACTGCATTACATCACAGAACGTCACATTCCACTGCATTACATCACAGAACATCACATTCCACTGCATTACATCACAGAACGTCACTACAGTCATTTATCAGAGGCTTTTGTTCACAGTGACTTACAATAAGGTCATTAAACGGGTAGACTAGAGAAGTACTAGTTACCGTAATAATATAATATATGCATACAAATACACATATATAATAATATAATATATAATATATACATGCATATACACATATATAATAACATAATATATAATACATTACTTTACATCATACATGTACACATATAATAACATAATATCTAATACATTACATCATACACATATAAACCATTAACATTACAATAAGGTGTGTGTGTGTGTGTGTGTGTGTGTGTGTGTGTGTGTGTGTGTGTGTGTGTGTGTGTGTGTGTGTGTGTGTGTGTGTGTGTGTGTGTGTGTGTGTGTGTGTGTGTGTGTGTGTGTGTGTGTGTGTGTGTGTGTGTGTGTGTGTGTGTGTGTGTGTGTGTGTGTGTGTGTGTGTGTGTGTGTGTGTGTGTGTGTGTGTGTGTGTGTGTGTGTGTGTGTGTGTCAGGTACAAGAAGCCCGAGGAGCGAGAACCCCTGCTGGCAGCCATGCAGGTCTTCCTGCCCCGGGTCCAGTCCTTGGTCTGCCAGCTGCTCAATGACCACACAGTGTTCTCAGTCCTCATCCAGAAACAGATACTCAAGATCTTCCACTCGCTGGTGCAGGTGAGAGGGGGTGTGTGTGTGTGTGTGTTTATCTCCTATTCATGTGAGTTTGCATCTACTGTATATATCTTTGTGTGTGTAGTACTCCCTCCCCCTCCAGCTCATCAACAACACTGTGATGACTCAGTGGATGGAGATCCTCCGAACCGTCATGGACCGGGACGTCCCGCTGGTAAGACGCACACACGCACACACACACTCACACTCACACACACCATAACATGTGATGTCCTCGTCTGACCACCAGGAGACGCTGAATGTTGAAGAGGACGACCGTCCAGAGCTGGTCTGGTGGAAGTGTAAGAAGTGGGCCTTACACATCCTCACCCGGCTGTTTGAGAGGTGAGGCTGGGAGGCTAGAGGCTAGAGTCTTCTATTCTGGAGGTGACTCAATCTGCTCATTTATATTCTATGTTTTCCTTTGACCGTTAAAGTATCTCGGGGTCTTGTTCTCGAGTGAGGGGAGGATGGAGATTGACCGGAGAATAGGTGCAGCGGGAGCTGCTGGTATTGGGTGCCCTTTACCGCACCGTTGTAACCAAAAGAGAGCTGAGCCAGAAGGCAAAGCTTCGTTCCTACCCTCACCTATGGCCATGAGCAATGGGTAATGACCGAAAGGACGAGATCGCGAATACAAGTGACCGAAATTAGTTTCCTCGGGAGGGTGGCTGGTATCTCCCTGAGGGATAGGGTGAGAAGCTCAGTCACTGGTGAGAGGCTCGGAGTAGAGCCGCTGCTCCTTCGCGTAGAAAGGAGCCAGTTGAGGTGGTTCATCTAGTAAGGATGCTTCCTGGTCGCCTCCCGAGGGAGGTTTTCCAGGCACATCCGACTGGGAAGAGACCACGGGGCAGACCGAGGTACAGGTGGGGTGATTACATCTCCACACTGGCCTGGGAACGCCTCGGGATCCCCCAGTCAGAGCTAGTCCATGTTGCCAGGGAGAGGGAAGTTTAGAGTCCCCTGCTGAAGCTGCTACTTCCGCGACCCGACCAGGGATAAGCGGTAGACAATGGATGGAGTTTGTATGTCTGGGGAGCATTCTGTAAAATTTAATGATGAGTAGTAGTTGTAGTTTGTAGCAGTAGTAGTTTGTATGGCGAAGTCAACTCATTTGATTCCCTAGTGATGTTAATAATCCAGCAGTTACTGGTCCTCAGTGTGTCTTCAGCTACTAGTCCTCAGTGTGTCTTCAGCTACTAGTCCTCAGGGTGTCTTCAGCTACTAGTCCTCATGTGGTGTCTTCAGCTACTAGTCCTCAGGGTGTCTTCAGCTACTGGTCCTCATGTGGTGTCTTCAGCTACTAGTCCTCAGGGTGTCTTCAGCTACTAGTCCTCATGTGGTGTCTTCAGCTACTGGTCCTCATGTGGTGTCTTCAGCTACTGGTCCTCATGTGGTGTCTTCAGTTACTAGTCCTCATGTGGTGTCTTCAGCTACTGGTCCTCATGTGGTGTCTTCAGCTACTGGTCCTCATGTGGTGTCTTCAGCTACTGGTCCTCATGTGGTGTCTTCAGCTACTAGTCCTCAGGGTGTCTTCAGCTACTAGTCCTCATGTGGTGTCTTCAGCTACTAGTCCTCAGGGTGTCTTCAGCTACTAGTCCTCATGTGGTGTCTTCAGCTACTAGTCCTCAGTGTGTCTTCAGTTACTAGTCCTCAGGGTGTCTTCAGCTACTAGTCCTCATGTGGTGTCTTCAGTTACTAGTCCTCATGTGGTGTCTTCAGCTACTGGTCCTCATGTGGTGTCTTCAGCTACTAGTCCTCAGGGTGTCTTCAGCTACTAGTCCTCATGTGGTGTCTTCAGCTACTAGTCCCCATGTGGTGTCTTGAGGACCAGTTAGTGGTCCTCATGTGGTGTCTCTAGTTACTAGTCCTCATGTGGTGTCTTCAGCTACTAGTCCTCATGTGGTGTCTTCAGCTACTAGTCCTCATGTGGTGTCTTCAGCTACTAGTCCTCAGGGTGTCTTCAGCTACTGGTCCTCATGTGGTGTCTTCAGCTACTGGTCCTCATGTGGTGTCTTCAGCTACTAGTCCTCAGTGTGTCTTCAGTTACTAGTCCTCAGGGTGTCTTCAGCTACTAGTCCTCATGTGGTGTCTTCAGCTACTAGTCCCCATGTGGTGTCTTGAGGACCAGTTAGTGGTCCTCATGTGGTGTCTTCAGCTACTAGTCCTCATGTGGTGTCTTCAGCTACTAGTCCTCATGTGGTGTCTTCAGCTACTAGTCCTCATGTGGTGTCTTCAGCTACTAGTCCTCAGGGTGTCTTCAGCTACTGGTCCTCATGTGGTGTCTTCAGTTACTAGTCCTCATGTCTTGTAGGTATGGGAGTCCCGGGAACGTCACTAAGGAGTACTCTGAGTTCGCAGACTTCTTCCTCCGGACGTACGCCGTGGGGGTCCAGCAGGTAAGAGGAGGAGGAGGAGGGGGGGAGGGAGAAGGAGGAGGACCCGGACCCTGGGTGGAGACACCGGGGGTACCCGCTCAGAGACGTGACTCCTGGTGTGTTGTGTGACGTAGGTCCTGTTGAAGGTGGTGGACCAGCACAGACTGAAGCACTACGTCAGCCCGCACGTCCTCCAGCAGTCTCTGAACTACCTGAACCAGGGCCTGTCCCACTCCCTCACCTGGAGACACATGAAGCCTCACATGGGGGTACACACCTCCTCTTTAGTCCACTGAGAAACTCCTTGGTCCACTTAGAAACTCCTTAGTCCACTTAACTCCTAATTCCACTTAGAAAGTCCTTAGTCTACTTCGAAAGTCCTTAGTCCACTTAGAAAGTCCTCTTCAGTCCACTTAGAAATTCCTTAGTCCACTTAGAAAGTCCTCTTCAGTCCACTTAGAAAGTCCTCTTCAGTCCACTTAGAAATTCCTTAGTCCACTTAGAAAGTCCTCTTCAGTCCACTTAGAAAGTCCTCTTCAGTCCACTTAGAAAGTCCTCTTTAGTCCACTTAACTCTTTAGTCCACTAAGAAAGTCCTCTTTAGTCCATTTGGAAAGTCCTCTTTAGTCCACTTAGAAAGTCCTCTTTGGTCCACTTAACTCTTTTGTCCACGTAGAAAGTCCTCTTTAGTCCACTTAGAAAGTCCTCTTTGGTCCACTTAACTCTTTAGTCCACTTAGAAAGTCCTCTTTAGTCCACTTATGAAGTCCTCTTTAGTCCACGTAACTGTTTAGTCCACTTAGAAAGTAATTTTATGTTATTTATTGATGCCAACCATGACTGTAGTTCTGAAGGCTGCTTGGTGTTGTGCTCTGTCATCCAATCACGTGTCCTCCCCGGGTCTGTCCTCCAATCACGGGTCTCCCTGGTCCAGACCATCTGCCAGGAGGTGGTCTTCCCTCTCATGTGCTACAGAGACGAGGACGACAAGCTGTGGCAGGAGGACCCCTATGAGTACATACACACCAAGTTTAGTAAGGACACACACACACACACCCAGTGTCCCACCTAGTGGTCCTACTCCTAGACCCTGTATTAGTCATGTGTTCTGTAGACCCTGTATTATGATGATTCATTAATATGAATTAATGATAATTAATGGTTATTGATATTAATGAATGATAATTAATAATGAAAGATAATTCATATTAATCCTGTCCCCAGACCTTTATGACGACCACGCTCTGCCTGCCACCGCTGCCCAGAGTCTGTTGTGTAAAGCATCTCGCAAGAGGAAACAGGTGAGAACCATTCAGAACCACAGGGCCCTCCAGGGACTTACAGGGACCCCCAGGGACCTACAGGGACCCAGCCCACCTTTTGTCCACCTGTGCTCCTCCAGGTCCTCCCTCAGATGATGGAGTTCTGCCACCAGACGCTGATGAGTCCCTCTGCTGACCCCCGCAGGAAAGACGGGGCGCTGCACTGCATCGGGGCGCTGGCAGAACTCTTATGTAAGGCACGTACTGAACGCGCACACACACACACACACACACACACACACACACACACACACACACACACACACACACACACACACACACACACACACACACACACACACACACACACACACACACACACACACACACACACACACACACACACACACACACACACACACACACAATGTTATATAATATAATGTCTCATACGTTGGCGTCTTCATATCAAGGACATTCTGTTAAGGAAAACAATCCTCACTGTGTGTGTGTGTGTGTGTGTGTGTGTGTGTGTGTGTGTGTGTGTGTGTGTGTGTGTGTGTGTGTGTGTGTGTGTGTGTGTGTGTGTGTGTGTGTGTGTGTGTGTGTGTGTGTGTGTGTGTGTGTGTGTGTGTGTGTGTGTGTGTGTGTGTGTGTGTGTGTGTGTGTGTGTGTGTGTGTGTGTGTGTGTGTGTGTGTGTCACAGAAGCGGCTGTACCGGGAGCAGATGGAGCTCATGCTTCAGAACTACGTCTTCCCTCTGCTCAACTCCCCCCTGGGGTACCTGAGGGCCCGGGTAAGTCTGGGACCCCCCCTAGGGGATCCCCAGTAGTTGGTTCTTCAGCCTAGCCCGGTGGTCACACTCTCGGTCCTCTCTGCCCCCCGTAGTCTTGCTGGGTGCTGCACTGCTTCAGTCGCCTTCGGTTCCAGGACGAGGTCTCCTTGAGGAACGCGGTAGAGCTGGTGAAGCAGGACCTGATCGCCGACACCGAGATGCCTGTGAAGGTGGAGGCGGCCATTGCTCTGCAGGCCCTGGTCAGCCACCAGGAAGAAGGTAGGAGATCCTGGGTTTCCCCGGTGTGTCCTTAACCCCCCCCCAGGTTCACAATACTATACAAGACAAATACAGTCCTAATACTAGGATGGGTTACATGCAGAGAACACATTTCACTGTATGTTTACATGTATGAGACCAATAAAGAGGATTCAATCCTCACCATTTGTTTTGTTGTATAAACCTGGTAAAGATTAGGAGAACCAGGGACCCAGCCAAACGTGTCTCCTCCGTCCTCAGCTAAGCGCTACCTCCTAACCGTGTCTCCTCCGTCCTCAGCTAAGCGCTACCTCCGCCCGTACGTCCGCCCCGTCATGCAGGAGCTGCTCCACATTATGAAGGAGACGGAGAGCGACGACCTGACCAGCGTCATCCAGAAGATGATCTGTCAGTACAACCAGGAGGTGGCGTCCATCGCGGTGGACATGACCCAGAACCTGGTGACGAGGAACCCTGTGTTCTGTCTGATGGAACATCTCTGTCTGTCTGTCTGTGTCCCGCTCTCTCTCTGTCTGTCTGTCTGTCTGTGTGTGTCTCTCTCTGTATGTATGTCGGTCTGTCTCTGTCTGTCTGTCTGTGTGTGTCTCTCTCTGTATGTATGTCGGTCTGTCTCTGTCTGTGTCTGTCTGTCTGTCTGTGTGTGTCTCTCTCTGTCTGTATGTCGGTCTGTCTCTGTCTGTCTGTCTGTGTCTCTCTTTGTCTATCTGTCCTTCTCTCTGTCTGTGTCTCTCTCGTAAGATTTATGGTACATTTTTGCCCGATCTTTTACGGTCAACTGCTGGTCAACACTTTGTTTACTCTGTCTGTCTGTCTGTCTGTCCAGGCTGAGATCTTCACCCGGGTCCTCCAGAGCGAGGAGTACGAGGACAGTGAGGACAAGACGGTGATGGCTCTGGGCATCCTAAGCACCATCGACACCATCCTCACTGTTATGGAAGACCACAAGGAGGTGACACACACACACACACACACACACACACACACACACAGACACAGACACAGACACACCCCATCCACGGTCTCTCTCTCTCTCTCATATTTGTCTTTCTGTCTCTCTCTCTCAGATCACTCAGCAGCTGGAGGGAATATGTCTGCAGGTGATGGGTCTAGTCCTGCAGAAGCCCATCATAGGTATGGCAGGTGGGTGTGTGTGAGAGCTTTTGTCTACTGAAATGAACTGGAAGCCTATAAGACAGTAGGTAGGGCTACTGTCTCTCTCTGTAGTGTAGGTAGGACTAACCGTAGGGCTACTGTCTCTCTCTGTAGTGTAGGTAGGACTAACCGTAGGGCTACTGTCTCTCTCTGTAGTGTAGGTAGGACTAACCGTAGGGCTACTGTCTCTCTCTGCAGTGTAGGTAGGACTAACCGTAGGGCTACTGTCTCTCTCTGTAGTGTAGGTAGGACTAACCGTAGGGCTACTGTCTCTCTCTGTAGTGTAGGTAGGACTAACCGTAGGGCTACTGTCTCTCTCTGTAGTGTAGGTAGGACTAACCCTAGGGCTACTGTCTCTCTCTGTAGTGTAGGTACGACTAACCGTAGGGCTACTGTCTCTCTGTAGTGTAGGTACGACTAACCCTAGGGCTTCTGTCTCTCTCTGTAGTGTAGGTAGGACTAACCGTAGGGCTACTGTCTCTCTCTGTAGTGTAGGTACGACTAACCGTAGGGCTACTGTCTCTCTCTCCAGAGTTCTACGAGGAGGTCCTGTCCATGGCCTTCGGTCTCACCTGCCAGAGCGTCTCCCCCCAGATGTGGCAGCTGCTGGGGGTCCTCTACCAGGTGTTCCAGCACGACTGCTTTGACTACTTCACAGGTCTCACACACACACACACACACACACACACACACACACACACACACACACACACACACACACACACACACACACACACACACACACACACACACACACACACACACACACACACACACACACACACACACAGTATTTGGTTAGGGTTACCACCAACCAGTATAGTGGGCTGCTACATAATAAGGTCAGTGGGAACAGTGTTTCGGATACAAATCTCAAGTCCTCATTGTTGCAGACATGATGCCTCTGCTTCACAACTACGTGACGGTGGACACGGACACTCTGCTGTCCTGCCCGGAGCACCTGGAGCTCATCTTCACCATGTGTAAGAAGGTGTGTCCTCGGTTACCCTTATCATCTTATCAGCTCATCTTAAGTCCTCTTATGTCCTCTAATGTCCTCTAATGTCCTGGGGGTTCAGGTCCTGACCAGCGGGGCAGGGGAGGACGCTGAATGTCACGCGGCCAAACTGCTGGAGGTCATCGTGCTGCAGTGTCGCGGACGTGGCATCGACCAGGTCAGGACCCTTGAGAGAGACCCTAGAGGTCAGGGGTCATCCAGGTCCTGAAGAGACCCTAGAGGTCAGGGGTCATCCAAGTCCTATAGCGGTCAGGGGTCATCCAGGTCTTTGTAGAGGACAGGGGTCATCTAGGTCCTGTAGAGGTCTGGGGTCATCCAGGTCCTGTAGAGGTCTGGGGTCATCCAGGTCCTGTAGAGGTCTGGGGTCATCTAGGTCCTGTAGAGGTCTGCGGTCATCCAGGTTGTGGAGAGACCCTAAAGGTCAGAGGTCATCAAGGTCCTTCAACTGCTTTATGCTTCAGACTTTTCAATAATTCTCATGGATCCTAATATTCGTACTTTGGTTTGTCTTGACTGTCAGATAAAGCAAGATATGAACACACACACACACACTCCAGTCCTAACGTGTGTGTGTGTGTGTGTGTGTGTGTGTGTGTGTGTGTGTGTGTGTGTGTGTGTGTGTGTGTGTGTGTGTGTGTGTGTGTGTGTGTGTGTGTGTGTGTGTGTGTGTGTGTGTGTGTGTGTGTGTGTGTGTGTGTGTGTGTGTGTGTGTGTGTGTGTGTGTGTGTGTGTGTGTGTGTGTGTGTGTGTGTGTGTGTGTGTGTGTGTGTGTGTCAGTGCATCCCCCTGTTCGTTGAGGCGGTCCTGGAGCGTCTGACCCGTGGCGTGAAGACCAGCGAGTTGAGGACCATGTGTCTGCAGGTGGCCATCGCCGCTCTGTACTACAACCCCTCCCTATTGGTCCACACGCTGGACCACATGCACCTCTCCCACAACCCTCAGCCAATCACAGCGCACTTCATCAACCAGTGGATGAACGACACAGAGTTCTTCCTGGGGTGAGTCTCGGGCCCGGGACCAGGTCTAGTGGAGCTGATGAGACGATATCCCATAATAGTCAGGATTGTCTGTAGACTCCACCACTTCTCATGTAATTTATTCTTTCCTAATTATTCATTTTTTTTGTCATATGTAAAACTTTTGCCTTAAGCTAAACCGTAGCTTAGCTTAAGGCTAAGCTAAGCTAACTGTGCCAGTCAGTCAGCCGGTTCTGAGGTCAGCGTGTGTGTCGTCTCCCCCGCAGCCTCCACGACCGTAAGATGTGCATCATCGGCCTCAGTGTGCTGATGGAGCTGCCCAGCCGGCCTCTGGTGGTGGAGGGCCTCGCCGCCCAGGTACTGCCCTCCGTCCTGCTCCTCTTCCTCGGCCTCAAGCACCTCTACGCGTCCAGACTCATCCACAAACCAGACCTCACCGCCCGCTGTATCGCACCTGACGAGGACCAGAACGGTGAGGAGGGAGGGAGGGAGGGAGGAGGAGGAGGAGGGAGGGAGGGAGGGAGGGAGGAGGAGGAGGAGGAGGAGGAGGAGGAGGGAGGGAGGGAGGGAGGGAGGGAGGGGGGGAGGGGGAGGAGGAGGAGGACTCTTTTATGAGGAGAGAGTTAGTGAAAGGCTCTGATGTTTGTGTGTGTGTGTGTGTGTGTGTCTCAGAGGAGATCCCCAGTGATGAAGACGAGGTGAGTCAGTTTGTCGGGGCAGTGCTGCCCAGCGGAGGAGGAGACCATGGCGGTGGGGGGGAAGAGGAGGAGGAGGAAGGGGAGGTGGATGAGGATGATGATGATGAGGAGGAAGAGGAGGAGGAGGAGGGGACCCCCCTGGAGGAGTACAGCACACCCCTGGACTACGACAACGGGGAGGATGAGTACCAGTTCTTCACGGCCGCCCTGCTGAGTGAGACACACACACACACACACACACACACACACACACATTAACACATATATATCAGGGTTTCCGCTAGGATTTTTTCTTGCCGGTCAAGTGTCCGGACAGATTTTATTTTACCGGACAAATTCTAAACTTAGCGGTCATGTTTCAAAAACAGTCTATATTACAAACGCAACTATAATGTATACCTAGGCTGACGAAAGAATGACAAAGACCTCAAATAAATTTGACTATTTTGTCACGGTTACGGTGGTTGGCAGGGGGCGTGGCCAAGTCACACACACACACACCTGTCAGCTATTGCCGCGTCTAATTGTTAATCCCCTCACCTGGGGTATATAGACCCTGGCTTCCCGGTACCCCAGGGTTAGGTCGTACGTCGTACTGCACGTCATACGTTGTTCACGTTAAGTCGTACATTCTGGACGGAATCGCCACGTTGATGTCCCGGAGATCCAGATCCTTTGCCTGTCCCGTGTTACTCCGGTCTATACGAGCTCCCCGGTCATTATAATTACCTGTCTGGTACCTGTCGCTACTCGACCTCCCGGTACCCAGACTCCTCCCCCGTCCCGGACTACTCGCCGGTCTACTACCTGCCGGTTCTCCGCGGATCGACCTCCCGGATCGACTGTCCCTGATCACTCTTGTGGTGTCACTGTCTTGGTCTGCGTTCTGGGTCCCACCGACCAATCCCACTCGTGACATATTTAATGAACAACAAAACGAACAAGAACGATTGAGCAAAACCTCGTTAGCCGCAAAAATCGAGGCTATTTCAAAACACCTGTAACATCTGTAGTCCGTTTTAACATAGGCTACATGGCATCACATTCACCCTGTAGGCTACCAGGCTACTTTTTGCTTTCTCCTTCATTTCATTGCGGCAAAGTCCTCTGAGCTGAAATCAAAGGTGTCTAATGTGTCTTTGCAGCTTGCAATCCGCATAAGATCATCACTCTCTCCTCCTCCAGACGACTCCGCAGGGATGTTTTCAAACCATTCTGAGGGAGAAGCCCCTCTCTGCTGGTCGCTTGACACGGGCACAACACAGGCCCTTTAGCCCGAGTGGCCCAGTCGGTACAGCTCGCTGAACTCACACATGAGCACTTGGCAAGCTGTCGCTAACATTAAAGCCCCATAGCCGTGGAGCGCTAACATTAAAGCCCCATAGCCGTGGAGCGCTAACATTAAAGCCCCATAGCCGTGGAGCGCTAACATTAAAGCCCCATAGCCGTGGAGCGCTAACATTAAAGCCCCATAGCCGTGGAGCGCTAACATTAAAGCCCCATAGCCGTGGAGCGGCCATCACTGCACCTGCATCTCGTCGGGCGGCGTGACGTCATGAGAGGGGCGGCAGCTGATTGGTCACTTCATTCGGTCACTGTGGCAGCTGATTGGTCACTTCATGACCAAAACCCAACATTATTACCGGACATTTTGACCGGCAGGTTTTAAAATTACCGTTTTTTTTAATCATTTTTACCCGCTAAATACCGGCTAACGGAAACCCTGATATATATATATATATATTAACACACACACACATTAGGACAAACCCATTAAGACACACCCACACACATTGTCCTAACGGCTGTGTGTGTAGGGGTCCAGACCTCAGATCCTGTCTGGTACCAGAAGCTGGTCGCCCCTCTCAGCGACGAGCAGAAGAAACAACTGCAGGAGATCTACAGCCAATCACAGCAGCGCACTGTCGCCAGGGGCCAATGGTGAGAGAGCACACAGGGGCCAATGGAGAGAGACGGCACGCACACAGGGGCCAATGGAGAGACATCACACACAGGGGCCAATGGAGAGAGACATCACACACAGGGGCCAATGGAGAGAGACAGCACACACAGGGGCCAATGGAGAGAGAGAGAGAGAGCACACGCACAGGGGCCAATAGAGAGAGAGAGAGCACACGCACAGGGGCCAATAGAGAGAGAGAGAGCACACACACAGGGGCCAATAGAGAGAGAGAGAGCACACACACAGGGGCCAATAGAGAGAGAGAGAGAGAGCACACGCACAGGGGCCAATAGAGAGAGAGCACACACACAGGGGCCAATAGAGAGAGAGCACACACACAGGGGCCAATAGAGAGAGAGAGAGAGAGCACACACACAGGGGCCAATCAATAAAGAGAGAGAGCACACACACAGGGGCCAATGGAGAGAGAGAGAGCGCACACACACAGGGGCCAATAGAGAGAGAACACACACACGGGGGCCAATGGAGCGAGAGAGAGAGAGAGAGAGAGAGAGCACACACACACATGGGGGCTAATTGTTATCTTGGCTAGCCGGGGGATGGAACCAGCAACCTTCCTCCTCCTAGCCATGGGTGGAGGTGTCCCTGAGCAAGACCCCCTAACCCTAACTGACCAGCTGGCTGTCTCCTTGATGACACCACCGGAGGACGATGAATGGATGAATGAATAAGTGAATTAATTGGTGAATGTGAGGTCATTTTAAAGCTCTTTGGCTAAAAGCTCTATATTATTCTCTCTATTAATTCTCTTTAATATAGAAAATGAATACAGAGAATAATAGTTATCTTTATTAATTATCTATATTAGTTCTAGAATAATTATCTCTATTAATTATATGAACTCTATGAATTCGCTATATTAATGATATATATAAGTTCTCTCTTAATTCTCTATATTAATGATATATGAATTCTCTATATTCATTTTATATTAATTCTCTATATTCATTTTATATTAATTCTCTATATTAATTCAGTCTATTTCCCATCCTGTTGGTTCAGTTCCTTACTCACTGTTCATTTGAGTTTTTTTCTTCTTCCAGAACATGTTCTGCTGAAGTGGGGTGAGGGAGGGAGGGTGAGGGAGGGGGGGTGGACCAGCAGAACCTTGGACCTCCAGCTGAGCGCGGATCACAACTAGACCGGACCAGCATAGACTCTTCCCCCTGGACCTTTGCTATCTATCAACATGGACACTGTGTGTGTGTGTGTGTGTGTGTGTGTGTGTGTGTGTGTGTGTGTGTGTGTGTGTGTGTGTGTGTGTGTGTGTGTGTGTGTGTGTGTGTGTGTGTGTGTGTGTGTGTGTGTGTGTGTGTGTGTGTGTGTGTGTGTGTGTGTGTGTGTGTGTGTGTGTGTGTGTGTGTGTGTGTGTGTGTGTGTGTGTGTGTGGTTCCTGACTTTTTTTTTTGTAACTGTTTTACGGACTTACTTAAACAAAAAAATAACATTAAAAAGTATAAAAGATGAATGTAACTTTGTTTGTTTCTTTCTAAAATGTGTATCTCTATTTAGAACACCACAAATGGAACACAATCTAGAATAGCCCATAAATGCATAAAAACTCTTTAGTTTCTTACAGCGGCTATTCCCAAAGTGGGGTACGTGTCCTCAGGGGTACCTTAGTTAAGTGGGGTTTGTGTCCTCGGGGGTACCTCAGTTAAGTGGGGTACGTGTCCTCAGGGGTACCTCAGTTAAGTGGGGTTTGTGTCCTCGGGGGTACCTCAGTTAAGTGGGGTTTGTGTCCTCAGGGGTACCTCAGTTAAGTGGGGTTTGTGTCCTCAGGGGTACCTCAGTTAAGTGGGGTTTGTGTCCTCAGGGGTACCTCAGTTAAGTGGGGTACGTGTCCTCAGGGTACCTCAGTTAAGTGTGGTACGTGTCCTCAGGGGTACCTCAGTTAAGTGTGGTCCGTGTCCTCAGGGGTACCTCAGTAGGGGTACCTAGTTAAGTGGGGTGTATGTCCTCAGGGGTACCTGAGTTAAGTGGGGTACATGTCCTCAGGGGTACCTGAGTTAAGTGGGGTATATGTCCTCAGGGGTACCGGCTCAATACAGAGCAGAATAGGTGATAACACGTCTTGTCTTCATATGTAACATAAGGACATACATACATACATTACAGGACCTTAAATACTTAATAACACTGTCTTGTCTTCATATGTAACATAAGGACATACATATATACATTACAGGACCTAACAATGTTTGGAAAAACCATTGTGTTAAACTAAACTCAACACGTCACAATAAGGAAACATGTGGAATTGTGTTTACATGTGGTAATGACGGTCCGCTGCCACCAGGGGGAGCTTGTGAGTCACAGAATAATATATATCCATGGTAATATGGTCATCTAATATGGTATATGGTAATATGGTAATGAAATATTGTAAATATGGTATAAGGTTATTCATACTAGCATTCACATGAACATGAACTATTGCTATGTGTATTTCAGTTTTATATTACAGCAATATATATATCTATATATATCTATATATAGATATATATATATATATATATATGTGGCCAAGGCCAAACGCATCATAAAGACAAGGCCCACCCCAGCCACCAACTGTACTCACTGTTACCGTCAGGCAGGCGATACCGCAGTATCAAATAGACTCAGACAGCTTCCACAGTCAGGCTGCTGAACAAGGGCGTATAGCATATAACAATGTATATTTTATTACATTGATTTATATATATATATTTATAGATTTTTTATATATCTATTTTTGTGGAACTTCTTAACCCAACTACACCCTCAATGGTAGAGACAGAGCTGGAGGATGAAGGACGGCAAACATCAATCTCCCTGGAGGAAGTCACTGCGGTAGTCAA
>CM051022.1:2737056-2739556 GCA_027704905.1 Muraenolepis orangiensis | reverse complement strand
CTCCACCTCTATCCTACAGCCTCCACCCCCTCTATCGTACCGCCTCCACCTCTATCCTACAGCCTCCACTTCCTCTATCCTACAGCTCTCTCTCTCTCTCTCTCTCTCTCTCTCTCTCTCTCTCTCTCATATCTACTGTATTTCTCATTAGTTTGATTCATGATAGTCCTCCTGGTCCTTAACTTACGTCCACTGAGTAATAACCAGTCTCTCTCTCTCTCTCTCTCTCTCTCTCTCTCTCTCTCTCTCTCTCTCTCTCTCTCTCTCTCTCTCTCTCTCTCTCTCTCTCTCCCCCCCCCCCCCCCCCCCCCCCCACAGACTCAACGTCCTGGTGGGAGGTCTGACTCCCTTCTCCTTCCACCTGGTCAACATGTGTCTCCACTCGGCTGTCAGCTGCCTCCTTCTGCACACGTGTGAGGTCTGCGTGTTCAGAGAGGCTGGACCGGCCTTCATCACGGCTCTGATGTTCTCCACCCACCCCGTACACACGGAGGCTGTGAGGACACACGCACACACATAATATACACACACACACACAAACGTATATACACACACACACACTTAACACAATTACACACACATCCCCTCCCCCCTCTCTCTCTCCCCCCCCTCCCCCTCTCTCTCTCCCCCCCCCCTCCCTCTCTCTCCCCCCCCCCCCCCTCTCTCTCTCTCTCCCCCCTCCCTCTCTCTCTCCCCCCTCCTTCTCTCTCTCTCTCCCCCCTCCTTCTCTCTCTCTCTCCCCCCTCCCTCTCTCTCTCCCTCCCCCCTCCCTCTCTCTCTCCCCCCTTCCTCTCTCTCTCTCCCCCCTCCCTCTCTCTCTCCCTCCCCCCTCTCTCTCTCCCCCTCTCTCTCTCCCTCCCCCCTCTCTCTCTCTCTCCTCCCTCCCTCTCTCTCTCTCCCCCCCCTCCCTCTCTCTCCCCCCTCCCTCTCTCTCTCTCCTCCCCTCCTCTCTCCCTTATGGAGACCAGATGGTGTTCATTCCTTCCATCTTGATAAGGAACCCCACTAAACAGACAACAAAAGTCTCAGTCGGCTGCTCCTCTCCTCTCTCTCTCTCTCTTACTCTCTGCTCTGTTCTCCCCTCCTCTCTCTCCTCCTCCTCTCCTCTCTCTCTCTTACTCTCTCCTCCTCTCTCCTCCTCTCTCCTCCTCTCTCTCCTCCTCTCCTCTCTCCTCTCCTTCCTTCTCTTTTATGTGGACAGTAGCTACAGGGCTGTGTAGACCCTCATCCACACACACCAGGGAGTTGTGTGTGTGTGTGTGTGTGTGTGTGTGTGTGTGTGAGAGATCATTAATCGCGTATCGTCGGCAGCTCCTCTTCACAAGGAGGATGAGGAGAAGGCTTTGATCCCTGTTTTGACGTGTGTGTGTGTGTGTGTGTGTGTGTGTGTGTGTGTGTGTGTGTGTGTGTGTGTGTGTGTGTGTGTGTGTGTGTGTGTGTGTGTGTGTGTGTGTGTGTGTGTGTGTGTGTGTGTGTGTGTGTGTGTGTGTGTGTGTGTGTGTGTGTGTGTGTGTGTGTGTGTGTGTGTGTGCAGGTGTCTGGTATTGTCGGCAGAGCAGATGTCTTGGCTTGCCTGCTGTTCCTCATGACGTTTCTCACCTATGTCAGGTAAGATGACACACACACACACACACACACACGTATGTGTGTGTGTGACTTCTCACTAATGACGAGACACTCATTAAACTGAATCAACCAATTAAGGACTATTAAAGAACACTGAATAAACACATGATGGTTCTCTCTCTCTGTCTCTTATGGTCTCTCTCTCTGTTTGTTATGGTCTCTCTCTGTCTCTTATGGTCTCTCTCTCTGTTTATTATGGTCTCTCTCTCTCTCTGTCTCTTATGGTCTCTCTCTGTTTGTTATGGTCTCTCTCTGTCTCTTATGGTCTCTCTCTCTCTGTTTATTATGGTCTCTCTGTCTCTTATGGTCTCTCTCTGTTTGTTATGGTCTCTCTCTGTTTGTTATGGTCTCTCTCTGTCTCTTATGGTCTCTCTCTCTCTGTTTGTTATGGTCTCTCTCTCTCTCTGTCTGTTATGGTCTCTCTCTCTCTCTTCCCCAGGTGTGTGGGTGTGTGTACGGCTCAGACCTCCATGCCGGTCACCGTGTCTCCCTGGTGTCTTGGGGTCAGTCTGCTCCTTGGGACGTGTGCCATGCTCCTGAAGGAGACGGGGGTCACCGTGTTCGGGGTGTGTCTCCTCTACGACGCCCTGGAGCTGTGCCGGAAGCCGCTGCTCCTGTAAGACCACTTCCTGTTCTTGTTTAAGGATAGCAATATTTAATAATATAACATATAGTTGTGTGTGTGTGTGTGTGTGTGTGTGTGTGTGTGTGTGTGTGTGTGTGTGTGTGTGTGTGTGTGTGTGTGTGTGTGTGTGTGTGTGTGTGTGTGTGTGGTGTGTGTGTGTGTGTGTGTGTGTGTGTGTGTGTGTGTGTGTGTGTGTGTGTGTGTGAGAGATCAGGTGTGTGTTTCAGGAGGAATTGGGTCTATTCCGGT
>CM051022.1:2552056-2732056 GCA_027704905.1 Muraenolepis orangiensis | reverse complement strand
CTCTGTTCCACCGTTCCAGTGTGATGGTTCTCTAAGGCTCGCCCCGTGCTGGAGCCACACCCCCTAACTCCCTCCTATGTAACTAAGAGTCAAATGTTGTTGTTTTGTCACTCAGCGTTTTTTAAACTCTAAATCTGGAGGATTGAATCCTCTTTATTGGTCATAATCAGTTCACACACATGTACACACACACAGGTCAATTAGTTTCTCTGCATTTCACCCATCCTAGTATTAGGAGCTGTGGGCAGCTATTGTATATCCAGCGCCCAGGGAGCAGGGTAGGGGTCTGGTGCCTTGTTGCTCAAGGGCACCTCGGCAGTGCCCAGGTGTTTCGTGGACTTGAACCGGCGACCTTCCGGTTCCCAAGCCAAGTCCCTACTGACTGAGCTACTGCCGCCCTTTTAGGTATCTCTGCTGGGAGGGTCCAGGTGCATGTTGGGAGGGCCCAGATGCATGCTGGGAGGATGTGGAATATGACTCATTTGTGCTCTGTTCTCCTGCAGAAGCGTTTTGCGGAGGCCACCGAGGTGTACCGGCGAGGGATCGAGACGTGTCCCGAGAGCTCTGACCTTCATAACAACTACGGCGTGTTCCTGGTGGACACGGGTGGGCGGAGGAACCTCCCGCTGATGGACACTTGATTCAGAATTCATTAGAACCTGCTGACTTACTGTGGATGGAGGTTCACTGATGGTCCCGACGCTTCTACCTCCTCTCCTCTCTCCTCTCCTCCAGGTGAAGGAGACCGTGCTGCAGCTCACTACAAGCAGGCCGTGCGTCTGAAACCGGTGCACTATGTTGCCATGGTGAACCTGGCGCGTCTCTTCCGCTCGGCCAATGATAACAAAGAGGCGGAGTCTTGGTACAAGAGGTGAGTGGGCCTAGGATGGAGGGCCTAGTGAACACACTAGTGAACACTCATACACACTAGTGAACTCTCTAGTGAACACTCATATTGAACACTAGTGAACTCTAGTGAACACTCATAGTGGCCTATACTTACATTATTAAAAAGTAATAACTTGTTATTAAAAATCAGCAAAAAACATTGAAACCTGTAGAAAACATGTGGACATGTAGTAAACATGAACAAAACATGAAGTAGGCATGTGGACATGGAGTCAACATTTGGACATGTGGACATGTAGTAGACTTGTAGTAAACATGTAGCAAACATGTGGATATGTATTAAACATCTACTTAATAATAATGCCGGCTTTTATATATAGCGCTTTTATCCAAAGCGCTTTACAAGTCATGTAAAGTCCTCACATTACCATCGACCAGCGACCTTTCGGTTGTGAGGCGACCGCTCTACCTCCTGAACTATACTGCCGCCAACAGTTAACATGTGGACATGTAGTTAACATGTGGACATGTAGTGAAGATTTAGTAACCCTGTACTAGAGATTTAGTAAACACGTAGTAAACATGTGGACTTTCAGAGCCCTGCTTTTGTTTGTGGTTCCACTCCTTTCTTCTTAAGTCTGACCTTCTGACCTCCTGACCTCTCCAGGGCCCTGGAGGTGACCCGGAAGGTGGACATCCTGACGCCACTAGGGGCGCTGTACTACAACACAGGGCGCTACCAGCAGGCACTGGATGTCTACAGGGAGGCTGCTGCTCTGCAGCCAGACAACACAGACATCTTGCTGGCCCTGGTAGAGGACACTAACACACATCACAACACACACACACACACACACACACACACACACACACACACACACACACACACACACACACACACACACACATCACTTACACACACACACACACACTAACACACACACAATCACTAACACATCACCAACACACACACATATCACTAACACACGCACACAGACCACTAACACACACGTGTGGGTGGCATTTCCATGAAGGAGCACATTATGACAGTGATAGTGGGAGTCTCTCACTCTCTCTCTCCAGGCCCAGGTGTTACCAGTAGTCTCTCTCTCTCTCTCCAGGCCCAGGTGTTACCAGTAGTCTCTCTCTCTCTGTCTCTCTCTAGGCCCAGGTGTTAGCCATGGCGGGCCGCCCCAGAGAGACGGAACAGATTTGTCTGAAGATCCTCTCCAGACAAAGCAACTGCATCGAGTGCTACAGACTCTTGTCTGCTATCTACAGCAAGCAGGGGAACTACACTCAGGTGTGTGTGTGTGTGTGTGTGTGTGTGTGTGTGTGTGTGTGTGTGTGTGTGTGTGTGTGTGTGTGTGTGTGTGTGTGTGTGTGTGTGTGTGTGTGTGTGTGTGTGTGTGTGTGTGTGTGTGTGTGTGTGTTGATGTGTGTGTACTACTGTGTTCCCAGGCTGTAGAGACTCTGGACCAGGCCCTCCAGCAGAACCCCAAGGACCCCAACCTCAGAGCAGAACTGCACTTCTCTAAAGGGAACCATCTCCGGGAGATGGACCAGCTGGACCGGGCCTTTCAGGTGTCCTTCATAGTCTCTCTGTCATGTGTTCTACGTTCTGTTTCCACTGCTACCTTCACCAATAAATGTAATCAAATACAATTTTTAGTTTGTTCAGGCAACTCTTCGTTATACTTACAGTACCATGTACCCTCTAGTGGCCTCTTGGTGCTACTACTACAACAATACCATGTACCCTCTAGTGGCCTCTTGGTGCTACTACTACAACAATACCACGTACCCTCTAGTGGCCTCTTGGTGCTACTACTACAACAATACCATGTACCCTCTAGTGGCCTCTTGGTGCTACTACTACAACAATACCATGTACCCTCTAGTGGCCTCTTGGTTGTACTACAACACAAGCCGTCAAAAGGGTCAAAAGTATTTATAGATTATGATCATCTTCCTTCTAGTGTTAATGGATCATGATCATCTAACCAAGGGGTGAACATTGTTAAGTTGGTTTGTTGTGTTCCAGAGTTACCAGTTGGCGGTGGAGCTGAAACCTGACCAATCACAGGCCTGGATGAACATGGGCGGGATCCAACACGTCAAGGTGATATTACTACAAAAATATTTAGAATAATAACAGGACTGTATCTCCTACGTATTAACTGTAATGAGTTCATTTGTTTAGCACTGTATTGAATATGTAGTTTCAACAAACAAAAGACAATCAGACAAGGTAAATCAATTATAAATAAAACCAAACGCCCCAGTTGGTTAGCACCAACGCTAGGTCAGCACCAACGCTAGGTCAGCACCAACGCTAGGTTAGCACCAACGCTAGGTTAGTGTCAGCGCTAGCTTAGTGTCTACGCTAGCTTAGCGTCTACGCTAGCTTAGCGTCTACGCTAGCTTAGCGTCAATGCTAGGTTAGCGCCTACGCTAGCTTAACGCCAATGCTCAACTCCATAGGAATACAGCCAAGGGAAGCCAAGATGGAACACTTAACTGAAGAAAGTCTCTGTGTCCATGTGTGTACTGTGTGTAGGGCGACTATGCAGCAGCCAGGGTGTTCTACCAGAAGGCTCTGCTCCTCAGCCCCGGGTCCAAGCTGCTGATGGAGAACCTGGCCAAGCTGGACCGTCTGGAGAAGAAGCTGACGGAGGCTGCTCCACCCTGGACGTAGATCAGGGGAACAGGACAGTCTGGAGAAGAGGCTGACGGAGGCTGCCCCAACCTGGACATAGATAAGGGGAACAGGACCGTCTGGAGAAAAGGCTGACGGAGGCTGCTCCACCCTGAACGTAGATCAGGGGAACAGGACCGTCTGCAGGAGTTTCCCCATACAGAAGTGTGGAGCTCCGCCTTCTTGTCAGGACGAGGTGTTGATTGACAGCATGCTGGGAACCTTCTAGAAAGCAACCTGACCATTTATAATATGTCTCCTCGTTCAGCGGTTGACCTCCAAACTGATCTGATCCACCGAAGCTACGTCCACATGGATGAGAGTGACCACGCCGACACCCTCTCAGAATCTAGTTGGAGACCCGGGTCAGGATCAGTCCTGAAGGGAGTCTGAGACTAGTCCTTTCTGGCTAACAGGGTCCAGGTATGGTACAATGGAACCGGGAGTCCGGTTCTTCAGGCCTGCAGCAAGCCTCACAAGACCAGAAGAACAAGTCTGTTATTTTTGGTTTAAGGTTTTACATTCTTAAAGGACCAAAACTATTCCAGTAGCCCTGCTCCAAACTATATATAGCTTTAAGGCTCTTTATGTTAAAAACCTTTTACTGACATAAGCTGTAGTGAGTGAATGTAAATCAGAATGAGGCTGACCAGTGCAGTGACTGTACTGCACCATGAAAATATAATCAGTTTTCATTACAGTGCGTCGTGTGTTTCAGAGTAAAGCACTAAACAATAAATATTATATATATATTCTATATGTTTGGACTGGATTGGACTGTGCTAGCCAGCTGTATGTTTTTTATTAAACCCAGATATTGGTTGAAATGTGTTAAATGAGTTCTCTCTGTTGGTGAGGAGAGTTGAATTGTTCCAACATGCTTGGTGGAACCTTTGGGTTACTGTGGACCAGCAGCTCAGAAAGAGCGATACTGTTCTATCTTCAGCTATCTGTGGAACCCATGACCTTCATTACTGGTCTGGCAGGGCGGTGACCTGCTTCTCCATTACTGGAAGGACCTGCTCATCTCTGGCTGACTTCTGAAAATTCGAAAAAATTAATTACATTCAAATGCTAATGAGATAATTCAAGAATGTCAATGTTTTACTGGAGTCAATAGCTGCAGTATAAAAGTTAAATGGTTCAATTTAAATTGTTTCTTGAGAAGATCAATTGAACCAGGAACAAGTTCCCCCCCCCCCTGCGATCAATATAGTAATGTGAATAATCCTCCTAGCAAAGTTGCGAACCTGAAAATAGTGAAAAATATGAGATTTTGGGAGATCAAACCTTTCGCCCAACTCACTGAAACTGCTAAATAAATAGTTACTATAAAGGTCCTTTAGCTTTGTAAGGCCTGATCTCTGCCATAAGGAGAAGGCTGGATCCATGTGGGGAGGGAGAAAAGGATGATTATTACAGATGGGGCTTAGATGGCCCTCTGAGTCCAAAAGCAAGCCTGAATTGGGCCCAGATCTTTAATGTGGAGATGACAATTGGGTTGCATGTGTATTGGGCCGAGCAAACTGGAAGGCTAGCCGTGAGCAAGGCTAAAAGGAAGGTAGACCAACCACCTGAAGCTCAACCTTGACAAGACTGAGCTCCTCTTCATACCGGGGAAAGACTGCCCTCAGATGGACCTACTGGTCACCATCGAGAACACCCAAGTCTCCCCCTCAACCACAACAAGAGACCTTGGTGTGGTGGTAGATGACCAGCTGTCCTGCAATGCCAACGTCACCGTGGTGGCCCGATCTTGCAGAATTGCCCTCTACAACATCCGCAGGATCCGGCCCTTCCTCACATGTGAAGCGGCGCAGATCCTGGTCCAAGCGCTCGTCATCACCCGCCTCGACTACTGCAACTCTCTCCTGGCGGGACTCCCCGCCTCTGCAACCAAGCCCCTCCAACGCATCCACAACGCAGCAGCATGCCTGGTATTCAACCTACCAGAATTCTCCCACGTGACCTCTCTCTTCCGTGATCTCCACTGGCTTCCGGTAAATGCTCGCATCAAGTTCCAGACTCTGGTACTGACCTTCAGGGCAGTCAATGGAACTGCCCCAACCTACCTCCAAATGTTGGTCAAGCCCTACATCCCAGCCAGAGCGCTCTGCTCAACTTCTGCCAGGCGACTTGTTCGACCTTCACTGAAAACAACCAAGCATCGCTCTTCCAAGACCCAGCTCTTCAGGGCTCTGGCTCCACAGGTGGAATGAACTCCCGTCTCATGTCAGGACGGCAGAGTCCCTCGCCAGCTTCCGCAAGAGACTCAAGACCCACCTGTTCAGAGTCCACCTGGACTCTCCATGAACCCTCCTTCTCCTTTGTGAACCCCTAACTTGCTTAAGTCCTGACATTAATAGCTCTTAGCATGTTGTATATTCTAGCAAGTGTATATTAGCCTAATATACACTTGCTAGAATATATAACATGCTAAAACTTTCCCAATCTGGAGGTTGAATTGTACACTACTAAATGATGATGCATTTATCGCAACAATCTCAACAGCAATTGATAATTTCCTAATTAACAATAACTCTGATGTCATTTTCCATCTCTGCTCTGGGAAACATTGAAGGAGGTTATCAGAGGAGAGATCATACCGTATGATCTCACCTCCTTCAATGTTTCCCAGAGCAGAGATGGAAATCATTTTTTTGTATAATGTTTTGTAATAGCATGAAGTGGTTCATAAAGGATGATATTGCTTTGGCCATTTTAGACTGGGGGTGACGTTTTGGACTGGATTTGTCCAATAATGGGTCTATTGCACAGTTAAGGTCACCCCCCAGGATTAGATGATGGGATCCTAAATCTGGAAGTGATGTTATAACCTTCGCAATGAATGATTCGTCATCCCAGTTCGGTGCATATAGATTGGCAAGCACGACAGCTATGTTATTTAGGGAGCCAGTTACTATTAAAAACCTACCTTGAGGGTCAGCTATGATGTTGGAAGGACTAAACTGAACTTTTTTATGAATCAAAATAGCCACCCCCTTGCTTTGCAACTAAAATTGGAGTGAAAAGACTGTCCAACCCATGACGCCTTTAACCTGTGATGATCCTTGGTGATCAGGTGGGTCTCTTGTAAAAAAAAAAGCTATTTCGGTTTTCAGATGTCTTAGATGTCTACCTCTTTAGACTGGGCCATCCCTTTAACGTTCCAAGAAACGAACCTCAGGCCAGAGCCTCCACCTTTAGCTATATTAGTCATGTATAATAATCAGAGAATAACCTGGAGACCATCAACTCTGGAGTTATGGGTTCAAGTCCCACTGGGGTTCCTCTCCTTAGAGTTGTGTCTAGTCAAAGTAACAATGTTGTGTGAATGAAATGTCAAATATAACCTCAGACCATGTGCTAACCAGCGTGATCAACACTGGATACCTCCACACCCAACCTGAAGGCTACCAGACACATTTCAAGTCATGTTTTTATTTGCAACAATGGAACACTTACTCCCCATTCCCTCCCACAGTATGTATGTCCTACAACAATACTATACTATACTTAACAATACTATAAACAACACTTCATACTACCTATGATATGCTATACATACTATAAACATTTCCCATCTTGCCAGCGTCTCTGTGGCCTAGTGGAGTGAGCTAGGGACCATCAACCCTGGATATGTGGGTTCAAGTCCCACTGAGGTTAGTTTCCTTAGCAAAGTATTTATTTTGGAACATGTGAAAATGACATGTCAAATCTACCTTCGGACCCGTTCCTAACCTGGACCTGGTGGTGCAGTGGAGAGAGCTGTTGGTTATCAGCTCTGGAGACCCGGGTTCAAGTTCTGGTGAGTCCTTTCCAAGTCGCTTTGGATAAAAGTGTCTGCCAAATGTAATGTTAATGTAAGAAAGTCATGTGATTTGTGATGTTGAATGTAACCTGTAATGAAGTCTAACCACCACCCTATGGTACTGGCGTAGAGCCCCCCTGCAGCCCCCCCCTTCCAGGGGGCCGGGGGGGGGGAAGAGAGATAGGAACAGGCATGTTGGGGTTTTTGCAGAGATACTTTATTGGAGTACCAGATGGTGCCTTGTCACACATCATCTAGTTGAGGCCCTGGACTGGACTGGAAGTTGAGGCCCTGGACTGGAAGTTGAGGCCCTTATGATCTCCTGCTCTGAAACACACAGGGAACAATAGTGTTTAATAAGTCTACACAGAATACTACTGGAACTACAATATGTACTACAGATGACATAACTAGGCAGTACAGAGAATAGTGTAGAGTTGGAAGTATTCAGTGCAGTAAACACTACAATTCTAGGTACAGAACAGCCCTAGGTACTACAGAACTTTACCCTACAACACTGGGAACTACAGTAAACACTAGGTTCTACTGTAAACAGGGGGTACTACAACATTACCAGGCTCTATTGACTGATAATCACTGTTATATTTAAAATAAGTCAACCTCTGACCTTTAGGGGATTAATGAGGTGTCACCTTACCTTAAATCCTTGTTGGGTTCAGGGGGCGTTGCCATGGCAGCACCGGTCATCTGGTCCTGCAGGACCGTGATTGGTCAGCAGCTACACACAGGAAGCTAATTGAAAAAATTACAAATATAGTAATGCAATATGAATAAATGATTAGAATTACTTAAATACTAGTTTACCAATATTAATACTAATTATTAACACATGAAATATATGAATATAAAAAGTAAAATATTATTGAAGTGCATATATATAGATAAATATATATAGAGATATAGATATAGATAGATATAAATAAAAAGCACCTGAAAACACATGACGCATTTCAGTCTCCTGTCGCTCAATAAAAACCAAACTCAACATAATCGTCCTATTTTATCAATTTAGCAAGTTTGGGCTTAGCGTGACTTGACGATGTAGACTGACTATAGTAATAATAATGATCTGTATATAGCTCGCAAGCTAGCGAGATGGCTAATAAACAGAGCTACGTAGCAGCACAAACGGTTTGTTGTGATTGAAGTGAATAAGTCATGATTGACGTGATGTGTCACAATCACATCACAGTTTCTATTGGCCCAAAGCTAACATGGGTGGGAGTAATGAACACAATATGCTTGATTGATTGGCGCAAATGGAGGGTTTTTTTAAATTATATTTTCCAAAATATTTCTCGGACCCCCTGGCTATGGGTCCATAGTTTGAGAACCACTGCACTAGACTACACATTGATATGAACGTTGAGATGATAGAGTAACAGTCACCTGTCAGAGACCTGCTCCAGGTCCATCTCCTGGTCACCTGTCAGAGACCTGCTCCAGGTCCATCTCCTGGTCACCTGTCAGAGACCTGCTCCAGGTCCATCTCCTGGTCACCTGTCAGAGACCTGCTCCAGGTCCATCTCCTGGTCACCTGTCAGAGACCTGCTCCAGGTCCATCTCCTGGTCACCTGTCAGAGACCTGCTCCAGGTCCATCTCCTGGTCACCTGTCAGAGACCTGCTCCAGGTCCATCTCCTGGTCACATGTCAGAGACCTGCTCCAGGTCCATCTCCTGGTCACCTGTCAGAGACTTGCTCCAGGTCCATCTCCTGGTCACCTGTCAGAGACTTGCTCCAGGTCCATCTCCTGGTCGCTGTGGAGGAGCAGCTGACCGACCGAGTCACGCAGCACACATGAAGAAGGTGATGAAGGCGATGCTCCAGCCACGCCCTGAGACTGGAGTCCAGCAGCAGCTTGGCAGCCGCCATGGTGCAGGTCACAGGTCAACCCCTAGAGACAGAACACACAAGGTCAGGCTCTGGGAGGAGCAGAGCATGATGGGAGGTCTGTCTGTTTAAACTACCAAAAAAACTCTACAAGTTCACCTTGACTTATGAGCCAAGAAAATATGTACTTTATATTCCCAGACGGGAAATGTGCCACAACAGAAACTACAGGACAGTAATATAATTTTAAAAATAACACTACAATTAACAGAAAGTAGACACATGATTCAATCTTAATAGACAGTGACGTGTGCCATTAATATTCTTGTCAACGTTATCATCGACACAACAAACCCAACCACACATTCATCATCACACAGCGTTGACCTGTACAGTTTAGGCTGATCATATCAGAAACTTATTCAATATTAACTCTGACTATGAAAAGGGTTAATGGGCTTTGGTCGGTGAAGAAGAGGGACAACGTGCGACTCCACTAGAAAACCCCTTGGAACATAGAGAACTCTAACACACTGGACTCTAACACACTGGACTCTAACACACTGGACTCTAACACACTGGACTCTAACACACTGGACTCTAACACACTGGACTCTAACAAAACCGGTAAATACCGGCTAACGGAAACCCTGATATATAGATATCTATATATATCTATATAAAAACCATTGAACCATGACCCCCCGACCCCCTTGTCCCCCCAAAAAAACACATATATATATATATAGAAAATAAATGTAGACACTGTATAATGAACGCCACAGTGAGATTGTGTTTAACGGTACAACTCACACATACCTCCCGGGATTCAAGGAGTTTAACGAGGTAACTAAACATTTAGGAAAGAGAAAGTGTAGACCAGGGGTTCCCAACCTTTTTCACCCAGAGCCCCCCCAAATGACTCCTGTTGGAATTTGCGCCCCCCCCCCCCCCCGGACTTTGCCTTTGCTTTTAAAAGTGCACATTCAAAAGAGGCCTCGGTGGCCTTCTGTACATCGCTGCCAGCCCTAACAAACTGTTGTTTCTTTATGAAAAAGTCCCGATCACGCCCGACCGTTTCTGGGTGCATGGTCTGTTGGTGTCTCTTCATTTTGCAGGGTTTCATGCTGTCGTTGGCTAGCTTCTCTCTGCATATCACACACTCTGGGCGGGTTTTGTCCGTTCCCTCCATGAAACCTAAGTTAAGATAGCTCTCTAGGTAGGTCCTCTTTTTCTTTTTGATTGCAGATGAGCTGTCATCTCCTTTACGTTTTTCAGACATTTTTAGACAAAATATTCACCTTATGAAGTTGGTCGCTAGCTAGCAAGCACAGCAAACTGTTACTAGTATCAGATTAATTTGTAGAATTTTTATTAAAATTAATTAATCAATAAATTTCTATATTTTATTGTAATGTAGAGACAAGGCTTTTAGCGACAATCATGTATTGCGTTACAATTATATGTAAAAATAAATAAATAAAAATAAAAAAATAAAAAAAATCGAAATATGATATTAGGCCTCAAATCATCTGAGGCCTGGCGCCCCCCCTGCGATCTTTGGCGCCCGCGCCCCCCAGGTTGGGAACCACTGGTGTAGACGACCATTTACAGGCAGATACATATTTGCATTTGTATATTGAGGTCTCGAATCAAATATATGGATATGCAACCAGTAGCCTTATGTGTAAATATGTCCATACTCACAACAGTCCCGTATCATGAGCATGATCTTATGTCTGTAAATGGATATGTAGTTGTCCATAGACTTGGCTTCCATCCACGTCTAGCCGGTGGGTTTGGCGTGCGGGTCAGATAGAGGTCATGGGCGCCTCGTTACGGAATGACACATGAAGACGAGAACGTATTCCTTTCAGGTGTAGGAGTTTTTAACGCCGTTCGTCTCTTTGCCAGAGGTCGGCGCTGGTATTGGGAGTCCCCATAGCGCAGCTTGTGTTGCCTAGAGACTATCTCAGGGCTTTCTCCTTCTCTTGAACCCGGAGAAACTTAACTTGATGAAGGCTCTCGGTTTTGCCGCATCGGTGTCTCCAGGTCTAGGTGTCTCCAGGTCTAGGGGTCTCCAGGTCTAGGGGTCTCCAGGTCTAGGGGTCTCCAGGTCTAGGGGTCTCCAGGTCTAGGGGTCTCCAGGTCTAGGGGTCTCCAGGTCTAGGTGTCTCCAGGTCTAGGTGTCTCCAGGTCTAGGGCCAAGGGAGCGGTGGGCTCTCTCCATCTCCGGGGGATCTCCACCAAGGACATCAGCGCCGATCACCGTCATCAGTCAGTCAGTCCGACACAAACTCCGTAGGGTCTTGGTCCTTCTCACTTCCTTCGGGGAGGTTGATAATCCTCACATTTGTTCTGGAGCGTCGTGTATTGAGTTCCACGGCGGTTTCGATCTCAGTGACTTTTTTCCGACGTTTTCTTCTATCAATGTTTCAGTGTGGATGATGCGGCTGTAGAATGATGACATCTGTTGTGCCAGCGACTCCGCCGATGATTTAGGTTCTAAAGTTCTAAAGTTCTCCCGCTGGTCTCTGAGCAGAACTTCGAGGTCGGCTTTAGTTATTGGACAGGAGTCCTCAGTGCTAGCCGAGTTGGTAGTTTTAGCACATGCTAGCTAGTTTAGCCGAGACGCCGACTGCTCGAGTAGTCGTCATCTGTTATGTAAAGTGGTTTATATGTTCTAAACACTTGGGAACAACCGGGCCAGTGGCAGTGCTGTTCGTTAGATAAGAACAATATGAACCGTTGCCTCGGAGCTCCCTCTCGCGCGTCTGCTCACTGCCTCGTCATACCGGAAGTCTGAATGGTCCTCCTACTGAGGGGGTTAGGACCATGTCTGTAGCCGTTAGCTGCTCAAACTGCGCCCTCTCCACGGGTTTTTAGATTAGATTAGATTAGATTAGATTACAAGTACAGTACAGCGAAAATAATTGAGCATCTAACCAGAGTGCAAATGTTGCAGAAAAGTGCATGGTATTTTATTACTGCCAATTTGCACTATACGTATTGTTGTATATTGTATATACCTACGTATTACTGTAATAATACTGTAAATTGTGCAATTAATCTATCAATATCTTTAGATTTCATTTAGTTATATTTTTTTATACTAGTTTAGTTTAGTTTGTTGTTATTTAGTTTTTAGGTATTAGTATATTTTGTGTGCATTTATTCCCCCTGTTTCAACTGTTGCGCCTTAATTTCCCTCGGGATAAATAAAGTTATCTTGAATCGTGAATCTTGAATCTTGAATATAATATATGTTTAAATAATGTTTAAATGTACAGGTTAAAAGACAGTCTAGGTATAAATGTGATATGAGCATAATAATAGGTATATGTATATACTGGTAGGTGAGTATTTAACAGGTAGTGATCAGGGGTATGCTATTATTGAAAGCAGGATACAAGTATATAGATGTGAATGTATATACAAGTGAGCATATAACAATGTATATTTTATTACATTGATTTATATATATACATATTGCTCTTTTCTGTGCCGATATTTAGCATTTTATAAATTGCATTTTTATTCTATTTTTATAACTGCTGTCTGTCGTCGGGTTTTGCACATAAGATTTTCACATCACTGCTTTATACTTGTGTAAACTGTGAAGTGACAATAAACTTGACTTGACTTGACTTGATGTATGGCAAATATAAATGTATATGTATATACAGGAGTAGGAGCAGTTCTATCAACATATATATCAATATATATATATATATATATATATATTGGGCGGTTTTCACCACCCTCTGCAGCGCTTTCCGGTCGGAAACAGTGCAGTTGCCATACCACACTGTGATGCAGTTGGTGCTGATGCTTTCAATAGCACACCGGTAAAAGAGGGGGACAGGTGGGCTTTCCTCAGGAAGAAGAGGTGTGCCTTCTTTACCAGTGAGGCAGTATTGAGGGACCAGGAGAGGTCTTCGGAGATGTGGACCCCCAGGAATTTGAAGCTGGAGACACGCTCGACCTCCGCTCCGTTGATGAGGATGGTGGCGTGTGCGCCAACTCTGGTCTTCCTGAAGTCCACGATGAGCTCCTTGGTCTTCTTGGTGTTGAGGGCCAGGTTGTTGTCAGCGCACCACGCCACCAGGTGCTGGACCTCCTCCCTGTAGGCTGCCTCATCGTTGTTTTTGATGAGGCCCTCCGCCGTTGTGTCGTCAGCAAACTTGATGATGGTGTTTGTACCATGTACAGGAGTGCAGTCGGGGGTAAAGAGGGAGTAGAGGAGAGGGCTCAGCACACAGCCTTGTGGAACGCCGGTGTTTAGGGTGAGGGTGGAGGTGAGGTGGTCTAACCTGACTGACTGGGGTCTGTTGGTTAGGAAGTCTAGTAACCAGTTACAAACTGAGGGGTTGATGTCAAGGTTCTTGGTTTTCATGAGGTCACCAAGTTTGAAGATGAGTTTGGAGGGGATGATGGTGTTAAATGCTGAGCTGAAGTCTATGAACAGCATTCTCAGGTGGGTGTTGCTCAGGTGCATCTCTATGTAATGTAGCCTCCAAGACACGGGGGGTGTAACAGGTGAGGTACCTCTGGTACAGCACACACATTACATCACCCTGCGATGTATCGGACGTATCGACAGACTACTGTCTAAAACAAGTTTAATCTGACGTTTGGAACAACTGAGAACCAAGGGGGGGTCTGGGGTCATGGAGAGGTCACACCGCTGCATCGTGTCGCCTTGGATGTGTTGGAAATGTCCTTACAATTGTTTGGGGGGGGTGAAACAATGGAGTAGCAATTCTCCATGATGGGAAGAGATGAGAGGAGAGGAAAGGATAGGAGGAGAAGGAGGAGAGGAGAGAAGGGGAGAGGATAAGGAGGACAGCAGAGGAGAGGAGAGGCCAGGAGAAGAGACGAGAAGAGAGGAGGAGAGAAGAAAGGAGAGGAGAGGTGAGAGAGCTGATGGAAATTCAAGCGCTGTGGTTGAATTGAAAGTTGCCGGTTAAAGTGTGTGTGCCAGTGATCAGGTCTACAGCTGTATTTAGAAGATAAAATACATAGTATTTATGAAAATACATTAGTGAGATCTGCCTCTTAAGACCTTGTGTGGGACCCTAGCCAGTGGTGAAGGGTGTGTGTGTGTGTGTGTGTCTGTGTCTGTGTGTCTGTGTGTGTGTGTGTCTCTCTGTGTCTGCGTCTGTCTCCTGGACTCTTGTCTTATACAATGTGAATATGTAAAGACGTATAAACAACCACAAATCAATTCAGGCATGTAGTATGGGGTCTAATGTTCAGGGTTTCTAAATATAAACGAAGATTCTTGAAGTAGGTAAAAAGCACCTTTTTTAATATCAGGTATATTTCAATTGACAGTTTCCAGTGTGTCAGACCCCCTGTGGCTCCGTCAGACGACCATAAATACATCCATCACTTTGGTGGGAAAAACGAAACGGGTATAATAAAAGTGAAACTGTACACAGTCATATTTGACTGTCACACGCACGCGCACGCGCACACACACACACGCACACACACACACGCACACACACACACACACTTCCAACTTAAAAGTTTTTTCTAATATACTGTGCCAAAAAGTGATGCTAAATAGTTTACAAAAACCGTGATTGTAAATATATAAATATCTATAAAAAAAATTGAGTTTTCTGTGGGGTGAATTAAAAAAAGGGTGATTGGCAGAACATATCACACAGAAAGAACACAATTATGTAATGATTATTTACACAGTTTTAAAAATAAAATGCAGAAACACATAAAGTGGACACTTTTCTCAAATATTCATTGACCTATAAAAACCTGTTGAATATTGTTGTCAGTATTGGTAATATAACGTCATGATTACAACACAGACATATACACACATTTAACATGATCAAGTCATGATTATCGGGTCCTACAAAACAATGCTTGTGTTTCTCCATTTACCACAGAGAGCCAAATGTTGGGGTTTCAAAGTTCACCAGGATGACTTGAAATATCCTGAGGTTCTATCAATTAATAATACTTATTCTGATCTCAGAACTCTCCAGGCACTTAATACTACTTATGTCTCTGATTGGTCCATTGTATTGAACGACTGTTGCAATACAACGATCTGACCACAGAGGGCGCTGTTGCTACAGTGTGGTTACTCATTAAGAACCTCTCGTCAAAAACACTTATAACATTAATATTCCTTATAATATAACCTTTTGGTTTTGTGTTGTGTAAAACCATATGTACGACATTTTGCTGCATTTTTTAGGAACATTTAGAGGGAAAAAAGATATGTGGTGGATAGATTAGGCACTAGCAGTGAGTGTGTTTGAGCATATAGGAACGAGCTCCCGGTTTAGTTCCATGACATGGCTGTGGTAAAAACACTTGAGTTGTTGTTTTAGGGAGGACCTGGGATAGTTTGGATCCTCTTCTACCTCCTACACTCTTTGAGTCATTTTCTATCCTCCTCCTACTCCTCCTCCTTCCTACAGATGTGTGTCCTCCTCGTCGGGTAGCTTGTTCATGATCTCCATGGGGACGATCCAGCTGTCGTTGAATTGGCTGCAGAGTGTCTTCTTCTCCATCATCTTCTCTGTCTTCTTCTCTGTCATCTCCGGCTGCACCTCCATCACCTCCAGTGTGGGGTTGTCGTGGTAACCATTCTCCACCGTGTGCAGCTCCTCCGTCAGGTGTTGCTGTCAGGGGAGGAACGGCAGCAAATACTATTTCATTAAGCATTGTTTTGCATGTTTTGATTTTACAATTTCAGATTTTCTGATTTGGGGATTTTGGAATGAACATTTTTGGGTTAAACTCTTACCCTAACCCTCCAACCCTTACCCTCTAACCCTAACCCTCTAACCATAACTCTCTAACCATAACCCTCTAACCCTCTAACCCTAACCCTCTAACCCTAACCCTCTAACATTAACCCTCTAACCCTAACCCTCTAACCCTAACTCTCTAACCATAACCCTCTAACCCTCTAACCCTCTAACCCTCTAACCCTCTAACCCTAACCCTCTAACCCTAACCCTCTAACCCTCCTTGTCACCGGGCATTTGAAGAGCTCACAGGCCGCTGGGACCAGGCTTGGTCACCTGGTTCTCGTGGTAGGGCTTGCGATGGTGGGTGGCGTAGATCCCCAGGCCGATGATCATGGCCAGCAGAGCTCCGCAGGAAGCCAGGATGGCGATCAGCGTGGTCTTGTCCCCCGGCTTGGACAGGGACTTCTCCTGGAGAAGAGAGGAGAAGATCGTAAAGCCAGGCTGTGAAGTCACGGTCCTAGCCGGTCTTATCCGGTCTTATCCAGTCCTATACTGTCTTATCCGCCGGTCCTATCCGGTCTTATCCAGTCCTATCCGGTCCTATCCTGTCTTATCCGGTCATATCTGATCTTATCCGGTCCTATCCGGTCCTTCTATCGCTACACTCTCCTTTTAAACTGTGTTTGTACAGGAAAATCCTTTACATAGCGAGTGTGAATAGCCAATCAGCCGGGGCAGGTCAGCGCCAATCCGAACACTCATATTTAAGACACACGCTAATTAGCATGATTCAATATCTATACAATATAATACGTATATCTATAATAATCATAGTAGTTCTTACCTTTTGGATGTCTTTGTAATACTGCTTGGCCTTCGTGTCTTCCACTGGAGGAAATAACAGCCCATTATGAAATCCGATGAATTGACCTCGCACCGTAATAATAATAAGAAATTCCGGAGTACCTTTGATGCTTATGTTGACGCTGTTCAACTCTATGTCTTGTCCCTGCTGGGACCAACTCACGGTACAGCTGCCCTGGAGCAGTCCGGGCATCAGCCTCTCACAGAGGACCACCAGGTCCTGCTCCTCAGGCTACCGGACAGAGAGAGACCACCGTGACTCAACAATACAAATGGACACCATCTTTGCATTCACAACCAGCTACATGGGGTCAGGGTGGCTGGGACTGCATCCCATCTAACACTAAATCTTGTTCAAATGTAATGCTTTGCTATGTATTGGACTTCACACAGCTAGGGGGTCATTTAGCACCACGGCTGGCTGCAGGCTCTGTCCGGAGGCTAAGCAGGGCTGGGCTGGGTCCATCCTTGGATGGGAGACCAGATGGTGCAGGGGGAAATGTTGGTCAGTAGGGGGCGCTCATCACTCTGGCCTAAATCATTTCTTCAACAGGGGCACTAACCCTGGTGTCTCTGTATCACTAGAGTAGGGTGGTGAGCGCTGTAAATAGATTCTGTCTCAAAAGGTGCTTTACAATGAATGAATCATTTTTCATATTATTTCCAGGTGAAATTCATCATGTGTTTTAATGAATGAATATCTCCTCTCAAAGCTTGAATCTCTCTTCTATCTCTTAGTCTTGTAGTAATCCCTCTCTTCTTTGGTTCCTCTAAGAAGAATTTCAAGAAATCCATTTTTTGACAGCTCCGCCAACTGAAACAGTTACGACCCCTGAGCTGTTACAACCGCGCTCTGTTACTCTTCAACAAGAGGAAGGCTAAGGCGTGGGTCTCCGTGGATGACAGAACCCACTGACGTCTCACGGCGGTTCTAAACCGCCGTAACAATGGGCCAGCAGGTGTGATGTCACCCTCGCCTCACCCCTCGGTCCGACAGCCAGGGGTCAAAGGTCAGCGTTTCCTGCGCTGTGATGTGTGCGTTATTCCTGGTGTGTTTTAACAGATCACACACAGCTATGTGGCGGGAGAGAGAGAGAGAGAGAGAGAGAGAGAGAGAGAGAGAGAGAGAGAGAGAGAGAGAGAGAGAGAGAGAGACCCCCCGCAACCAAGGAGACGACGGAAGCACTTTTCGGAGAGAGAGAGAGAGAGAGAGAGAGAGAGAGAGAGAGAGAGAGAGAGAAACACAGACACACAGACTGAGATGTATGGGAAAGAGGAAAAGCAGTCCATGGCAGAGGGAGTTTCCACTAAGAAGGTCTTTCCTCCAGAGAGACCAGAATCTAGTTTCTCTTTTGGTTTTATCGTGTGCATCCTTGCATCCTGCCTCACTGGAAACAGACCCAGCATCAGTTGGATTAGATCAGTGTTTCCTCATTCCACTTCCTCAGATAACGTCTCCTCTCCTCACCCAGCGTCAACACAAGATCAAAATATTTAGGGTTGTCTTTGATTCATCATATCTATCATATAACTCTACTAAAGTTGGATATTAAGATTTAAAAAAGGTTTTTACCTTGTGTTTTTCACCGGTACGGATCTGTTTGGGAGGAGCACAGAGTGAAGTCAGCTCAGAGTAGGAGCGGTGAAATACAATCAAATGCTTTGTGTTTTGGTCTCTGTCTTACGGAGAACGTCTTGGTTCTGAGTCCTGTGTTCGTGCCCTTAGTAACCAAGGTGCCAAAGCTGCCTGGGGCCGTCGTCACATTGGCCGTCCACTTAGAGGTCACTCTGGGCTGTAGTTCTGAGGTTGGTAGTTCGGGGGTCACTACATGAATAAAAAAAGGAACATTTATCATACAATGAAATTAAACAATGGGCGGTGAGAGCTTGTTCTGACGAGGGAAGGTCATGAAGGTCCGGAGAGACTGGCCTCCATAACGTCTTCAAAATCATATGTCCAATCAGTGCTCGGGGGAGGAGTTTTGGTTCATGACAAACAAGGGGCGTCGCCGTCTCTACGGACCAAACAAATAGACACATCATGAATAATGATGTTAAAAGATGAATGGAAATCTTCACGGAAGGCTTTTCTCAGAGGAGAATATGTTTTTGCTTAGCTTCCAACTGGATTTGGCAAGAGCCTGATTGGCTGGATACATTTATTTTATCAGAAACGTAAGGCCACGCCCATATTTGGAAATCAAATGGTGCCCAGCCACCACCAGACTGATATTCACCTGATCTGGTTGAAGCAGCCTCATCTGACCCCAGTCAGACTGATTAGAGGCTGGTTGAGGCAGCCTCACCTGGCCCCAGTCAGACTGATTAGAGGCTGGTTGAGGCAGCCTCACCTGGCCCCAGTCAGACTGATTAGAGTCTAGTTGGAGCAGCCTCACCTGGCCCCAGTCAGACTGATTAGAGGCTGGTTGAGGCAGCCTCACCTGGCCGCAGTCTGGATACTGGACCTCCTGTCGGACAGGTGGTGAGGATGGGCAGCACCACCTCAGAGCCACTGACCCTCAAGACGGGAGCCCCCCAGGGATGCGTGTTGAGCCCTCTCCTCTACTCCCTCTACACCCACAACTGCATGGCTATGCACAGCTCCAACTTCATCAAGTTTGCTGACGACACGACAGTGATGGGCCTGATCGCCGGCGACGACGAGACAGCCTACAGGGAGGAGGTTGGATCGCTGGAGCAGTGGTGCCAGGAGAACAGCCTCACCCTCAACGTCAAGAAGACCAAGGAGCTGATCGTGGACTACAGGAAGCAGAGAGGAGAGCACGTCCCTATCTCCATCGACGGTGTTGCAGTAGAGAGGGTCAGCAGCTTCAAGTTCCTCGGCGTGCACATCTCCGAGGACCTCACATGGTCCACGCACACCACACACGTGGTGAAAAGGGCCCAACAACGCCTGTATTTCCTCAGGCGTCTGAAGAAATTCAGCATGGGCCATCCTGAGAACATTCTACACCGGCACAATCGAGAATGTTCTTACAGGGTGTATCACCGCCAGGTACGGGAACTGCACCGCACTCGAGCGCAGAGCGCTTCAAAGGGTGGTGCGGACGGCCCAGTATATCGTTGGAGGTGAGCTACCCTCCCTTCTGGATATATACAACCAGCGGTGCGTGGCCAAGGCCAAACGCATCATAAAAGACATTGCCCACCCCAGCCACGAACTGTACTCACTGTTACCGTCAGGCAGGCGATACCGCAGTATCAAGTGCCGCACAAATAGACTCAGAGATAGCTTCCACAGTCAGGCCATCAGGCTGCTGAACAAGGGTGTATAGCATATAACAATGTACATTTGATTACATTGATTTATATATATATATATATATATATATTGCTCTTTTACCGACATATTGCATTTAATATATTGCATTTTTATATATTTCACTTGTACAGTTTTGAACTTTTTTACTTATTTTTATCCTATTCTGTTTTTTATAACTGCTGTCTGTCGTCGGGTATTGCACATAAGATTTTCCATCCATCCATCCATCCATCCATGGATGGATGGATGGATGGAAAATCTTATCTTCTCCCGCTTATCCGAAATCGGGTCGCGGAGGCAGCAGCTCCAGCAGGGGACTCCAAACTTCCCTCTCCCTGGCAACATCGACTAGCTCTGACTGGGGGATCCCGAGGCGTTCCCAGGCCAGTGTGGAGATGTAATCACCCCACCTGTACCTTGGTCTGCCCCGTGGTCTCTTCCCAGTTGGATGTGCCTGGAAAACCTCCCTCCAGGCACATCCAACTGGGAAGAGAGAGATAAGATTTTCCCTCATTGCTTATACTATAAACTGTGAAGTGACAATAAACTTGACTTGACTTGACTCTCACCTGCAGGTCGACCGCTGGTCCCGCCAATCTCTGTTGCCGTGGGGACGGGTTCTTCTGTTGTTGGGAGTCTGGGGTCTGATGGCTGGGGGGGGCTCTGAGTCCCGGGGCTTGTCGGCTTGTCTATGACCACTTCTCCATTCCCAGTGGCGATGACAGGCTGAGAGGTCAGGGCGCCGTCGCTGGTGTTTGGAGGAGAATTGCCAGGAGCGGAAGATGTGTGAGCCACATGAGAAAAGGGAGGAGTCTGTGCCGTAGAAGCAGCAGCAGTAAAAGTGTTAGTAGAAAACGTAACAGAAGTCTCGGTAGAAGGAGCCGCAGAATGATTTGAAGAACCAGCAGAATGATTTGAAGAACCAGCAGAATGATCTGAAGAATGAACAGCAGTAGCAGGAGGAGCTGGAACTTTAACAGTAGGATCAGAAACAGTGGAAGGATAAAAAGAAGCAGGATCAGAAGAATTAGCAGGAGGGGCTAAACCATCAGGAGAAGGAGCTGAAGAATCAGAAGGATGAGAATAATTAACTGAAGAATTAGCAGCAGGATCAGAAGAATTAGCAGGAGGGGCTAAACGACCAGCAGAAGGAGAAGGAGAAGGAGCTGAAGAATTAGAAGGATGAGCAGAAGGAACTGAAGAATTAGCAGCAGGATCAGAAGAATTAGCAGGAGGGGCTAAACGACCAGCAGAAGGAGAAGTAGAAGGAGCTGAAGAATTAGAAGGATGAGCAGAAGGAACTGAAGAATTAGCAGCAGGATCAGAAGAATTAGCAGGAGGGGCTAAACGACCAGCAGAAGGAGAAGTAGAAGGAGCTGAAGAATTAGAAGGATGAGCAGAAGGAACTGAAGAATTAGCAGCAGGATCAGAATAATTAGCAGAAGTGGCTAAACGATCAGCAGAAGGAGAAGGAGAAGTAGAAGGAGCTGAAGAATCAGAAAGATTAGCAGATGAAACTGAAGAATTAGCAGTAGGATCAGGGGAATCAGCAGCAGGTTTAGAGGAATTAGCAGCAGTAGTAGTATTGGTAGTAACAGCAGTTGGGTCTTCCAGGTTCTCTGAACTGACGCAGTGGAGGAGCAGCCCTGGAAATAGAATCAGCACAGAGCTTAGCACGTTGAAATATCCAGACATTAATATCAGACACTAACTGTATCTCAACAAATCCTGTTTCTTACACATCTTCTTACATAAAAACCCCTGAGAGAACTCGGGCAACCCAATACATATCTAGCAAAACTATAAAACACATTTTTAATATTTAATAATATTTAATATTTAATATATTTAATATTAATATTTATATTCAAATGTATTTTATTAATATATGTTTATAAAATATATATTAAAAAATCCCATTGATGGATGTTATTTATATATAATATATTTATATTATTACAATTAATTAATGATACAATTAATTATACTTTATTTCAAAATTTGATTGATAAAAGCACATTGATGGATGTTATTAATATATATATAATATATTTAAATAAAATGGTTTATATATATTTACAATATATTTACATTGATACAAAGTTATTAAAGTATATATATATATAATATATATTTATTGATAAAAAGCACATTTTTTTTACTTTGGTAAAAGTGATGCACGATTCAGGAATTTGTCGAAATGTATTTATTGAAAATGTCATCTGGGATGGACCTGCTTCCTTCTGCTGGTCTATTAATACTGGAGGTCAGGATGGACCACACAATACCTCAGGAAGTACCACTCCCACCTCACAGCCCCTCCAGACACACCAAGAACAATCCAGGACCACAGGGAGACCAACACAATGGTTCCTCCAGCGGCCCCTAACCTTTCACACACTCTCTCACACACGTACGCACACACACACTCACACTCACACACACACACACACACACACACACACACACACACACACACACACACACACACACTTGCTCATTCACACACACACACTTGCTCATTCACACACACACACACACACACACACACACACACACACACACACACACACACACACACACACACACACACACACACACACACACACACACACACACACACACACACACACTCTCTCACTCTCACACACACACACACACACACACACACACACACACACACACACACACACACACACACACACACAGTATACTGTGTGTGTGTGAGAGAGAGAGAGAGAGAGAGAGAGAGAGAGAGAGAGAGAGAGAGAGAGAGAGAGAGAGAGAGAGAGAGAGAGAGAGAGAGAGAGAGAGAGAGAGAGAGAGAGAGAGAGAGAGAGAGTCTTAAAGTGTGTTCTATTGCTTCTCCCTTAATCCTCATTAATACTTAAAGACCTCAGTTAAATATCAGCACTGTACTCTCACTCTTAAGATGTCTTGTCCTCCCTCCACCACTAGGGGGACCCTCGATGACCCCCTTTGACCCCCCTTGACCTCCGGCTGTCACTCAGGCATCTGTTTCTTAGGTGACAGCACACACACACACGCACACTCATCCTCTGTTATCAGCACTAAAGGCTGCCTTAACCTCACACACACACATTCCAAGACTCACACACACACGCACAGTACACTTGGTGCATGGTGCATTCCTTACGGCCAGCGTAAGCATGTCTCCATCAGAGTTCAAACATAAAGACATCGTAGTTCTCTTCATGTGTGTGAGTGACTGTGTGAGTGTGTGTTGTGTGCTCTGAGTGGTCCTGTCAGCCTCAGACCCTGTGTTGTTGTTGTGCCGTGTTCAGAGAGCTTAGGAGGAGGAGAAGGAGGTGGAGGAGGTGGTGGTGGTGGTGGTGGAGGAGGAGGAGGAGGAGGAGGAGGAGGAGGAGGAGGAGGAGGAGGAGGAGGAGGAGGAGAAAAAAGGTGGTGGAGGAGAAGGAGAAGGTGGAGGAGGAGGAAGAAGTGGTGGTGGAGGAATAGGAGTAGGAGGAGGTGGAGAAGGGGGTGGAGGAGATGGAAGAGGAGGAGAAGGAGGTGTAAGATGAGGAGGGGAAGGAGGAGGTGGAGGAGGTGGTGATGGAGGGTGTGAGAACCAGCCGACTCTGCTTTCCTTTCCAGTATTATCTAGGAAAACATTATTTGCCTGGTGTGTGTGTGTGTGTGTGTCTGTCTGTCTGTCTCACCACTCACCTCCTTCTGTCTGTCTCACCACTCAACTCCTGTCTGTCTCTACACTCACCTCCTTCTGTATGTCTCAGACTCACCTCCTTCTGTCTGTCTCAGACTCACCTCCTTCTGTCTGTCTCAGACTCACCTCCTTCTGTCTGTCTCACCACTCACCTCCTTCTGGCTGTCTACATGCACATTCTGTCTGTCTCACCACTCAACTCCTGTCTGTCTCTACACTCATCTCCTTCTGTCTGTCTCAGACTCACCTCCTTCTGTCTGTCTCACCACTCACCTCCTTCTGGCTGTCTACATGCACATTCTGTCTGTCTCACCACTCAACTCCTGTCTGTCTCTACACTCATCTCCTTCTGTATGTCTCAGACTCACCTCCTTCTGTCTGTCTCAGACTCACCTCCTTCTGTATGTCTCAGACTCACCTCCTTCTGTATGTCTCAGACTCACCTCCTTCTGTCTGTCTCAGACTCACCTCCTTCTGTCTGTCTCACCACTCACCTCCTTCTGTCTGTCTCAGACTCACCTCCTTTTGTCTCTCTACACTCATCTCCTTCTGTCTGTCTCAGACTCACCTCCTTCTGTATGTCTCAGACTCACCTCCTTCTGTCTGTCTCAGACTCACCTCCTTCTGTCTGTCTCAGACTCACCTCCTTCTGTATGTCTCAGACTCACCTCCTTCTGTCTGTCTCAGACTCACCTCCTTCTGTCTGTCTCAGACTCACCTCCTTTTGTCTCTCTACACTCATCTCCTTCTGTCTGTCTCTACATTAACCTTCTGTCTGACGCACCTCCTTCTGTGTGTGTGTGTGTGTGTGTGTGTGTGTGTGTGTAAGAGGGTGCTCAGCACAACCGGGCAGCCCGTGTTAGCATTAGCGGCCAGCCCCACAAAGCTCCCCTCTCTCCCCACGTGCAGCTGCCCTCCGACAGGCTTCTCCCGCACTCCAGTCCCCTGCTGCGGCCCCGGGCTCTTCATCACGGCCCCCCTCCTCCTCCTCCTCCTCCTCCTCCTCCTCCCCCTCCTCCTCCTCCTCCTCCCAGACCATTGACAGAGCTAATTCAGCCTCCCCCGAGGGAAAGTTGAGGGGAGGGAGGGGGGGGGGGGGGGGGGGGGAGGACCAGGGGGGAGGGATGTAACGACGTTCAGCGGGAATAAAAGAAACGAGAAATGAAAGGAAGATGGGAGAGAGGGAGGAGAGAGGGAGGAGAGAGGGAGGAGAGAGGGAGGAGAGGGAGGGGACAACAGAGAGAGAGAACAGAGGACTCAGACGCTGTAAATCTAACCGCCAAATGGAAATGACTGACCACACACACACACACACACACACACACACACACACACACACACACACACACACACACACACACACATACATAAAGTCTCACACACACACACACACACACACACACACACACACACACACACACACACACACACACATACATAAAGTCTCACACACAAACACACACACATTAAGTCACACACACACACACACACATTTAGTCTCACACACACAAACACACACACATTAAGTCTCACACACAGACAAGCACACACACACTTTTAGTCTCTCACACACACACACACACACACACATACATACACACAGACACTTGTGTGCTAACAACCACATTCTTGGCCCTTGGCAACAAGAAGGCTACTCTGGCATTTACTCACAACCAGCTCAGAACACAGTGTGTGTGTGTGTGTGTGTGTGTGTGTGTGTGTGTGTCCCCCCAAATGTTGAGATGGCCTGAACTGCCCCCCAAAATTTTTTTAATGTAATTTAGAATAAATATAGTTACAATAGCATATACAGAATATATGATATATATATATTATATATATTTTATATATATTATATATGTATATATATATATATTTTATTTTTATTTTTATTTTTTTATATATATTATATATATTATATATGTATATATATATATATATATATATTATATATAATAATGGTTATATATATATAATATATAAATATATATATATTATATTACATACACACAATGGATGTTGATCATTAGATACAAATGACACTAAACATTTAGTTAGTAGACCTCAAGTCTACTACGTCATACGGTCCAGAGATGGGATTGATGTCCAAGGATGGTTGTGTGAGTAAAACTATGAGGCAGGTTGGGGGCGGAGCCTCCAGACAGATTGGGGGCGGAGCCTCCAGACAGATTGGGGGCGGAGCCTCCAGACAGTCGATGTGGTTCTGTTTCATCAGGGAAATATTGTGCTTGTGAGAGGAGATGATTCATCATCAAGTGATGGGGAGAAACGAAAGCTAGGGGAGACACACACACACACACACACACACACACACACACACACACACACACATTCACACACACACACACATACACACACACACACACATACATGTGTGTGTGTCTGGTACATGGACGTACCAGCCACAGTTGTGATTAATGGACACCTGGTCCGCAGAGGCTTGTGGGTAATTGGTGGGAGTGGAGGTTGTGCTGTCTCTCTCCCTCTCTCTCCCTCTCGCTCTCTTTCTCTCTACACAACTAATCTTCACCACCGCCCCTCCCCAAAACACACACACACTCACACATACACACACGTACACACACATACACATACACTCCTCTACAGTGCTGAGTCCAGCTGGTTCCCAAGTGGTGACCCGCGGACCCTCAGCGACCCTGCTTGGGTCTCCCTGTGAAACCCCAGTGAAAGGACTTGTTGTTTTAATGTCCTGTTATTGTCTGGACCACAGAAGAACAGCCTTCAGGAAACACCTCTTACATGACAACGTTTTGCTCAAACTACCTCAAACTAACTCAAACTGTCTCAAACTACCTCAGACTGTCTCAAACTACCTGCAACTAATTTAAATGATCTCAAACTACCTGCAACTGTCTCAAACTACCTCAAACTACCTTATACTGTCTCAAACTACCTCCAACTAACTCAAACTACCTCAAACTACCTTAGACTGTCTCAAACTACCTCCAACTAACTCAAACTACCTCAAACTACTTTAGACTGTCTCAAACTACCTCCAACTAACTCAAACTACCTTAGACTGTCTCAAACTACCTCAAACTACTTTAGACTGTCTCAAACTACCTCCAACTAACTCAAACGTTCTCAACCCGTCTCAAATACTTTCAACTTTCTTAAACTATCTCAAACTGTCTCAAACTGTCTCAAACTACACCAAACTACCTAGAATTACCTCAAATTACAATAGTCTTTCTAATCTGATTCACCAATAAATCACCAAAGGTGACAAATCCTTTGTGAGCGATGTCAACTCAAGACATGCCACACCTTCCAGGATGCACACACACACACACACACACACACACACACACACACACACACACACACACACACACACACACACACACACACACAGTCTCTTCTCTCTCCCTCTCCTCCCCCCTCTGCATCTCTCTCTCTCTCTCTCTCTCTGTCTCTCTCTCTCTCTCTCTCTCTCTCTCTCTCTCTCTCTCTCTCTCTCTCTCTCTCTCTCTCTCTCTCTCTCTCCCCAACTCTAACATCATGCTGTAACAACTCACCCCTAACATGTGTTACCACCGGTGTCTACCTGTCTACCCGTCTACCTGTCTCCCACCGGCTTGTCTGTCTGCCTGAGAACATGCTGACAGCATGGCAATGTTATTTATTTGTTCTGCGCCACACAGCAAACAGAACCTCCTCTCAGAACCCGGACTCTAATTAAAGAACAACACTCGGTTCTGACAAGGGCTCCCATACACTTCATTATGCAGGGTCCGGCCCTTGAGGGGGGGGGGCTGGCAGGGGAGAGAGGGAGCTGGTGGGGGAGAGAGGGAGCTGGTGGGGGAGAGAGGGAGCTGGTGGGGGAGAGAGGGAGCTGGTGGGGGAGAGAGGGGAGAGAGGGGAGAGAGGGAGCTGGTGGGGGAGAGAGGGGAGAGAGGGGAGAGAGGGGAGAGAGGGGAGAGAGGGAGCTGGTGGGGGGAGAGAGGGGAGAGAGGGAGCTGGTTGGGGAAAGAAGGGGGGAGAGAGGGAGCTGGTGGGGGAGAGAGGGAGCTGGTGGGGGAGAGAGGGGGGAGATGGAGCTGGTGGGGGGAGAGAGGGGGCTGGTAGGGGAGAGAGGGGGAGGCAGATGTCGTCGTCGTCATCCCCAGACAGGGTGCGAACTGGAGGGGAGCAGGGGGAGCTATAGCTCCCCTAGTGGTGACATGAGCTCCCCTGGGAACATGGTTTGTGAAATTTGGGGGGAGCTCTCTAAAATACTGATATGATGACCAAATAAATTCCATTTTGGGCATGGTTTTTTTTTTCAAAGGTGTAAAATAAGTGAAATACAATTATATTTAGAGTTTCTGATTCATGAAAAAAGTGTCGCCTGCTTGCACGCTGCCCGCAGCTCCACCCACTAGCCACTCACTCACAAGCTCGTTTAGTTAGCACTGCATGTTTACCAGGCATTGTTAAATGCCCCCCCCCCCAAAAAAAGATCCCGGCTCCCCCGGAGACCGTGGTATAGTTCGCACACTGCTGGACAGTACAATCCTTTTGAACTCTTCAGAATATTCACCTTACCGCTACGCAAGTAGACACAAGGTATAAGTCTACTATGCTCAACACAAATGCTGCTTCTTTTCCTACTGTCACTCATCTTACTTGCGCACACTTGCGACACTTCCTCGTGACTCTCCGTGGAGCGTTGCCTGGGATACAGTCTCGATAGATATGAGAGGTGCATCTAGCCCACTGCCAACCCAGACAGTTCAGAACAGGGCAGAACTGAACATGCGTCTGATTGTGTTTCTTATGGCGATGGTCCTGGATGGTCTGGTTTCTGGAGGTAAGCTTATATAATATAAACGTATATAATATAAACCGTGTTTCTGGACCTCAGACCTAATAATAATGATTATTTTGTTTGTTTGTAATGCAGGACACTTGAACTAGCAGCGAAACACACACTAAGAAATAATACAATGAAATCCAACATTAAAACCTTGAGCGATCTTTAATTAAAATAAAACCTCAGTGGATGGTCTGGTTTCTGGAGGTAAGCTTATATAATATAAACGTATATAATATAAACCGTGTTTCTGGACCTCAGACCTAATAATAATGATTATTTTGTTTGTTTGTAATGCAGGACACTTGAACTAGCAGCGAAACACACACTAAGAAATAATACAATGAAATCCAACATTAAAACCTTGAGCGATCTTTAATTAAAATAAAACCTCAGTTCTGCATATATTTACTCTACGCTTTAATGGATTTGCTGTTTCCGCAGCAATGAACCACCACACCCACCTAGGCCCTGGTGTTGAGCAGGACGGAAGGTTTCTGCTCTGGTTAGGAGTTCCTCATTAAATGAGGAAATGAGCCACAGAGTAACGTTAGTGTTAAAACCTTGTCTATCATTGTTGTTCATTCAGGTGGGTTAAACTCACTTGATAAACGCCATTATGTACTTGTTCATTAATTTGTTACATTTTAACCAATAGTATATACTATTGGTTAAAATGTAACAAATTAATGAACAAGTACATGTCGTGTTGTGTCACAACAAACATGTTCTTATATGTTATTTAGTGAAAAACCGGACCAAACGGTTACGGTAACCCCCCCCCCCCTAACCCTAACCACCACGCGGTACGGTACTTTGGCTTTTGCTGAAATGAACGTCACGTCAGCGCCATTAAAGATTAACACGTGACGTCAGAATGTGAGAGAGAACGAAATAAAAAAAGCAGAGTGGGAAAGATAAAGGCAGTATATTGTAAAATATACTAAACAAAAAGGCAGATCCCCCCCCCAAAAAAAAAATCCCGGCTCCCCCGGAGACCGTGGTATAGTTCGCACACTGATCCCCACACACACACACACACACACACACACACACACACACACACACACACACACACACACACACACACACACACACACACACACACACACACACACACACACACACACACACACACACACACACACACACACACACACACACACACACACACACACACACACACAGCCTCCCGGGTATTGTGCCAAATCTATGCCAGCTTTACGTTTACGCGTCTTAATGTTAATCAACGGTATGTTAATCACCTCACAAGCAGCCGGACCCGCGAAACGAGGGCTCCACAGAAGTACATTTAATCAGCTGTAAATTATTATAAATTAGACTGTAAAGCGCCCCGTGTCTTAGTGGAAGAATACTGAGATATATGAGAGTATGAGAGGGACCCGCACCTGTTGCGCACATCCTCCAGAATAATTTAAGATCAATCACTGTGATGTACAGAATACAGATGGAGGTGCCAGTGTCCACCACCTCCACATGGAAACACCACCAGACCCCCAGACCCCCCCCAGAGAGGTACTCACCGAGAGAGAGGAGCGCCACGGAGAGTCTCATCGTGTCTCTATCGGTTCCCGATCAAGTGGTCCTGGTCCAGCGGGTCTACACACACAGTGCTCTATAGTTCCTCTAAGGTCCGGGTGGTGGTCGCTCTATCTCACTGGCGTCCTCGTTGATTTGTATTCATAAATAATAATATAGTAGTAATAGCGGCAAGTTATTGTTTTGTTGTGTTATTTCAAAGCCAGGAATGTCTTTGTGCGTCCCCGCTTTTGCTCCTCTCTCTCTCGCTCTCTCTCCGAAAAGTGCCTCTGTGCTCTCTCTCTCTCTCTCTCTCTCTCTCTCTCTCTCTCTCTCTCTCTCTCTCTCTCTCTCTCTCTCTCTCTCTCTCTCTCTCTCTCTCTCTCTCTCTCTCTCTCTCTCTCTCTCTCTCTCTCTCTCTCTCTCTCTCTCTCTCTCTCTCTCTCTCTCTCTCTCTCTCTCTCTCTCTCTCTCTCTCTCTCTCTCTCTCTCTCTCTCTCTCTCTCTCTCTCTCTCTCTCTCTCTCTCTCTTAGCCAATCAGGATCAAGAGGAGAGTGGTTTCTTTCTGGTTTTATTGGACGATCTCCAGTCACATTTTATTGAGAGTAGGATGATGATGATGAGGATGATTAAGATGAAGTTTAGTGTTGTGTCAGTGTAGTGTGTGTGTGTGTGTGTGTGTATTGTGTGGGTTGTGTGAAGTGTGAGTGTTGTGTGTGTGTGTGTGTGTGTGTGTGTGTGTGTGTGTGTGTGTGTGTGTGTGTGTGTGTGTGTGTGTGTGTGTGTGTGTGTGTGTGTGTGTGTGTGTGTGTGTGGGGGGAGGGGGGGGTGTGTTGTCGTGTGAGTGTATTGTGTGGGTTGTGTGAGTGAAGTGTGAGTGTTGTGTGAGTGTAGTGTGTGTGTGTGTGTTGTGTGAGTGTTCACACAACTTCAGACCTGAATACTTCAGACCTGTTTCATAGTAATAAACACTTTTCAATTTCACAACTCATTACATTTGAATCATGTTAATACCACTTATATACTTTGTATATTTCTATGTATATTATATACTTATATATCAGTAACAAGACATAGTCCTATGACTATGAACAGTAACAAGACATGGTCCTATGACTATGAACAGTAACAAGACATGGTCCTATGACTATGAACAGTAACAAGACATGGTCCTATGACTATGAACAGTAACAAGACATGGTCCTATGACTATGAACAGTAACAAGACATGGTCCTATGACTATGAACAGTAACAAGACATGGTCCTATGACTATGAACAGTAACAAGACATGGTCCTATGACTATGAACAGTAACAAGACATGGTCCTATGACTATGAACAGTAACAAGACAGTCCTATGACTATGAACAGTAACAATACATGGTCCTATGACTATGAACAGTAACAATACATGGTCCTATGACTATGAACAGTAACAAGACATGGTCCTATGACTATGAACAGTAACAAGACATGGTCCTATGACTATGAACAGTAACAAGACATGGTCCTATGACTATAAACAGTAACAAGACATGGTCCTATGACTGAACAGTAACAAGACAGTCCTATGACTATGAACAGTAACAAGACATGGTCCTATGACTATGAACAGTAACAAGACATGGTCCTATGACTATGAACAGTAACAAGACATGGTCCTATGACTATGAACAGTAACAAGACATAGTCCTATGACTATGAACAGTAACAAGACATGGTCCTATGACTATGAACAGTAACAATACATAGTCCTATGACTATGAACAGTAACAAGACCTAGTCCTATGACTATGAACAGTAACAAGACCTAGTCCTATGACTATGAACAGTAACAAGACCTAGTCCTATGACTATGAACACTAACAAGACATAGTCCTATGACTATGAACAGTAACAAGACATAGTCCTATGACTATGAACATTAACAAGACATGGTCCTATGACTATGAACAGTAACAATACAGTCCTTTGACTATGAACAGTAACAAGATGAACAGACTTCCGTTTGTTTTGTCCTTATATTAAATATAATTATATTCCGGGTGCTTTGTAATCAGATGTTGCTTTAGCTTGACTGGCTTCATGGCTATGTTCACACCTGAAGACGCATGACGCACTTCAGTCTCCTGTAGCTGTCAAAAAAACAAACTCGACATAATTGACTGAAATATTGATCCGTATTTAGCTCGTAAGCTAGCAGGATGGCTAATAAGCAGAGCTACGCAGCAGCAGAAATGGTTTGTTACGAGTGAAGTGAATGAGTCGTGATGTGATTCATCTGAATCACATCTGAGTTTCTATTGGCCCAATGCTAACATGGGTGGGAGAAATTAACACAATATGCTTGTTTGATTGGCGCAAATGGTTATTTCGCGAACAGGGTCCGCGGACCCCAGTTTGAGAACCCCTGGCCTCGACGACCCACAGCATTCTGACCAATGGCCCACAAGGTGGGTGGGCCTTTAATATGATAGCCTATGTTTAGATAGTTTCACTAGTAGTGGCTGGCCAATTAACTTTGGTCCACGTTGTCCCGCCCCTTTCCCTTCAGCTGTTGGCTGTCACCTGTCTATCAGACACTGCGTGCGCAGAGAGATGCATGTGGCCGCATTGTCTGTAGACCAAAATGGAGCTACCCAAACACACTACAAAGAGTAAGGGTGGTGCTGAAAAGCAAAGGGAGAAGAAAAGGAAGTCGCTTGAGGCAGATGCTCACTTGGACACATTATTATAAACGTTTTTCGTGCCATATTTTGTGAGAAAAACGACAAAATCTAGCATCTGACTAACCAGCGCTGGACAAAGTTGCTGGCTAGTTTAGAATTTGAGCAATGTGAAAAGCCTTTGTAACTCGTAATCAAAATGACTGTGAGTTTAATCTCAAAGCTATGTATGTAGTAGCAGCATGGTAAATATAGTAGTATAGGATTAAACATATTCACTATGGAACACATATTTGTCAAATATGATGTTAAAATGCATACGTTTTGGTCAAACAACCTGACACTTCTTCAAGCGGCCGTGAGGCTTTCATGTGTCTGGAGGCCGCGTTGGAGGCCTGAGGTCGGGTATCATCTCCTTATGGAGGAGAGGCAGGAGGTAGAGGAGAGGCAGGAGCTGGTGGAGAGCGGGAGGTAGAGGAGAGGCAGGAGGTGGAGGAGAGGTAGGAGGTGGAGGAGAGGTAGGAGGTGGAGGAGAGGCAGGAGGTGGAGGAGAGGCAGGAGGTGGAGGAGAGGCAGGAGGTGGAGGAGAGGCAGGAGGTGGAGGAGAGGTAGGAGGTGGAGGAGACCCAAGCCGATGGGGGAGGGTGGTGGTTTTGGTAACCACATGTTTGAGGCTCGACTGATGGAAGGACAGCAATGATTTGGGGATGATGGGGCGGGGACATGTTAAAAGTGTTGTGTGCGTGTGTGTGTGTGTGTGTGTGCGTGTGTGCGTGTGTGTGTGTGTGTGTGTGTGGACGAGGATGTTAAAATAAGTTGCCTTTCGTTGGATCATGGAGAGTCATTGTGCTGGGCAGGAAGTGATGTGGGTTCCCGTCACTGTTGGGTGGAGGAGGGAGGAGGAGGGAGGAGGAGGGAGGAGGGGGAGATATAATCAGAGGTGGGGACGACTTCCTAGGAGGGTCTCCACAGAATGGACATTTAGGACCATTAATAAAGCAGCAGACTTTAGCCACGTTTGTGTGTATGTATGTGTGTGTGATACTTAATGTGTGTGTATGTGTGTGTGTCTGATTGTGTGTGTGTGTGTGTGTGTGTGTGTGAGAGAGAGAGCTACCTAAAGTGACTTATACCTACTTAAAGTGACTTAGACCTACGTAAAGTGACGTACAGGTGCGGAGAATGCAACTTATGACTAATGCAGAGTCACACTTAGGCAGAGGGGAGAGGTCTGTACAGGAGTGTACAGGATGTGTGTGTGTGTGTGTGTGTGTGTGTGTGTGTGTGTGTGTGTGTGTTCAATGGTGTGGGGAACACACACACACCCACACTCACACACACACTCTCTCACTCTCACTCACGCGTTCACACACAAATACACCCACACACACACAAACACACGCACACACACACACACACACCCACACACACACTCACTCTCTTACTCACACACACACATCGCAGCAAACCCCTGCATCTTGTCTTTACCCCCCCCCCCCCCTTCTCCTCTCCCACCATTTCCATCACCCTCTCCTCCTTTCTGGGCCGCCGACCTCTCCCATCATCTCCACCCACCTCCCCTACCTCCCCCCCCTCCCACTCACACTGTAACCTCTGCTCTCTCCCTCCCTCCCCCCGTAGTACCACTCTCTCAGAGATACCAAACCCGCCTCCTCCCTCCACCGCTGGTTTCTCTCTTAAGGGGTGAGTGGAGAGAGGCAGCAGGTACCTCAGGAGAAAGAGGAGGACAGCCCTCCCTGTCCAGATGTTAGATGGACTTCCCCATCTCATAAAGAAATCATCCCCTGCTTCTGACCACACATCATTATATATGATATTATATTATATTATATCATGTCTGTCTGTTGTCTGTCTGTCTGTCTGTTAGCAAGATAAATAAAAAAGTAATGTACCAAACTGTTAAATGAATTATGAACCAAGGAACAACACTATTCTTTAGCATTGGGAGATTGGCGTGTTCTACTGAGGGCCCTCTAGTTATGGAGGTATGTCTCCATACCTCCATAACTGTATCTAGGTATGTAACTAATCATAATCTAATCAAATATATCATACTAATCATACATATCAAACTAATCAAACTAGTACAACCTCAGTAGTCATACTTATCATATATATCATACTAATAATACTAATCTTACTAATCATTGTATTAATGGATGATCAGAATAATTCCATATTTTCCTTATTGTGTAAAATACATTTGAAAGTCTGACGTCAACCTAACTTCTGTTTATCACGCTGCTCCATCATAACTCACTGGAGTGTGTGTTTGTGTGTGTGTGTGTGAGAGAGTTTCTGTGCAGTAACGTGGGGGAGACACACACACACTGATGGTATGCAGAACACGCCTGGCTATCGGACTGGTACCGACTGGTACGTGTGTGTGTGTGTGTGTGGGGATCAATGTGTGCGTCTGTGTTCTGAACATACCAGAGAGAAAACCTTTTAAAACACAAGTGTGTGAGGTCTCAGTGTGTGTGTGTGTGTGTGTGTGTGTGTGTGTGTGTGTGTGTGTGTGTGTGTGTGTGTGTGTGTGTGTGTGTGTGTGTGTGTGTGTGTGTGTGTGTGTGTGTGTGTGTGTGTGTGTGTGTGTGTGACTGGAAGGCACAGTGAGTGATGTGTATTTTGGTTTCTGGAACATTCTTACCCCATCTCCGCCATCTTCCTCCTCTCCTTGGAGAGGAAGAAGAGGGTTTGGGGTCAGAGGTCAAGAGGAGTGAGGAGGAGACGCAGATAGTGAGCAGAGCAGATGAGGAGAGTGGTGTGTGTGTGTGTGTGTCTGTCCTCTCTGGAGCCTGGGACCTCAGGAGTCACAGATAGCTGGTATCACCTCCGTCACTGATATGTTACGGAGGTGATGCTCACAGGGCGTCTGTCCAGTCACACCTGGAGCCAGCTGAAGTCATATAGGCCCCGTTCACACTTGTCATTAACCACATGAGGTTCACATGTGGTTTGAGAGATCTGATCTCAAGTGGACGGCGTTAGTCGGTGCGTTCACACTGGGCATTGAGAATGTGGTCTGATGCGACCACTTGAGATCTGATCTCACTTCCCCGCTCTATAAGCAAATAAGCCAAACATAACACTGAGCGCCAAGTGTTTATTCCCAGAGTGGGCGTGGCACAGGAAGCAGCCACCAGCGGTGTCCTGGTGGACGAGGCAGACCAGCGTCTCTATTGGAGGAAATGGGCGTAGTCGGACCCGGGTGACTTCCTGTCTCCAGTCTATTACTCTTTATTCTCCCCCCCCCCCCCCCCCCCCCTGGTCCACCAGTCAGACCTCTAGCAGTGAGCAGAGAGAGGTGCTCTGGGGGAGATAAGATAGTTGGAGAGGGAGGGAGAGTTGTTTTGAAATAAACAACTAAACCAAAATCCCCCCTCTCTCCTTCCTCCCTCCTTACTCTCTACTCCCCCCCCCCTCTCTCCGGGAGAGATTTTGAAATCAACAACCCAACATCCCCCCTTCTCTCCTCCCTCCCTCTCCTCCCTGCCTCTCTCCTGTCCTCCCTCCCTGCCTCGCTCCTCCTCTCTCCTGTCCCCCTCCTCTCTCCCCTCCCTCTCCTCTCTCTCCTGTCCCCCTCCTCTCTCCCCTCCCTCCTGTCCCCCTCCTCTCTCCCCTCCCTCTCCTCTCTCCTGTCCCTCCCTCTCCTCTCCCTCCCTCCCCTCTCCTCCCTCCCCTCTCCTCCCTCCCTCCCTCTCCTCTCTCCTGTCCCTCCCTCTCCTCTCCCTCTCCTCTCTTCCCTCCCTCTCCTCTCCCTCTCCTCTCTCCTGTCCCTCCCTCTCCTCTCTCCTGTCCCCCTACTCTCTCCCCTCCCTCTCCTCTCCTCTCTCCCCTCCCTCTCCTGTCCCTCCCCTCTCTCCTCTCCTCTCCCTCCCCTCTCTCCCCTCCCTCTCCTCTCTCCTCTCACCCCTCCCTCTCCTCTCCTCTCTCCCCTCCTCTCTCCCCTCTCCTCTCCTCTCTCCCTCTCCTCTCTCCCCTCCCTCTCCTCTCTCCTCCCTCCCTCCCCCTCTCTCCTCCCACCCTACTCTCTCTTCCCTTTCATGCAGCTGTGATTGACAGGCAAGATGGATTCCACTTAACAATCAGGAAGGAAATGCCCTGATTGGTCAGAAATGAGCAGGGGGCGGGACTCTAAAATGTAAATGTTCTAAGAGAGAAACAGAAACAACTAGAACAGATATTCTCACAGAGAACTTCACTGACTAATAGCTGATGAATGGCGATGCCATTACCAACAAATGACACTGAAATATTACCGTATTGACCCGAATATAAGACGGGTTTTTTTTCCTAGAAAAAAATCTGAAAAAGTGGGGTCGTCTTATAATCGGGGTTTAGACTTTTCGATGTACCGTAATTGCACATGTAATTGCACAACAACAGATCGCGCCAAACGAGTGTTCCGAGACACCGCGCGACACTTAAAGTACCGTAACTCAAAGTCTTAAAGTAACAGTACATAAAAACAGTTACCTGGAGAGATAGAAATGGAGAGACACAGCGACCAACTTGAAAAAAGTGGCTCAAAAGTAGGGCAAGTTAATAAACAGGAGAGACGAAGTTACGATGCCAATTTTAAGATAATGGTGATAAACGAAGCAGACATCAAACACCTGTCATTGCGACGCAGGACAAGCCCAGCGCCTGCCCTCAGACTCCAGAGAGAAGCTACTGTCTTATCAGCGATATGTGATCAAGTTAAGGAAGAAGCACTCATACCCCCTTGATCAGATGGGCAATGCTGATCAAACGCCTGTGTATTTTGACATGCCAACATCTGTCACTGTGCATAAGAAAGGCGACAAATCAGTGATCTACTGATCTACTGGAAACGAGAAGAGTAACTGTCATGTTAACGCGCCTCGCAGATGGGACTAAACTTCCCCCGTACGTGGTTTTAAAATGCAAGACTGTACCTAAAGAGGCAGTGACTGTACCTAAAGAGGCAGTGACTGTACCTAAAGAGGCAGTGACTGTACCTAAAGAGGCAGCCAGCTGGCATTATGGTAGTGCCCAGGCAAAGGGCTGGATGGAGACGGAGCTTGTGGTGGACTGGCTCAAGGTGGTGTGGGGCAGACGGCGTGGGGGACTCAGAAAGAAGAGGAACATGTTGATTCTGGATGCTTTCCGTGGACACTTGACTGAGCCAGTCAAAAAGCAAGTGAAAGAGTTGAATGGTGACCTAGTGATCATACCGGGCGGAATGACAAGCCAGCTGCAGGTGTTGGATGTGGTCGTTAACAAACCATTCAAGGTTAATCTGCGTAAGAGATCCACTTAGGCTCCTGGCTGCTAATCACGCACTGACACCATCTGGAAAAATCCAAAAGCCAGCAGTACGTTTGCTCTGTGAATGGATCTTGCAAGCATGGGCTGACGTTTCCCCAGAAAGCATTAATGGGTTTAAGAAATGCGGCGTATCAAATGCCATGGATGGCAGCGAGGATGACGGGATGTGGGAGGAGACGGGGGAGCAGACACCGTGAGTGACGATAGCGGGAGTGAGAGGAACAACCCAGCGATGTAGAAGACGTGATGTGACCAATAGACTGATGTTCTGAACTTTTGCACTGTTTCATTGCTCTACTGTTTCATTGCTCTACTGTTTCATTGCTCTACTATTTTATTGCACTACCGTTTTATTGCACTACTGTTTCATTGCAATCTATCTAGCCTGTTTTGTTTTTGTTTGCCAAGTTAGGCAAATTTGAACACAATGTGTGATAAAATTATTTTCTTTATAAAAAAAAAGATTTGGTCTTCAAAGTTTTACATTTTTTTTCCTCCAAAAATGAGTCTTGAAAAAGAGGGGTCGTCTTATATTCGGGTCAATACGGTATCTCTTAAAAGGTCTTTCGGAGGAGGACTCGGTCTAGTACAGTAACGGGTCTTTCTGCTGGAGGACTCTGTCCCCCCAGTTACCAACAATGATTAGAAACGTTCATCAATATCATTTGTTTAATCAACTTCAACACCTAAGGGGGCAGCAGTAGCTCAGTCAGTAGGGACTTGGCTTGGGAACCAGAAGGTCGCTGTTTCAAGTCCCCGAAACACCTGGGCACTGCCGAGGTGTCCTTGAGCAACAAGGCACCAGACCCCTACCCTGCTCCTAATACTAGGATGGGTTAAATGCAGAGAAACTAATTTCACTGTGTGTGAAATATGTGACCAATAAAGAGGATTCAATCCCCCAGATTTAGATCAGCTGAAATGAGAGAGTATTGCTTTTGTGTCAAGGAAATATCCGTTTCTATTGATCCGTTATTATGAAGGAACGGTTAAAATGCAGAGGAATGTGTATTGACCAATCAGGATCAAGTATAAAGACAGAGGCCACACCCTGCCACACTCACACAACATGAAGAGTATCTCAAGATGATTCTTCATGTTAGCTGAACCAGTCATAGATGGTATATCAGTGCAGTGCTGCTGCTTGGCTGCAGGGGGCGCAATCGCAAAAGGTCCTCACTGAAAAATGATTCCACCATGTTCATATCATATTGTGTATGAATATTAAATGAGTTTACGATCATTTACGCCTGAAGATAGATAGTTAAGACAGCTATACACACTAATGTGTGCATGTGCAGATGAGAATGTTATGGGTACTGGGCCAGAGGATCAAAATGCTGGGAGACCAGACAGTCCTCTCTGAGGCTGCCCCACTAGGAGAGACAAGACAGTCCTCTCTGAGGCTGCCCCACTAGGAGAGACAAGACGGTCCTCTCTGAGGCTGTCCCACTAGGAGAGACAAGACAGTCCTCTCTGAGGCTGCCCCACTAGGAGAGACAAGACAGTCCTCTCTGAGGCTGCCCCACTAGGAGAGACCAGACGGTCCTCTCTGAGGCTGCCCCACTAGGAGAGACCAGACGGTCCTCTCTGAGGCTGTCCCACTAGGAGAGACAAGACGATCCTCTCTGAGGCTGCCCCACTAGGAGAGACAAGACGATCCTCTTTGAGGCTGTCCCACTGGGAGAGACAAGACGGTCCTCTTTGAGGCTGTCCCACTAGGAGAGACAAGACGATCCTCTCTGAGGCTGCTCCCACTGAGGAGAGACAAGACGGTCCTCTTTGAGGCTGTCTCACTAGGAGAGACAAGACGATCCTCTTTGAGGCTGTCCCACTGGGAGAGACAAGACGGTCCTCTTTGAGGCTGTCCCACTAGGAGAGACAAGACGATCCTCTCTGAGGCTGCCCCACTAGGAGAGACAAGACGATCCTCTTTGAGGCTGTCCCACTGGGAGAGACAAGACGGTCCTCTTTGAGGCGGTCCCACTAGGAGAGACAAGACGGTCCTCTTTGAGGCTGTCCCACTAGGAGAGACAAGACGATCCTCTTTGAGGCTGTCCCACTAGGAGACAAGACGGTCCTCTTTGAGGCTGTCCCACTAGGAGAGACAAGACGATCCTCTTTGAGGCTGTCCCACTAGGAGAGACAAGACGATCCTCTTTGAGGCTGTCCCACTAGGAGAGACAAGACGGTCCTCTTTGAGGCTGTCCCACTAGGAGAGACAAGACGATCCTCTTTGAGGCTGTCCCACTGGGAGAGACAAGACGATCCTCTTTGAGACTGGCTCAAGGTGGTGTGGGGCAGACGGCGTGGGGGACTCAGAAAGAAGAGGAACATGTTGATTCTGGATGCTTTCCGTGGACACTTGACTGAGCCAGTCAAAAAGCAAGTGAAAGAGTTGAATGGTGACCTAGTGATCATACCGGGCGGAATGACAAGCCAGCTGCAGGTGTTGGATGTGGTCGTTAACAAACCATTCAAGGTTAATCTGCGTAAGAGATCCACTTAGGCTCCTGGCTGCTAATCACGCACTGACACCATCTGGAAAAATCCAAAAGCCAGCAGTACGTTTGCTCTGTGAATGGATCTTGCAAGCATGGGCTGACGTTTCCCCAGAAAGCATTAATGGGTTTAAGAAATGCGGCGTATCAAATGCCATGGATGGCAGCGAGGATGACGGGATGTGGGAGGAGACGGGGGAGCAGACACCGTGAGTGACGATAGCGGGAGTGAGAGGAACAACCCAGCGATGTAGAAGACGTGATGTGACCAATAGACTGATGTTCTGAACTTTTGCACTGTTTCATTGCTCTACTGTTTCATTGCTCTACTGTTTCATTGCTCTACTATTTTATTGCACTACCGTTTTATTGCACTACTGTTTCATTGCAATCTATCTAGCCTGTTTTGTTTTTGTTTGCCAAGTTAGGCAAATTTGAACACAATGTGTGATAAAATTATTTTCTTTATAAAAAAAAAAGATTTGGTCTTCAAAGTTTTACATTTTTTTTCCTCCAAAAATGAGTCTTGAAAAAGAGGGGTCGTCTTATATTCGGGTCAATACGGTATCTCTTAAAAGGTCTTTCGGAGGAGGACTCGGTCTAGTACAGTAACGGGTCTTTCTGCTGGAGGACTCTGTCCCCCCAGTTACCAACAATGATTAGAAACGTTCATCAATATCATTTGTTTAATCAACTTCAACACCTAAGGGGGCAGCAGTAGCTCAGTCAGTAGGGACTTGGCTTGGGAACCAGAAGGTCGCTGTTTCAAGTCCCCGAAACACCTGGGCACTGCCGAGGTGTCCTTGAGCAACAAGGCACCAGACCCCTACCCTGCTCCTAATACTAGGATGGGTTAAATGCAGAGAAACTAATTTCACTGTGTGTGAAATATGTGACCAATAAAGAGGATTCAATCCCCCAGATTTAGATCAGCTGAAATGAGAGAGTATTGCTTTTGTGTCAAGGAAATATCCGTTTCTATTGATCCGTTATTATGAAGGAACGGTTAAAATGCAGAGGAATGTGTATTGACCAATCAGGATCAAGTATAAAGACAGAGGCCACACCCTGCCACACTCACACAACATGAAGAGTATCTCAAGATGATTCTTCATGTTAGCTGAACCAGTCATAGATGGTATATCAGTGCAGTGCTGCTGCTTGGCTGCAGGGGGCGCAATCGCAAAAGGTCCTCACTGAAAAATGATTCCACCATGTTCATATCATATTGTGTATGAATATTAAATGAGTTTACGATCATTTACGCCTGAAGATAGATAGTTAAGACAGCTATACACACTAATGTGTGCATGTGCAGATGAGAATGTTATGGGTACTGGGCCAGAGGATCAAAATGCTGGGAGACCAGACAGTCCTCTCTGAGGCTGCCCCACTAGGAGAGACAAGACAGTCCTCTCTGAGGCTGCCCCACTAGGAGAGACCAGACGGTCCTCTCTGAGGCTGTCCCACTAGGAGAGACAAGACGATCCTCTCTGAGGCTGCCCCACTAGGAGAGACAAGACGATCCTCTTTGAGGCTGTCCCACTGGGAGAGACAAGACGGTCCTCTTTGAGGCTGTCCCACTAGGAGAGACAAGACGATCCTCTCTGAGGCTGCCCCACTAGGAGACAAGACGATCCTCTTTGAGGCTGTCCCACTGGGAGAGACAAGACGGTCCTCTTTGAGGCTGTCTCACTAGGAGAGACAAGACGATCCTCTTTGAGGCTGTCCCACTGGGAGAGACAAGACGGTCCTCTTTGAGGCTGTCCCACTAGGAGAGACAAGACGATCCTCTCTGAGGCTGCCCCACTAGGAGAGACAAGACGATCCTCTTTGAGGCTGTCCCACTGGGAGAGACAAGACGGTCCTCTTTGAGGCGGTCCCACTAGGAGAGACAAGACGGTCCTCTTTGAGGCTGTCCCACTAGGAGAGACAAGACGATCCTCTTTGAGGCTGTCCCACTAGGAGACAAGACGGTCCTCTTTGAGGCTGTCCCACTAGGAGACAAGACGATCCTCTTTGAGGCTGTCCCACTAGGAGAGACAAGACGATCCTCTTTGAGGCTGTCCCACTAGGACAGACAAGACGGTCCTCTTTGAGGCTGTCCCACTAGGAGAGACAAGACGATCCTCTTTGAGGCTGTCCCACTGGGAGAGACAAGACGATCCTCTTTGAGGTTGCCCCACTGGGAGAGACAAGACGGTCCTCTTTGAGGCTGTCCCACTGGGAGAGACAAGACGGTCCTCTTTGAGGCTGTCCCACTGGGAGAGACAAGACGGTCCTCTTTGAGGCTGTCCCACTGGGAGAGACAAGACGGTCCTCTTTGAGGCTGTCCCACTGGGAGAGACAAGACGGTCCTCTTTGAGGTTGCCCCACTGGGAGAGACAAGACGGTCCTCTTTGAGGTTGCCCCACTGGGAGAGACAAGACGATCCTCTTTGAGGTTGTCCCAATGGGAGAGACAAGACGATCCTCTTTGAGGTTGTCCCAATGGGAGAGACTGTTCTCTCTGAGGCTGCCCCACTGGGAGAGACAAGACGGTCCTCTCTGACCAGACAATCAGCTGGTGTTGGGAATGATCCAGAATCACATTCCATATTGATATTCAACAACCCTGGGGAGCACTCTTTACCTTCTACTACTGAATATATTATTAGCGTTGAGAAACACCAACAGCCAGATAATGAGATAAACTCCAGTTTAAGTCAGTTTTAATTTATTTCAAAGAATCTCCAGAACATTAACACATGGTTGGTTCATTTGGATCAACGTACAAAACAGCTGCTTGGATCTGGAAAAACCACCACGTATCAAGGCTTTAAAACAACTGAACAAAAAACAAGATGCTCCAGATACACCTCCCCCCAACCCCTCCCACACCTCCACCCAACCCCTCCCACACCTCCACCCAACCCCTCCCACAACACAGGCATAAAAACATACACAAGACATTCACCAAGTCACCCCAAATCACCACATCGGACCCCACTAACCTTGAAAGGACACTAAACAATGACAACTGGAATCTTCAACCCTTCACCCTAATCAACACAACGCTTCACCCTAACCAACACAACGCTTCACCCTAACCAACACAACGCTTCTGGCTCCTAGTCTTAAACTGTACATGCCGGGGGGCACACCTCCCCTCTCCTATTACTACACCCTCCTTTTCTAGTACTACACCCTCCTAGTACTACACCCTCCTCACGTACTAATACTACTTCCCGTCTGCCAGGTGACCTTTAGCCCCTCCCCCTGTGGCAGAGTTCAGAGGTCACGATCTGTCCGGCAGTGGGGGGGGGGGGGGGGGGGGGGGGGGATGGACACCGGTCATGAGAATTGGATCTGCTGGACGGACGGGATCTGGAACACAAAAGACAGAGACAGACAGTGAGACAGGTCCTTTGAATATAGATTGTGGTTGTCCTGGTTGTAATCGTGTTCACAGCTCAGAGGAACTAAAGAGTTCTCTACATTTGGCGTCACACCTAAAGAACTGAATAACACTCATCACCTCCCCACACATTAGGCCATGAGGACCAACAGAAGATCAACTGGAAGAGAGCCTGAAGACCTGAACTCCACGTTCAGTCAGAACTGAGGGACAAATGTATGCTGGCTTATGTTCCCTCCAGGCTCCAGTTGAGACTCATTACTAAACTATAGAAACACATCTTACTAACATGTTCTTCACCTGTAAAGACATGTCTTTTGACAAAACATGTTTCGTCACGTGTTGAAGTATGTTCTTCACGTGGTAAAGCATGTTATACCCACGTTAAAGCATGTTATTCCCCATGTGTAAAAGCATGTTATTCCCCATGTGTAAAAGCATGTTATTCCCCACGTGTAAAAGCATGTTATTCCCCACGTGTAAAAGCATGTTATTCCCCACGTGTAAAAGCATGTTATTCCCCACGTGTAAAAGCATGTTATTCCCCACGTGTAAAAACATGTTATTCCCCACGTGTAAAAACATGTTATTCCCCGGTTAAAGCATGTTCCTCACGTGTTAAAGCATGTTCCCCTTGTGTTAAAGCATGTTCCCCTTATGTTAAAGCATGTTATACCCATGTTAAAGCATGTCATACCCATGTTAAAGCATGTCATACCCATGTTAAAGCATGTCATACCCATGTTAAAGCATGTCATACCCATGTTAAAGCATGTCATACCCATGTTAAAGCATGTCATACCCATGTTAAAGCATGTCATACCCATGTTAAAGCATGTTCCCCTTGTGTTAAAGCATGTTCCCCTTGTGTTAAAGCATGTTCCCCTTGTGTTAAAGCATGTTCCCCTTGTGTTAAAGCATGTTCCCCTTGTGTTAAAGCATGTTCCCCTTGTGTTAAAGCATGTTCCCCTTGTGTTAAAGCATGTTCCCCTTGTGTTAAAGCATGTTCCCCTTGTGTTAAAGCATGTTCCCCTTGTGTTAAAGCATGTTCCCCTTGTGTTAAAGCATGTTCCCCTTGTGTTAAAGCATGTTCCCCTTGTGTTAAAGCATGTTCCCCTTGTGTTAAAGCATGTTCCCCTTGTGTTAAAGCATGTTCCCCTTGTGTTAAAGCATGTTCCCCTTGTGTTAAAGCATGTTCCCCTTGTGTTAAAGCATGTTCCCCTTGTGTTAAAGCATGTTCCCCTTGTGTTAAAGCATGTTCCCCTTGTGTTAAAGCATGTTCCCCTTGTGTTAAAGCATGTTCCCCTTGTGTTAAAGCATGTTCCCCTTGTGTTAAAGCATGTTCCCCTTGTGTTAAAGCATGTTCCCCTTGTGTTAAAGCATGTTCCCCTTGTGTTAAAGCATGTTCCCCTTGTGTTAAAGCATGTTCCCCTTGTGTTAAAGCATGTTCCCCTTGTGTTAAAGCATGTTCCCCTTGTGTTAAAGCATGTTCCCCTTGTGTTAAAGCATGTTCCCCTTGTGTTAAAGCATGTTCCCCTTGTGTTAAAGCATGTTCCCCTTGTGTTAAAGCATGTTCCCCTTGTGTTAAAGCATGTTCCCCTTGTGTTAAAGCATGTTCCCCTTGTGTTAAAGCATGTTCCCCTTGTGTTAAAGCATGTTTATACCCATGTTAAAGCATGTTATACCCATGTTAAAGCATGTTATACCCATGTTAAAGCATGTTATACCCATGTTAAACCCATGTTAAAGCATGTTCCCCTTGTGTTAAAGCATGTTCTTCCCCCGTTATTCACCTGTTGGTATGCTGTAGTGTAGACCATAACGTTCTGTTGCTGTCCGTCTGCGGTGATGATTCCTGCTGGTAGAGGGTTGGCTGTCGGGACGGACGACCAATCAATCAGTTTGGGAACAGATGCCATCATCCCATATCGAACACTATGGAAACTATTAATTATCTGCAGAATATTGTCTGGAGTGGAAGGGGGCAATTTAAGGGGAAATAAAGCCAAGATGGGCTTTTTAACTAAATTATAGAATATATAAAAATCTGATAATACATGGGGTAACATCTTTAAAAGAGTAACATTCATACAGCAGACCTACAGACAATAACCACTGAAGTCTGTTCCGTCAGAGAGACAGGCTCCCAGTCTCATGTTGTTGTAAGGGTGTACTTACTGAAGCTGTCCTCGGTCAGCTCCTCCCCCAGGCTTTCCCCGACAGACACACCAGGCATACCCTTCTCCCCCTTCATGGCCTGGAAACACAGGCAAGCACATCAAGTTCACCACTAGCAGCCCTCCACCACCTCAGGTCCTACGTCAGGTCGTCCACCACCTCAGGCCCTACATCATGGTCCTCTACCACGTCTGGTCCCCACGTTTATCCCCGGTTTAGTCCAGGATGGAGCAGGAAGGTGGTTTAGACCAGTTCCCCACTGGTCTTCTGGACCCACATGTCATTAATGATGAAGTCAGGAACCAAACATCAAACATGTATTCACTTCATTAGAGGACCCTCTAGTTGGTTCTTTGTCCCATTTCTCCCCCCCCCGGGGAACATTTAGAATGTGTTTCCATGCGGTTCCTACAACTATTCCAGACTTTCCTCCAAAACCACATCCCAATACGGCCAGCCGGGTAACGGCGGTGGGTTCTCGTCGGAACTCTCTCACCTCCCTGAACTTCTGCAGGTAGAGCTTGAGCGGCTCCACATACATGTCGAAGCCCAGCGTGGACATGGCGAACAGGATGTCCTCTCCGTTGATGGTCTTCCTCTTCTCCTGGTGACAACGCTCGCTGGCCTCCGAGGTGATGAAGCTGATGAACTCACTGACGCACTCCTGGACGCACTCCTTGGCGTCTTTAGCGATCTGACGAGGGACCAAAGAACGGGGACACGTCAACCAGAAGACTGGGCACACACACACACACACACACACACACACACACACACACACACACACACACACACACACACACACACACACACACACACACACACACACACACACACACACACACACACACACACACACACACACACACACACACACACACACACACACACACACACACACACACACACACACACACCTTTCCAGTCTGTGGCACAGCATTCTTCATGATGCGGGCCACGTTGGCGATCGGCAGGTAAATGTCCTGCTCCCTGAAGTTCTCCTTGAGGCCTCCCTCGTCGTGGTCGTTCAGACTGTCCTCGCCGTCATCTGAGAGTCAAACGATTACACCAAACATATAGTATATCAGTATAGCATACCTCCCTTTGCCATGTCATCTCTGATGATCAACAACCCTCTAAAGCCATAGTTCTTAACCATCTCATCCGGTCCATGTGATTCATCATTAACCCTTATTTTCGGATTCCCGTCCCGATATTTCCATAAATGTTTCCCATAAATGACATTCCACCTAAACCCTCACCAAGGTGTATGCAAATATGTTAGTAACTTCTTCCAATGCTAAAGAATCCTTCAAAAAAATAATAGCTGGATCTGGATTCTGATCTGCGGATTCTAAATCAACGGTTCTTTCCTTGGTCCATAAGTCAGCTAACCATCAAGCTTTGTCACATTCTGTACAGAACTTTAGGAGGTATCTTGATGACAGACAGACAGACTGGTGAAAATATAAACTCTGGTCCATCCAGGAGGTAATCAAACATGCCACTGCGGAATCAATCCCACTTTGTATTGTGTAAACATTATTATTATTATTAGTTTACCTTCTTGGGACTGGAGCACGTAGTGACCTGACGCCATGTATTCTCCAGTGATGCCCAGCTGGGAGGCGTCGGTGGTGGAGCCGTCTGTGTCCATCTGGGGGGGGGGGGGCACACACACACAACACACACAACACACACACACAGTCACACGCAACACACACACACAACACAACACAGTCACACACACACACACACACAACAAAGGAACATCAGCGAGAGACGGCGCCGCGTCATGTGGAGACGCGTCAAGCGACAACAAACCACATTTGTTACATGAAGCCCGTCCGTGTGTGCGGCTCCATGTCGCGAGCCTCGTCTTTAAGTATTCCTCAAACAAACGCGTCCTAAAGCGGATCGGGTTCAGTCTTAGCAGCTAACCGTTAGTTAGCACCAGAAGCTAGTCTCTAAACGCCTGTGTGTGTGTGTATGTTTGTATGTCGACGGGATAACACCGTTCTTACTAACTACCGTAGTTTACCGGGTCGTAGTTAACCTTATATATTTCCATCCGAGCTACCATTGGCCGGAGAGCAGCACCGACCTGCGGGTTGAGTCCTACTTGGTCCTGGTTGGTTCGCGGCGCCTGGGAGCCGCGGTTTGGTTGGACGGGAAAAAATGGCTGCGAGAGAACCAGTCAACCGCGCGCCCTGTCTTTCCGTTGAGTTCAGTCGGGGCGATACCACTTCTCACCGCCAGGGGGGGGGGGGGGCAGGGTGATACCACTTCTCACGGCCAGGTGGGGGTGATACCACTTCGGGTAAGCACACAATGTGGCATCGCCTTCGCCTCAGGTATTTAATGTATATTAAGTGTAAATTGAGTGTGGACAAAAAGAGTCCACATTAAATATACAGAACGTTAAATATATTTATACAATATTTTAGAACGTTAAGTATACAGAAAAGTTAACATACAGAACATTAAATATACAGAACGTTAAATAATATAGAGATCATCAACGGTGAATGCGCTCACATGGTCCAAAGTATATGGTTCATGTACTTTCATAAAATTAGATTAGATTAGATTAAATTCCAATTTATTTTCATCGCACAGCACAAGTACAGTACAGCGAAAATAATTTGTCATATAACCAGAGTGCAAATGCTGCAGTAAAGTGGTAATATATCATTTACAGTGGTTGAATAATATGTAAATAGTAATATAGAATTAACAGTGGTTGAATAAGATGTAAAGACTACTAGAAGTCCACTAGGTATAAAAACAGGTATCAAATAACGTATAGAGTAGGTATGAGATATGTGCATAGGTATATATATGGGGCATTCTACCGAATTAGTTCAAAGTGCGGTCCCACAACAAGAAAAACTATTTAACAAAACAATTAAGTATTCAGACATAGATATTTACTAAGAATATGTTATGGTCTATTTAAACCCAAGGCATTAAATTAGATAGTGATAAGCTAAATATATACAAAAGCATCATTTATAGGGTACTTTCTATTGGGAAGTAGCTGTCCCAAACCCTGACATCTAAATTTCAATTTCTGTAAATAACACTAAACACAATAGCGTCTTCTCATTAGGAACGGGTGCTCCGCTCCGTCCTCGCTCCGTCCTCGGGAGCGAACCCCTCCCAGGCACAATTGAGGAGAGCAACACTCCGATACAGCAGGTGACGTATGCACCTAGTTGGTTTTTGCGATCGCCAATGAGCCAATGAACACATGGGTATACTTGTATACAGCAAGCCTCTTCCGTGTTTTGGTACGGTACGCTTGCACACCACGCCCCGCTCCGTCGTCGGGGACGCTGGCGCGCACCCGAAACCACCTTTTCAAGCGGTCCCGGCTTGGAGCGAATCAGCGTCCCCGGTGACGGGGGGGAGCGTTCTCATCACACTTATTTTGGTGCGATCGTGCTCGGATTCGACCCCGAATGGCGAGTGAGAAAGCCCCCGGAGAGCCTGGTTTTTAGCCACACCCCTGCATTTTTGACCAGGCAGTGACACTGCATCCCTGTCCCTCATGGCTGAATGGTAAGTAGCTAAATCCCATACTTTTGATATAAATCTGTTCCAAAATCGGAAAATCGGCGTGTAACCTTAAGAATTGTCACTACCGAACACATATTCTCTTAAATTAAGTAAACCTTTTGGGGTTTTATGCAAAGTATTATGTGTTTATGTGTGTACACCACTTCAAAGACGTGTATGCTAGCCATGTGCTTGCTAGCATTCTTTAGTTATGCTCAAAGTTAGCTAGAATTGTCACTACCGAAACAGTCACTACCGAAACATATGGTAAAGTTTCGGTAGTGACATGATCATTTGTCTTCTGATGTTAGTAACTATGTAGGCTAACATTAGCTAGGCTATGTTTTGTGGACTAAATGTAACATGTAGATAATGCTTGTTCAGGGAAAAAGAATCAAGAATCATAAGACACCAACATGCCAAAAGGAATTAGAAAAAGTGGAGCAGAGAGGCTGAGAGAATACAGGCAAAGAGTGAGGGATGACCCAGTGAAACAGCAAGGATATTTAAGGAAGGAAAGAGAAAGAAATAAGAAACGAAAGGACGAAGGAAAGTTGAAATGTATCAGCGATTTATCCAACAGGGAGCAAAGGAAGGTCAGAAAATCATGGAGGAAAAGACAGCAAAAGCACAGGGTGTTGGTGAAAAGAGAGAGCGAGATGGAGACATTTTGCAGGGCTTCCACACCACCTAGCACTTCTAGTGAGTCTGATCAGACACCAGAGCATAGGCCTGCAGACCAGAAAAGGACGAGAAGTGCAACTAGCACTTCTAGGGAGGCTGATTATCAAGTAATCTGCACTACGCCTGGCACGATCCATTATAGAGTGCTCAGCTGCTTCTGCAACAGAGAGGCCATCTTTCCCTGTTTCCACCCATCGTCCACCAACATTGCACCACAAGTACAGCCTGGAAGAGATGAAAGAACATCTGAACCAACAGCCCCAGAAGATGGAAGCCATTCCACCTCAAGCTCTGGGTGTGAAGGGACTCTCTGTCCAGTTGATGACGTCACTAAAGACCTTGTTGGAAAGTGGTGTGTCATCACATATGATGATGACCCATATCCTGGAATCATTGAAGACATGGTGATTTGTACATCTTTTCTTTTTTTCCTCACATATTTCAACATTTAGTTACATTGCATGATATTTCTCTCTTTCCATTTATTCTCACTTGGCCATCTTCCGTTCTCATATTCCCATTCCCTTTGAATCAAACTTTATTTCATAGTCTTATAAGATTGCAATACAAGCGATACTTATCATGTCTCGCCCAATGTCCTTTTATTTTACCCGTTATCTGTCTGCAGGTGCCAAGGAGGTCAAAGTCATGCACTACATTGGGCGAAACCGCGAAAAAAAAGAAAGCCGCGACTAGAGGACAAGATCTGGTACACAGTGGACAAGGTCGTCACCTTAATCCATCCACCAGAAAACGTCACACAGAGGCATGTCCAGATCAGCCCAAGAGTGTTCACAGCAGTACGTGAAAAACTAAATTTGTGAATGGATTTGTGATGGTGTCTGACACTGAACCCCCTTAAACAGGTGTGTGTGTGTGTGTGTGTGTGTGTGTGTGTGTGTGTGTGTGTGTGTGTGTGTGTGTGTGTGTGTGTGTGTGTGTGTGTGTGTGTGTGTGTGTGTGTGTGTGTGTGTGTGTGTGTGTGTGTGTGTGGTGTGTGTGTGTGTGTGTGTGTGTGTGTGTGTGTGTGTGTGTGTGTGTGTGTGTGTGTGTGTGTGTGTGTGTGTGTGTGTGTGTGTCCACTCTCATCCATTGCCTGGCTGTAAAGAGTATCCAGAGCGATAGCGTCTTTTAAGATTGCAAGATGGCTTAACAATAAGCAGGTGCTCACTACCAGCAATACCGTCACACATACTAGTAATGTTTGAAGCAACATGAAGACCAGTTGCTGTTTTAATGAAATCCTGATGGTTCTCTGTTACAATTGCACTTGCGCGCGGGCAAGTGGTGAAATTTGTGTTCATCATCAGATCATTCATTCAGATTCAACTGCATATCACTTTCTGGTGTATTTTTCTTTAAGATGTTGAATCTATTTCTTACAAACCTTTCGAGGATACATTGGTTAGCGTTCAGAAGCCTAACAGCATAATATCAGTTATTTGTCAATGTTTTCTTCTTCTCTTTTACTGAACCCACTTGGGTAATTATTTTCCATTGATAAGTAATGTTTGTACTTTAAATGGTTATGGATGAACAATTGTTATGTCTTCAAAAATAAAATTATTCTATTGACCACAAAACATTTGGGTTTGTAATATTCCCAACATAAGGCATGTTATGAGTTAAGATTAAGCAATAAGGTTGAGGGAATATGATACAACCTTGCAAACAAAATACTGTGGTCACTACCGAAACAGTGCAGTCACTACCGAAACACTGGATGTTTTGTAAAAAATAAAGTATATCGAGTTATCAACTAAAATGTTATCCTACTGATTGGTTTAATGTATGTTCAATATCATCAATCATCAACTCTGGAATCAATATGATCAGTATTATGCATTTTACAAAGAAAGATTGCATTTCGATTTTGATGAATTGTATAAATTTAACTTTGAAATTTGGTAAAAATTTCATTTTTATTGATTTAATTGTGAAAACCTTCAAGAAATATTTGTAAAAATACTCTTTAGAGAAGGGAAGGAAACACAATCTTAACAGGTTAATATAATACTTTTTTACTATAGTGTATTACTATGTTTCGGTAGTGACAATTTTTGGGAGAGGAAAAACATTCCAACACGGTCTTAAAATACAATATAAAAATGTACGGTTATTTTACTAGATATGTGTACTTTAGATATGGTGCAATATATATATACGGACAAAGTTTTGGGAATAAAACATACTAAATTTCAAAATATTTCCAACCTGACTTTGAACCAATTCGGTAGAATGGCCCATATATATATATAATATATACAGGTAAGTATACAAGTATAGTATAGATACAAGATACAATATTTTTGATTTGCTATTTGTACATAGGAATGCTTACTCCCACAGTATACATCTATATATTTACAAGATATATTATTATATATTTATTATAACAGATATTAAACAGGGATATGCAGTTGTATCAACACAGTAACAATTTAAATGTACATGGCTATCATACAGGTATGTAAACAATAATTTATTAAAGTTATGGCCCTCTACTGGCTAATAAAGTTGTTTTAAAACATTATCGTTCACAAGAAAAAAACGGTAATATAAGAATAAGAGGGGCAGCAGAAATCAGATCAGATCGACAGCTCACTGAAGAGCAGTGTCCCCGCTCGCTCTCTGGGATCTGTTAGTCTCGTCTGTCACCTCGCTTCCCTTCCCTGCAGAGGGCTACTAGCGAAGTTATCTTTACAGAACTATTTCTTTATAAAAAAAACTACAACACAGCGACTAGCTCTTTATTCCTTTATAGAACCGCAAGACACAGACCAACTCTTCATTCCTTTATAGAACTACAAGACCCAGAGCGACGATGTCCACGGCCCTGGAGACCTACATCAACCGTATCCTAGCAGTTAGCTCTGTTAGCAGGACAGCGTTGTTAGCAGGATAGCTCTGGTTAGCTCGCTATATATTGTCTGTCTGTTATTATGATAATTAGAATTGTATTCTTACTTACGTATTATTATTATTCAGTTGTTTGTCCCTGACCTCAGCTTCAGGTACCGTCGCCATAGTAACCTCTGATGGAAGGATGATAGTGGTGAGACACACACACACACACACACATACATACATACATACATATATAAATGTGTGTCTGACTATTTGCGTGTGTGTGTAGGGTACTCTGAAGGGCTTCGACCAGACCATCAACCTGATCCTGGATGAGAGTCATGAGAGAGTGTTCAGCTCCAACCAGGGGGTGGAGCAGGTGGTGCTAGGGCTGTACATCGTCAGAGGAGACAATGTGTAAGTACTACTAATATACTAGTACTATACACGTGTACTACCAGTACTAGGGCTGGGCAATATTGTGTGTGTTTTGGTAGTGACCAGTGTGTGTGTGTTGTGGTAATGACCAGTGTGTGTGTGTGTGTTGCGGTAGTGACCTGTGTGTGTGTGTGTTGCAGTAGTGACCTGTGTGTGTGTTGCGGTAGTGACCTGTGTGTGTTGCAGTAGTGACCAGTGTGTGTGTGTTGCGGTAGTGACCAGTGTGTGTGTGTGTTGCAGTAGTGACCTGTGTGTTGCGGTAGTGACCTGTGTGTGTGTGTTGCAGTAGTGACCAGTGTGTGTGTTGCAGGGCGGTGGTCGGGGAGGTGGATGAGGAGACTGACTCTTCGCTGGACCTGAACAACATCAGAGCTGAACCTCTGAACTCTGTGGCCCACTGACCTTGTGTGTGTTTGTGTGTGTGTGTGTGTGTATGTGTGTGTGTGTGTATGCTGAGTTCAATGCAAAGTGTTTGTTTATTTTCTTTTTATAAATAAAGTTGAGGATTTGTTGTATGTTTGACTTGTTATTAAGAGGATGTGAACATCATAACAATCAGCTGACCTCATAAATCACTCCCTACATGATATAGTGATACATCACTCCCTTCATAGTGATACATCACTCTCTACTCTCTATATAGTGATACATCACTCTACTCCCTACGTAGTGATACATCACTACTACTCCCTGCAGTGATATAGTGATACATCACTCTAATCCCTATATAGTGATACATCACTACTCCCTACAGTGATATAGTGACACATCACTCTAATCCCTATATAGTGATACATCACTACTCCCTACAAACTGATACATCACTCTACTTCATACATAGTGATATAGTGATACATCACTCGACTCACTACATAGTGCGTGCTCCATTTTGTAGTGCTCTCCGAATGTAAAGAATTGTTATCCCCTTTAATATATTGTACTCAACATATCACTAACTACTCACTAGGATTTCACTATATAGGCCTCTACATTGAACTACTAGAGAGGGAGTAGGGAATGAGGGAAGGATTTCACTATATAGTCCTCTACATTGAACTACTAGAGAGGGAGTAGGGAATGAGGGAAGGATTTCACTATATAGTCCTCTACACTGAACTACTAGAGAGGGAGTAGGGAATGAGGGAAGGATTTCACTATATAGTCCTCTACATTGAACTACTAGAGAGGGAGTAGGGAATGAGGGAAGGATTTCACTATATAGTCCTCTACATTGAACTACTAGAGAGGGAGTAGGGAATGAGGGAAGGATTTCACTATATAGTCCTCTACATTGAACTACTAGAGAGGGAGTAGGGAATGAGGGAAGGATTTCACTATGTAGTCCTCTACATTGAACTACTAGAGAGGGAGTAGGGAATGAGGGAAGGATTTCACTATATATTCCTCTACATTGAACTACTAGAGAGGGAGTAGGGAATGAGGGAAGGATTTCACTATATAGTCCTCTACATTGAACTACTAGAGAGGGAGTAGGGAATGAGGGAAGGATTTCACTATATAGTCCTCTACATTGAACTACTAGAGAGGGAGTAGGGAATGAGGGAAGGATTTCACTATATAGTCCTCTACATTGAACTACTAGAGAGGGAGTAGGGAATGAGGGAAGGATTTCACGATATAGTCCTCTACATTGAACTACTAGAGAGGGAGTAGGGAATGAGGGAAGGATTTCACTATATAGTCCTCTACATTGAACTACTAGAGAGGGAGTAGGGAATGAGGGAAGGATTTCACTATATAGTCCTCTACACTGAACTACTAGAGAGGGAGTAGGGAATGAGGGAAGGATTTCACTATATAGTCCTCTACATTGAACTACTAGAGAGGGAGTAGGGAATGAGGGAAGGATTTCACTATATAGTCCTCTACATTGAACTACTAGAGAGGGAGTAGGGAATGAGGGAAGGATTTCACTATATAATCCTCTACATTGAACTACTAGAGAGGGAGTAGGGAATGAGGGAAGGATTTCACTATATAGTCCTCTACATTGAACTACTAGAGAGGGAGTAGGGAATGAGGGAAGGATTTCACTATATAGTCCTCTACACTGAACTACTAGAGAGGGAGTAGGGAATGAGGGAAGGATTTCACTATATAGTCCTCTACATTGAACTACTAGAGAGGGAGTAGGGAATGAGGGAAGGATTTCACTATATAGTCCTCTACATTGAACTACTAGAGAGGGAGTAGGGAATGAGGGAAGGATTTCACTATATAGTCCTCTACATTGAACTACTAGAGAGGGAGTAGGGAATGAGGGAAGGATTTCACTATATAGTCCTCTACATTGAACTACTAGAGAGGGAGTAGGGAATGAGGGAAGGATTTCACTATGTAGTCCTCTACATTGAACTACTAGAGAGGGAGTAGGGAATGAGGGAAGGATTTCACTATATATTCCTCTACATTGAACTACTAGAGAGGGAGTAGGGAATGAGGGAAGGATTTCACTATATAGTCCTCTACATTGAACTACTAGAGAGGGAGTAGGGAATGAGGGAAGGATTTCACTATATAGCCCTCTACATTGAACTACTAGAGAGGGAGTAGGGAATGAGGGAAGGATTTCACTATATAGTCCTCTACATTGAACTACTAGAGAGGGAGTAGGGAATGAGGGAAGGATTTCACGATATAGTCCTCTACATTGAACTACTAGAGAGGGAGTAGGGAATGAGGGAAGGATTTCACTATATAGTCCTCTACATTGAACTACTAGAGAGGGAGTAGGGAATGAGGGAAGGATTTCACTATATAGTCCTCTACACTGAACTACTAGAGAGGGAGTAGGGATTGAGGGAAGGATTTCACTATATAGTCCTCTACATTGAACTACTAGAGAGGGAGTAGGGAATGAGGGAAGGATTTCACTATATAGTCCTCTACATTGAACTACTAGAGAGGGAGTAGGGAATGAGGGAAGGATTTCACTATATAGTCCTCTACATTGAACTACTAGAGAGGGAGTAGGGAATGAGGGAAGGATTTCACTATATAGTCCTCTACATTGAACTACTAGAGAGGGAGTAGGGAATGAGGGAAGGATTTCACTATATAGTCCTCTACACTGAACTACTAGAGAGGGAGTAGGGAATGAGGGAAGGATTTCACTATATAGTCCTCTACATTGAACTACTAGAGAGGGAGTAGGGAATGAGGGAAGGATTTCACTATATAGTCCTCTACATTGAACTACTAGAGAGGGAGTAGGGAATGAGGGAAGGATTTCACTATATATTCCTCTACATTGAACTACTAGAGAGGGAATGAGGGAAGGATTTCACTATATAGTCCTCTACATTGAACTACTAGAGAGGGAGTAGGGAATGAGGGAAGGATTTCACTATATAGACCTACATTTAACTACTAGAGAGGGAGTAGGGAATGAGGGAAGGATTTCACTATATAGACCTACATTTAACTACTAGAGAGGGAGTAGGGAGTGATGTATGACACAGATACTCTAGTCCCTAAATAGTGAACATGGACTCAGCTGGGTTATTCAACTTTATTCAAACGGTCATCGCTGAAAGTGTTGTCTGGGGTATTATACTTTATTTAAATGGTCTGGCAGGATGTAGTCCGCTATCAGTGATCGTGGTCTGTCTCCTGGTCTGTCTCCTGGTCCCAGACTCAGAGCATCCTTCAGTCTTTTGGTCTGGTCTGACGTCAGGACTGGATGTTCGTAGTGGACCCGTAACCAGGGGCAACCTGGACACACACCATCATGACTCAACACGTCCATATTAGGAGGTAATCATCTGGAGAACAGGAAGTGATCTCACCTTTAGCTACCCTTTGACCCAGCGACACCAGGAGCTCCGCCCCGACACTGTGATTGACAGGTTCTCCAGCCTTGGTTCGCCCTGCCCCCAGCTGATGGAGAACCTCCGCCAAGACCAGCCCATCAAGCTCCATGACAACCCCTGGAGAGAGAGAGAGAGACACACTCACTATCCATAGGGAGAGAGAGTATAGAGAAAGAGACACTCACTATACATAGAGAGAGAGAGAGACTATCCATAGAGAGACACTCCCTATACATAGAGAGAAAGAAACAAACTATACATAGAGAGACAGAGACTCACTATCCATAGAGAGAGACTTACTATACATGGAGAGCAAGAGGGCGAGACTCACAATATAGAATACATGGAGAGAGACTCAGTGTGTACCATCAGTGTGTATGTATCCTCAGTGTGTCTGTACCCTCAATGTGTATGTATCCTCATTGTGTGTGTTTACCCTCAGTGTGTGTGTATCCTCAGTGTGTGTGTTTACCCTCAATGTGTGTGTACCCTCAGTGTGTGTGTATCCTCATTGTGTGTGTTTACCCTCAGTGTGTGTGTATCCTCAGTGTGTGTGTGTCAGTGCTTTTGGTGTGTATGTGTGTGTGTGTATATCCTTTGTGTGTGTGTGTGTGTGTGTGTGTATGTGTGTGTATCCTCAGTATTAGTGTGTGTGTGTGTGTGTGTGTGTGTGTGTGTATCCTCAGTGTTTGTGTGTGTGTACCTTCAGTGTGTGTGTGTAGCTCTGTCTGGTGCTCTGCTCTTCTCAGGACATCAAAGTATTCCGCGTTGTCGGAGCACAGCGAGCGAGCAACTTCATTGGTCACGCCCTGGGCTTCCATCATGGCCTGGAACTTAGACAGAGCTGCACCACCAATCACACTCTCAGAAATCAGTGTGCTGCCATCTGATAGGCTGTTCACCCTGCCTGTCATCAGCAGCAGCACGCCCCCTTGAGATGGAAACAAATGAGTTGACCTCCGCTCTCCAGGATAAGGGTTAGAGGTTAAAGCAGAGCTATAGGGTACTATATTATATTAGATATATTATATTATAGGCTATTATATATTTTGGGGGCGGCAGGATAGCTCAGTCATTAGAGACTTGGGAACCAGAAGGTCACCGGTTCAAGTCCCGAAACACCTGGGCACTGTCGAGGTGCCCTTGAGCAAGGCACCAGACCCCTACACTGCTCCCAGGCGCTGTTTATACAATAGCTGCCCACTGCTCCTAATACTAGGATGGGTTAAATGCAGAGAAACAAATTGATATATATTTATATATTTATATATATTTATTGATTTTATATATATTTATATTTGATACCCAGGGTGGAGACCAGCTCCATCAGGTCTGCTGGTCCTCGTCCCTTCAGGGTCTCCAGTGATTCGATGACCTCCAGGCTGTTGCCAACACAGCGACCAATAGGAGCGTCCATGTGGCTGAGCACCACCCCCGTGGACACGCCCAGGCTGTTTCCTGCCCCCACCTGACAGGATGAAACATTATTAACTTTATTAATCCAGACACACACACAAACGTTGTTAATTCAACATGTTGCTAACCAGCGACTGCGCTAACTCCGTAGCGCTAGCCAGGTCTTTGAAGAGAGAAGAGCGTCCAAACTTGACGTCCAGGACCAGGCCGTTCAGAGACTCCGCCCCTTTCTTAGACATGATGGACCCTGTGAACAACACCACAAAGATGGGATGCGGGTTCTGTAGTTCCATAGTAGCATTTGGCAAGGTCTGTGTAGTTCTATTTTAGCATGAGGCTAGGTCTGTGTTGTGCTATATTACACTCAAACACACGGTCTGCCTGCCTGGCTGCAAAAATGCATTGTGAATTACGTCTTAATAGAGAGCTGTCACGGGCAGTAGCAGCAATTGTTGGCTGACTGCAGCAGCAGAAGCATGCGTTCGATGAGATAAACTATTTTAAAAGGAAGAATGTGCATTGCCCAATTTGTGTGCCATTCTTTACAATGTGGCTGTCAGCATCCAAAGAAACCATCCATGGGAGTGTTGTGTACTTAATCAGGGCAACCTACAACTGCTTTTCGATATTCCTGAATGGTGGGAGGCGTACAAAGGTACGTAATGGTATGCCACCATTAATTGTGGCCAGAAACCCCTACAGATCACCAAAGTGTGTGCCACACGTTGGCTATCGATTGAGCCTGCCGTAAACCGTATATTAAGCCAGTGGGAAGAACTGAAACACCACGTGTCCATGGACATGGACAAGACCAACTATGTTTACCTGACATTCTTCAAATCAATCCTGTCTGACGTACAAGTTGCAGTGAAGTGTGCTTAATTTTTGGTATTTGCATACTTGCTATTTACCCATATATTAACCCATACTTCTTAAAATGTATTATTTATTTAGGTTTGAAAGTTATAGCTGGTTAGAAATGTATTTAATGCAATGCTGATTGAACAGATTTTCTTTATGTTGGTTACTACTACTATACTACTACGACTAAACTACTGCAACTATTATACAATTACTACTAGTGCTGCTATACTACTGCTACGACTACTATATTACTACTACTACTACACTACTACTAATACTATACTTCTACTATACTACTGCTACTATTATAGTACTACTATAATACTACTACTTATATTTTACTGCTATACCACTACTAAACTACTACTACTACTATATTACTACTACTACTATACCACTACTAAACTACTACTATATTACTACTACTACTACTACTATACCACTACTAAACTACTATTTTACTACTACTACTACTATACTACTATTATACTACTACTACTACTACTACTATTATACTTTATATATACTATACTATAATAATGATAATTATATTGATATACATATACATTTAATTTATATTGCACTACAAAGTTAAAAACATAGCAAACAAACAATGAAATGATTGAGTATGTTAACATAAAGAGGCCTTCCTAAATAAAAAGATTTTTAGGCATGTCTTAAAAGAGTCAAGGTTGTGTGGTGCAAAAAGCCTGGTCCCCTTGTGGGGCGGAGCTAAGTACTAGGTGCCTGGTCCCCTTGTGGGGCGGAGCTAAGTACTAGGTGCCTGGTCCCCTTGTGGGGCGGAGCTAAGTACTAGGTGCCTGGTCCCCTTGTGGGGCGGAGCTAAGTACTAGGTGCCTGGTCCCCTTGTGGGGCGGAGCTAAGTACTAGGTGCCTGGTCCACCGTGGGGCAGAGCTATGTACTAGGTGCCTGGTCCCCTTGTGGGGCGGAGCTAAGTACTAGGTGCCTGGTCCCCTTGTGGGGCGGAGCTAAGTACTAGGTGCCTGGTCCCCCGTGGGGCGGAGCTAAGTACTAGGTGCCTGGTCCCCCGTGGGGCGGAGCTAAGTACTAGGTGCCTGGTCCCCCGTGGGGCGGAGCTAAGTACTAGGTGCCTGGTCCCCCGTGGGGTGGAGCTAAGTACTAGGTGCCTGGTCCCCCGTGGGGCGGAGCTAAGTACTAGGGGCCTGGTCCCCCGTGGGGCGGAGCTAAGTACTAGGTGCCTGGTCCCCCGTGGGGCGGAGCTAAGTACTAGGTGCCTGGTCCCCCGTGGGGCGGAGCTAAGTACTAGGTGCCTGGTCCCCCGTGGGGCGGAGCTAAGTACTAGGTGCCTGGTCCCCCGTGGGGCGGAGCTAAGTACTAGGTGCCTGGTCCCCCGTGGGGCGGAGCTAAGTACTAGGTGCCTGGTCCCCCGTGGGGCGGAGCTAAGTACTAGGCGCCTGGTCCCCCGTGGGGCGGAGCTAAGTACTAGGTGCCTGGTCCCCCGTGGGGCGGAGCTAAGTTCTAGGTGCCTGGTCCCCCGTGGGGCGGAGCTAAGTACTAGGTGCCTGGTCCCCCGTGGGGCGGAGCTAAGTACTAGGTGCCCTGAGGCGCAAGCTGTTGGTAGATCTGTGAGAGCGGGTGGGAGTTTGTGGAGTAATGAGTTCTTGTAGATCAGAAGGTGCATAACAATTTATGCATTTGTGTGCAAGTAACAGGATTTTCTAGTTGATCCTGAATCAGACCATACTAGTACTATACTACTACTACTTCACTACTACTATACTACTACACTTTTACTATACTACTACTACTATATTACTACACTACTACTATACTTCTACTATTACTATACTACTACTACTACTACTACTATACTCTACTGGCAGGGTTCAGACTTATTGAATGTAATAGTTGCAGTAGTACTAGTTAATTGTAGTTAATAACTAATTCATAGTAAGCACTAGTGGTAGCACTAACTAGTTAATTACCGGTGATGAGTGGGAGGCTGTCCACAGTGCTGGTGGCGTCCCTCAGGGCATAAAGTATCCGGTCTGCTGGGACCAAGGTCTCCGTCTGACCCACAATGAAACAACCCACTTTCTCCAGCATGGCCTGGAACTAAAGACAAAGAGACAGACAGAGAGACAAAGAGACGGGGAGAGAGAGAGAGAGAGAGAGAGAGAGAGAGAGAGAGAGAGAGAGAGAGAGAGAGAGAGAGAGAGAGAGAGAGAGAGAGAGAGAGAGAGAGAGAGAGAGAGAGAGAGACAGAGAGAGAGACAGAGAGAGAGACAGACAGTCAGACTTACATTGGCTGGGTAAGTTAGTTAAGCTGGTTAAGTTAGTTCAGTAGGTTAATTAAGTAAGTTAATGGAGTATGTTTAGTTAGTTAAGTTAATGGAATTAGTTAAGTAAGTGAAGTTAGTTACCTTGTGGAGCGGCTGGTTTATGTTGAACCCTGGGATTGATTCCAGTTTATCCAGAGTTCCTCCAGTATGACCTAGACCCCGGCCACTTATCATGGGAACCTACATACACACACACACACACACACACACACACAGTGTTGTTAGCATACTGACATTAACGCATTTGCTAGAATGTTGTGTAAGGCCGTGTGATGATGAGCGCTGATGCTGATATTACCATATATGATTTTATCAGGTTATCATATTATCAGATATGATAATATGAGATTATCATATTATCAGACATAATATTATCAGATATATTATCAGATTATTAGATATGATATTATGATATTATGAGGTCTGGGCGCCCCCATCTGTAACTGGATTATGGACTTCCTGACGGGCAGGCCTCAAGTGGTGAAGATTGGGACCAACGTCTCATCCACTGGTCCTGAACACCGGAGCACCCCAAGGCTGCTGCCTCAGTCCCCGGCTGTACTCGCTGTACACACATGACTGTACTGCCACGCACAGCAATAATCGCATTATCAAGTTTGCAGACGACACCACAGTCATCGGCTTGATAAGCGAGGGCGATGAGGTACAGAGATGAGGTAGTCCAGCTGACGCGATGGTCTGAGGACAACAGCCTCGCACTGAATGTCAGCAAGACTAAGGAGCTCATCGTGGACTTCAGGAGCCACCGGGGCACCCACTCCACCATCAGCCTGGACGGGACACCGGTGGAAGTCGTCAACTGCTTCCGTTTCCTTGGGATACAGATTTCCGGTGACCTGGCGTGGACCCGCAACACTGAGGTCATGCTGAGAAAAGCACACCAGCGCCTCTATGCTCTTCGGTGCCTCAGAAAAAGTGGAATAGGCCAGAGGTGGCTAGTGAACTTCTACCGTGGCACCGTAGAGAGCGTCCTGATGATGGCGTCACTGTGTGGTACGGCAACAACACTGCACAGGACAAGAAAGCCCTCCAGAGGGTCGTGAGGACGGCAGAGAAGATCATCGGAAGTGCACTTCCATGCATTGAGGAGATCTGTAGGACCAGATGTCGGAAGAAGGCCATGTCCATCATAAAGGACTGCAACCACCCTGGGCTCCATCTCTTCTCCCCCCTAAGGATAGATTTTATCCACATGTGCCTACTGAACTGCTAGGCATGCTGCCACTTTCACTTTCATAACATTGTCATTAACATTACACTATCATACTTTGCTGGACTTTCTGGACTCATTACTACATTACTGCACTGCACTGTATGCATGATGCTACTGCACTACAAATGCTTTTAAATCTTTTTGCACATTCAACAGATGTTCATACCATCTGTCAGTCACTTTGCTGTCCTTTTTTTGTTCATTTTAATTGTTATTGTATATATTATTTTTATGCTATTGTTTTTTGAGATGTTTACTGCGGGTGGGAATGGAGAGCAAGCGTTCTTGTTACAATGTCCAATGTTACAAATGGCAAATAAATATCTTGCATCTTGATATTATCAGATATCATATCAGATGATCAGATATGATATTATCAGATGATCAGATATGATATGATATCATCTGATTATCAGGTTAACATATATTATAAGAAATTATATTATCAGATATGATATTATCAGATATGATATCATATAATCATTATATATTATATTTTCATATTATCAGATATCATGTCAGATATATAATAATATGATACGATATTATCAGATGATCAGATATGATATCACATCACAACGGCGATACTGTCACGGTTATGGTGGTTGACAGGGGGCGCGCGCTGGCGGCGCACACACGCACCTGTCAACTATTACCAGCCCTACTTCACACTTTCCTTTTTTTTCTTTCCTTTATCATTAAAGGAGGTTTGTCATACCCTTAGCGGGTCTAAGGGAGCCCTGTAAGACTCTCACTGAGATTAAAGGGCTGTGGCTGATTGCAAATGATCTCACCTGGGGCTATTTATACCGCGGCGTCGTTTGGAGACGTCGCTCGTTCGTACTTCGTGTAACCCTTGATGTACGCTACCAGTCCCCAGGTGAAACTCTTCCCTGGTCCTGATCGTCCGGCCAGCCCGTTCGGTACGACGCACCTCGACCTCCCGGTGTTTCGACCCTTCGCCTGTCCCTGATCTTCTACCGGTCTACTACCTGTCGGTACTACGAACCTGGTGCGTAGTACCGACAGGTAGTAGACAGCCGGACGATCAGGACCAGGGAAGAGTTTCACCTGGGGACTGGTAGCGTACATCAAGGGTTACACGAAGTACGAACGAGTGACGTCTCCAAACGACGCCGCGGTATAAATAGCCCCAGGTGAGATCATTTGCAATCAGCCACGGTAATAGTTGACAGGTGCGTGTGTGCGCCGCCAGCGCACGCCCCCTGTCAACCACCGTAACGTGACATGTGATAATATTGTGATAATATGTGATACAATGTGATAAAAGCGTGATAATAGCTTGATAATAGCGTGATAATATTGTAAATATAGGTATGATAATATATGTTAATATATGGAACTATCTGTTACTTTGCAGCCGCAAGCGGCTAGCGCTGGAGCTAGCACCAAGCTAACTTTATCGCCGACTCCACCGGTGGAGTGTTTGTCCACCACAAGCCCCGCCCACTCCTCCGGCCAGCACATCACTTCCCCCGACAGCATCATCGCTCTGGTCAGGGACAGGGTCTCCGTGGCAACCATCCCCTTCTGCCAGATGGCCATCAGCATCGCTCCTGGAAATATACCACTCAACCCTTACCACTCAAACCTTATCACTAACACGTACATACCACTAATCCTTATATACCACTCAACCCGTACATACCACTAATCCTTATATACCACTCAACCCTTATCACTACCCCGTACATACCACTAATCCTTATATACCACTCAACCCTTATCACTACCCCGTACATACCACTAATCCTTATATACCACTCAACCCTTATCACTAACCCGTACATACCACTAATCCTTATATACCACTCAACCCTTATCACTACCCCGTACATACCACTAATCCTTATATACCACTCAACCCTTATCACTACCCCGTACATACCACTAATCCTTATATACCACTCAACCCTTATCACTAACCCGTACATACCACTAATCCTTATATACCACTCAACCCTTATCACTACCCCGTACATACCACTAATCCTTATATACCACTCAACCCTTATCACTACCCCGTATATACCACTAATCCTTATATACCACTCAACCCTTACCACTCAACCCTTACCACTCAACCCGTACATACCACTAATCCTTATATACCACTTAACCCTTACCACTCAACCCTTATCACTAACCCGTACATACCACTAATCCTTATATACCACTCAACCCTTATCACTAACCCGTACATACCACTAATCCTTATATACCACTCAACCCTTATCACTACCCCGTACATACCACTAATCCTTATATACCACTCAACCCTTACCACTCAACCCTTATCACTAACCCGTACATACCACTAATCCTTATATACCACTCAACCCGTACATACCACTAATCCTTATATACCACTTAACCCTTACCACTTAAACCTTATATACCACTTAACCCTTATCACTTAAACCTTATATGCCATTTAACTCTTACAAACCACAAACCCTTATATACCACTAACCCTTATATACCATTAACCCTTACAACTCAACCCTTATATACCACTCAACCCTTATAGACCAATTACCCTTATCACTTAACCCTTATATATCACCGAATTGTGTGTGTGTGTGTGTTTACCAATCTGAGCATCCTGTATGCCTTTCTTAGCAACAGCCTGTATGAAGAATCGTATGTCTTCATCACTGAGGATTTCTCCATCCCGCTTCCTCTTGATCACCTCTGGGATGGACAGCATCACTATAGTAGGGATAGTATAACATAGTAGTTATAGAGTGTTAACATAGTAGTGATAGATTATTGACATCTCTATACTAGTGATAGAGTATTAACATCTCTATAGTAGTGTCAGAGTATTAACTCTATAGTAGTGATAGACTATTAACATAGTAGTGATAGAGTATTAACATGTATATATTAGTGATCGATTACTAACATCACCATAGAAGTGATAGAGTGTTAACATCACTATAGTAGTAGTAGTAGTAGTAGTACTTGTCTTATTTTTAATACTTTTATACTGCAGGAGGGAATGGGGAGTAAGCATTCCTATGTACTTATACAAATGGTTACAAATGGCCAATACAAATATTGTATCTTGTAGTGATAGAGAATTAACATTTTTGAGGTAAGGGGAATAAAAAAAAAATCGACGATTTTCATTGACACATTCATGATTTCTTTCATGTTCATTTTTGATGACACCAAATTACACATCGGGAGCTGGGTTTGGTCCACAAAGTTGTCCGCCTCTCCCCTCTCCCCTTCCTTCATTGGTAATATTGTTAACAGTTCCTCGTTTGCTGACATGTCTTTGAACACCGTCTTAATGAACCCCACCACCACCACCCACCCACACCAGCGGTCTGCAACGTCCTCCCGAAGCTGAAGCCGCACAGCGCCGCGTAACTCAGCTTTAATAGAGGATATTATTACCGGTGTGTTCGTTTTAAATCCCATTACAACGAGTCTGCTGCCTCAACGAAGGCCTCTTTTAACATTCGCCCATATTGGAAGAACTACCTGTGTTATATGTTTCTGTGCTCAGTTCCTGTGTGGTGTGGACTACAAGACAACGAGAGATACCTCAGTAGTTATTATGGTAATTGCTACAATATAACATTTATAGTGTAGTGATAGAGTATACAAATCTCTATAGTAGTGATACAGTGAACACACACACACACACACATACACACACTTACCTGATAGTTAGAGTAGAATGTATGTGTCTCGTTTGTGTGTTAAAAGTTAAAGTGTTACTTGTTTGTGTGTTAAAGGTACGTCCAGAACTCAGGTGACTGACCTGGAGGTCGTCAGCCGATAAAAACACAGGACAGTTCAACAGTTTCGGTTTGACAGGTTTGAACAGGAAATGTGTGTTTCACCCGTAAACCGGTCAGATGTGTGTCAAGCCAACTTTATTAGTCTATCCCTTTAATCTCTGACAGGTTTGAACAGGAAATGTGTGTTTCACCCGTAAACCGGTCAGATGTGTGTCAAGCCAACTTTATTAGTCTATCCCTTTAATCTCAGTGAGAGTCTTACAGGGCTCCCTTAGACCCGCTAAGGGTATGACAAACCTCCTTTAATGATAAAGGAAAGAAAAAAAGGAAAGTGTGAAGTAGGGCTGGGCGATATGGACTTAATGGTATTGGGGGGTAAGGGATAATGAACGGAACGCTCATTAATAAATCGGTAGTCGGTCCCGATTTATTATGATTTACTTCCGCGGAGAAAAAAAAGTTCTCCGAAGTTGAGGCGTTGCTTGGCAACTGGCGCAAACAATTCAGCAATTCAATCAGCAAGTCAGAACGGGACTACTCGCGGAGTGATATGATGAACGGGACTACTCGCGGAGTGATATGATGAACGGGACTACTCGCGGAGTGATCTGATAGCCGTGAATAGAAGCCAATTCCAGCTCCTTTTTTTCTCGATTAACTCCTCCTCGCCTCGTTTGGAACTCCGCCTTCCGCCATTGTTGTTCTCCTTCTACATGCCCACGTTTGTCGCATATGTAAACACGTCATTAATTATCGTCATTACCGCGGTATGACAAAATACTTATCGTGGGGAGGACTTATCGCGATAAACGATACGATATGGCACAGCCCTAGTGTGGAGGGTGGTTAGGAGTGCATACACAACAACACTAAAGTACAATAATAAAATACGATGGTAATCTTTATGGTGTACAGCTAGGAAGAAGGGACAAAACACGTGTGTGTGTGTGTGTGTGTGTGTGTGTGTGTGTGTGTACGCCAGTGACCCTGAAGGAAACCAGTGACCCTGAAGGAAATAGAACCGGTGAGTTTATAGTAAATTAGTTTATTAAACATCCGCCCAGAGTTGAGTTGAACTCCTTCAATATCAGGTGTGCTTTTAGAAAAAAGATAACAGGACATGGCAGCCACCCAAAATAACTACAAGCACACATCATCGTCCTGTCTATGCCTTTAGTACCACCCTCTTTAATATATCTATAATGTATCTTTAATACCATTCTTGCCTTTAATATATCTTCAACACCATCCCGTCTGTCATTTATCTTTAATACCATAACTTTGACTTCAAAATCATACTTGAAAGAGTTGAATCAGATGTCACACATCTGGGATAGGAGTTATAAAGTGTAAATATACCCAATGACAGGAATATAAAAACTTCATACTGTAATAGAATCCATAGAAAATGTCACTTAACTAAGATGTCTTCAGAAAGACCAGCCCCTCGTTAACTAAGGTGTCTGGTTAACTAAGGGGTCTGGTTAATGAAGGTGTCTGGTTAACTAAGGGGTCTGGTTAATGAAGGTGTTTGGTTAACGAAGGTGGCTGGTTAACGAAGGGGTCTGGTTAACTCAGGTGTCTGGTTAACTCAGGTGCCTGGTTAACTCAGGGGTCTGGTTAATGAAGGGGTTTGGTTATCTAAGGAGTCTGGTTAACTAAGGGGTCTGGTTAATGAATGTGTCTGGTTAACTCAGGTGTCTGGTTAACTCAGGTGCCTGGTTAACTCAGGGGTCTGGTTAATGAAGGGGTTTGGTTATCTAAGGAGTCTTGTTAACGAAGGGGTCTGGTTAATGAAGGTGTCTGGTTAACTAAGGGGTCTGGTTAATGAATGTGTCTGGTTAACTCAGGTGTCTGGTTAATGAAGGGGTTTGGTTATCTAAGGAGTCTTGTTAACTCAGGGGTCTGGTTAACACAGGGGTCTGGTTAACTCAGGGGTCTGGTTAATGAAGGGGTTTGGTTATCTAAGGAGTCTTGTTAACAAAGGGGTCTGGTTAACTCAGGGGTCTGGTTAACTCAGGTGTCTTCAGAAAGACCAGCCCCTCCACTGCTGATAAGTCTAAATGTATTGCTGTTAGGAAGAAGTTAACATGGAAGTAACAGCTGTGAGGGATTCATCAAATAAACCCATGTCAAATATCTAAACATACTTAAAAAAGTGTTTCCAGTTATTTACCTGGCGGGGGTTAGTGTGGGGTTAAGAGGTTATACTGGAGAGTAGATAACGGTTAACTAGTTAGAAGATAATAATAATAATGATAATAATAATAATAATAACAAAGAGAATGATAATTTCTGTACAGATGGCTTCAGGAGGAGTTAGCACCGGCCACAGAAACACGACAACAGAATTAGAATTAGAATTAAACCTCCGCTTTACACAGAGGAGCACAAAGTCTAACGTTAGTCCAAGCTTGTAAGTGAAGATTGTGATTAATGATTAATATCTCCACATAAACACAAAAGTCTAGTAAGAAAGCTTCTATGAAACCCAATAGAATGGTTTAGCACATTGTTAGGAGACAACTTAGCATGTCAGCTAACTCAGGAAGTTAGCTAATTACCTGAGTTAGCTGTGCTAAATTGGCTAACATACTGAGTATGTTAACTTGATTAAGTTAAGTTAAGTTAGCTAACTTGCCAACTAAGCTAAATCGGTAAGTTAGCAAACTTACGTCTTAGTCTGTGAAAAAGCTAACGGCAGAAATGTGATAAAGTGAAAACCGATAGCGGAAACACCGCCGTTGATGTTCTTTAAAGAGCTAGCTAGTACTAGATGGCTAGCTAGTAATAAAGAGCTAGCTTGTACTAGATGGCTAGCTAATACTAAAGAGCTGGTTAGCACTAGATGGCTAGCTAGTCCTCGATTGCTAGCTAGTACTAAAGAGCTAGCTAGTACTTAAGAGTTAGCTAGTGCTCAAGAGTTAGTTAGTGCTCAAGAACTAGTTAGTGCTAAAGAGCTAGCTAATACTAGATGGCTAGCTAGTGCTCAAGAGCTAGCTAGCGCAAAAGAGATAGCTAGTACTAGATGGCTCGCTAGTCTTAAAGAGCTAGCTAGTACTAGATGGCTAGCTAGCGCTAAAGAGCAGATAAATGCCAAGAGATCAAATTGCTTTGACTGCCTGAGATGTTGACCAGAAAGTCTTCTCCAGAACAATAGGACCTGGGCTCTGGAGGGTCTGCAGGAGGACAGGTCAAGCGTCCAGGAGCTGGCGGAGGGCCCGTTCGATGTTGATGCGGTGCCCCAGGCGGGTGACCCCCAGCTCAGCGTAATCCTCCTTGGTGAGGGCCGGCAGGTGGGACCCTTCGATCTCGTGCTCCTGGAAGCGCTGGCGGTGCTCTGCTAGCCCCACGCTCTCTAGCCAGTCCCCCACGTCGTACTTACTCCACAGGCCCAGGGGGCGCTGCCTCCAGGGCCTCAGGGCCAGCAGGGGGCCCCCCAGAGGACCGCCCAGCACGGGGGAGGGGCAGGGGGAGGCATGGGGGGAGGGCGAGGGAGAGCGGGAGCGGGCCCGGGCGCTGGCGCTACGCATCACGAAGCGGACCTCCTTGGGCTCCGAGGGCAGACTGAGGCTGGACGACTTGAGGATGGTCAGGCCGCGCCCGGAGCCCAGCTCCGGACGGTCAGGGGAGGAGCCTAGCCCTACCGGCCTATCGGAACAGGGGGAGGGAGATGGGGAGGGGCTACGGCGAGTGACTGGGTAGCGACTGCCTGTTCTGATGGTATAGCTGCTGCCCCTCTGGGAGATGGTGTGGAGCTCCCCCAGACTGGAGAACAACCTGACAACAAGAACATCAACATTATGATTGTTAATAATTCATATTATTAACCATAATATTAATATAATTATGGTTAATAATATGAATTATTAACAATCATAATATTAATATAATATATATCATAATACCGGTACTAACATTATTCACAAGAACAATGATAATAATATTATTCTTCTTCTTCTTATTATTATTAACAACAATAATAACAACAACAATATGACTATTGTAAAAAAATAAAAACAATAATAATACAAATAATAATGAAAATGAAAATAACAATTACAATAATCATGATTATTATTATTATTATTATTGAATTAGCAAAGCATTATTAATAGTAATATTAATAGCATTATTAAAATAATGATTAATAGTGTTGTGCTAGTGTTGTAGGAGAAAGGTAGGGTTATCGGGTTAACATGGTTATGAATGGTGAGTATCATTAATGAATTATTAATAAGTTGTTATTATTATGAATAATAAGTCGGCTTTAACAACAAATGTTTACCCAGGATATAAAACCTACGATTTACTGTCTTCACTGTCTGCAACACATCTGGAAGACAAAGAACAAACATCTAGAACACAACAAACCCATCTCTAACTAACCACCTCTAACAAACCCATCTCTAACTAACCGATATCTAACTAACCACCTCTAACTAACCCATATATAATCAACCACATGTAACTAACCCATATCTCACTAACCCATCTCTAACTAACCACCTCTAACTAACCATCTATAACAAACCCCCTATTTAACTAACCCTCTCTAACTAACCCATCTCTAACTTACCATCTCCAACTAACCCTCTCTAACTAACTAGCTCTTAACCTAACCTAACACCTTAATGAACCATTTCTGACCTAACACCTTAACTAACCATCTCTAACCTATCCATTTCTAACCCAACACCCGTCTCTAACCGTCTCTAACCTAACACCGTCTCAAACCTAACACCTTAACTAACCATCTCTAACGTAACACCTAAACTAACCATCTCTAACCTAACACCTAAACTAACCATCTCTTACCCAACACCTAAACTAATCAACCTAACCCTAACCTAACACATAAACTAACTTCCTCTAACCTAACACCTAACCCTAAACAAACCCTCTCTAACCTTACACCTAAACTAACCATCTCTAACCCAACACCTAAACTAACCATCTCTTACCTAACAACTAAACTAACCATCTCTATTCCAACACCTAAACTAACCATCTTTAACCTTACACCTAAACTAACCATCACTAACCTAACATGTTAACTAACCATCTCTAACCCAACACCTAAACGAACCATCTCTAACCTAACACCTAAACTAACCATCTCTTACCTAACACCTAAACTAACCATCTCTAACCTAACATCGACACTAACCATCTCTAACATAACACCTAAACTAAGCATCTCTAACCTAACACCTAAACTAACCATCTCTAACCTAACACCTAAACTAACCATCTCACCTAACCTAGTGCATCATGGGTAAACATTTCCATTACAACGCACCTGGCTCCTCCCACAGGTGACCTGCGTCCGGGGTCCAGGGGACTTGGCTCCTCCCCCAGAGAGTGGCTGTCTTTGTTCAGGAGCTGCAATCGATTGGCCAGGTCCAACCCTGAGCCCGCCCTATTGGTCAGCTCCGATGCTGAGCCTGACCTATTGGTCAGGTCGACAGCCGAGCCCGCCCCTGCCGGTCGGCCTCCTTCTCCCGGCTCCGCCCCGCGGTCCGGCCCTTCCCCCCCCCACAGCTTGGACCTCCTCTGGAAGAGGTAGCGAGGCTGGCGGGAGGTGGGGGAGCAGGAGGAGGGGGAGGGGAGGAGCTCGCTGTCTGACGACTGCTTCAGCAGCGGGTCTCTGAGGGAGGCACGGCCTCGGCCCACGGGGGAACGAAGGCGGGGCTTGAGGCCGGGCTGGGCGGGGGGCGAGGAGGGGGATGGGGGGACCAGAGGGGAGGCCAGCGTGATGGAGGGAGGGAGGGAGGAGCTGGGGGAGAAGGAGCCCGTCTCCCCCGTCTCCCCCGCCCCGCCCCCCTCCCCCGCTCGCCGTGGCAACTGGGCGAGGGAGGGAGGAGGGGGGGAGGGCAGGGAGGCGAAGGCGGGGGGAGGCGAGACGAGGCCGATTCTCCTCAGCTCCTCCCGCGTCTCCTCATCGCTAGAGGAGAGCAGCGCCGGGGGCAGGCTCACGCTGAAGGCCCCGCCCTCCTCCTCCGAGCTTCCCGCCGTCAGGCTCCTCCTCCCCTCCCCCGCCGGCCCCTCCTCGACCGCCGGGGGAGGGGCGGGTCTCCGGCGCTCTGGGGAGGGGCCGGCGGGGGAGGTGAGCCCCCCCTCCGTCTCAGGCCGCTCCACCCGGCCCTCTGTGAAGAGGGGCGGAGTCGGACGTTTTCTCCGCAGCTCGGGGCAGGGCTGGGGGGCGGGGCCACTCTGGGGGGCAGGACCCACGTGGGGGGCGGGAACGGGGCTGCGCTGGCGCCGTCCGTCAGGGGAGGGTGAAGCCCGGGGCTCGGGGCTGGGGGTCCTGGCCGTCAGGGCTCTCTCTCTCGCTGCCAGGGCCAGGGCGAGAGGAGAGGAGGGGTCTGGAAGACAAGGAGGTCAGAGGAAAGGTAAGACAACTACAGTGTAAGTCGGCCTCAGGGGCCCCTGAGGCAGCAGAGCCAAGTGGAGGACGAGCAGTGGATATTCTGGAGGTCTCCCCCTGATGGAGCAGCTATAGGGAACCAGAGACCGCAGGAGATGTGTGGGAAAACGTGGGTGGAGAAGTAGATGTGTGGGAGGAGGAAGAGGAGGAGGAGGAGGTGGTGGTGTAGCAGCAGTGTAGTGGACCCACCTAGAGGTTTTCCAGTGAGTGGGTGGAGGAAGGCGTGGGGGGTGGGGGAGGGGGAGAGGACGGCTGCCGGAGGAGGAAGTTCTCCCAGGTCGTCCATGGAGTGGCTGAGGGTCAGGAGGGGTGGGGCGTGGCTGTCTGACCCTGCCCCCTCCACCGACAGGAAGAGAGAGGAGCGGCGGCCCTGGACCCGAGCGCGCTCAGACAGGACCTGCTGCTGGTATAGCTCCGCCCTGCTGGGGATGGACACGCCCACTTCCTGCTCCTTCAGCCCCAGAGCTGCAGAACAACATGTTATTAAAGAAGATATGAGGAGACTAGGAGACTAGGACGCTAGGACACTAGGACACTAGGGCACAAGAACGCTAGGAGAGGACCAAAAGACACAAGGACACTAGGAGACTAGGGCACTAGGCCACAAGGACTAGGGCACCATGCCACGAGGATACTAGGATACTTGGGCGCTATAACACTAGCAGACTAGGCCGCTAGGACACTAGAAGATTAGGACACTAGGGTACTAAGATACTAGGAGAATAGGACACAAGGACACAAGCACCCGATGAGAGGATCAAAGGACACTAGGACACAGGGACACTAGGGCACTAGGAGACTAGGACATTAGGAGAGGACAGAAGGACACTAGGACACAGGGACACTAGGACAGGACAGAAGGACACTAGGACACAGGGGAACCAGGACACTAGGACACTAGGACATTAGGAGTGGTCACCTTGCTCCTCCACCGGAGTTTGTTTGAGAAGCGGAGACTTCCTCCTCTGAGGTTTACTTGGGGGAGCTTGTTGGCCCACATTAGCATACGGGTTTTCTATTGGACGCCCCCGGCGGCGGGACAGCGGTGATTGGCCAACCGCAGGGCCGGAGAGAGAGTCGACGTGTGTGTGTGACACGGTGTGTGTGTCACTGTGCGTGGCGGTGTGTGATTCTCGGTGTGTGTGTGTGTGTGCAGGTGTGTGTGCAGGTGTGTGTGCAGGTGTGTGCGCAGGTGTGTGCGCAGGTGTGTGCGCAGGTGTGTGCGCAGGTGTGTGTGCAGGTGTGTGCGTGTCCAAGGAGTCCTGCAGGATGATCATAGAGCGGGCTTTCCTCTGGCGCTCAGCATGGGTGTGGCTTCTCAGCTGCGAATCAGAGAGCTCCTGCAGTCGTGGCTCTGCCCCCGGCTTGAAGCTTGAGCGGTTTAGCCCCTCCCCTCGGGCCGGGGGGGGCGGGGGCAGGAAGGAGGGGGGAGGGCCGGAGTCCAGCAGGTAGAGGGCGGGGGATGAGGGGGAGCAGGGTGGAGGGGGCGGGGCTATCTGAGGAGGGGGTGGGATGAAGCCGTCCGTCAGGGAGGAGCTACGAGGGAACCGGTGCTCTCCAATCAGAGTGGAGATGCGATCGTCCTCGGGAGTCCCTGGAACCAATCACACATCAGCATACTCACACCTCATGTGTGTGTGTATAGTGTCTGTATAGAGTCTGTATAGTGTATAGTGTGTGTGTGTGTGTGTGTGTGTGTGTGTGTGTGTGTGTGTGTGTGTGTGTGTGTGTGTGTGTGTGTGTGTGTGTGTGTGTGTGTGTGTGTGTGTGTGTGTGTGTGTGTGTGTGTACCGAATGACTTGGTCCTTGACATCCCTCTTGGTACAGCCATGGTTGTCTTCTCTCCCTGGGGAGGGGCCAGACCCTGACGCTCAAACAATGACTACACACACAGTATTGTAAGTATTGTAGGAGTACTGTACTGTAGTGTAGTATTGGTCTATACAAAAAAAGATATGATACACATGTATATATTATGTATATACAGTGAAGGAAATAATTATTTGATCCCTTGTCGATTTTGTAAGTTTGCTCACTCAAAGAAATGAACGGTCTATCATTTTAATGGTATGTTTATTTTAACAGTGAGAGACAGAATATCAAAAAAAAATCCAGAAATTGACATCATATAATAGTTATAAATATACATAATTGATTTGCCTTTAATTGAGTTTTAATGAAATAAGTATTTGATCCCCTTGCAAAACATGACTTAGTACTTGGTGGAGAAACCCTTGTTGGCCAGCACAGAGGTCAGACGTTTCTTGTAGTTGGTCACCAGGTTTGTGCACATCTCAGGAGGGATTTTGGTCCACTCCTCTTTGCAGATCCTCTCCAAATCCTTAAGGTTTCGAGGCTGATGCTTGGCAACTCGAAGCTTCAGCTCCCTCCACAGATTTTCTATGGGATTAAGGTCCTAAGATTGGCTAGGCCACTCCATCACCTTAATGTGCTTCTTCTTTAGCCACTCCTTTGTTACCTTGGCCGTATGTTTTGGGTCATTGTCGTGCTGGAAGACCCATCCACGACCCATTTTCAGTGTCCTGGCTGAGGAAAGGAGGTTATTGGCCAAGATTTTACGGTACATGGCCCCGTCCATCCTCCCCTCGATGAGGTGAAGTTGTCCTGTCCCCTTAGCAGAGAAACATCCCCAAAGCATAATGTTTCCACCTCCATGCTTGACAGTGGGGATGGTGTTCTTGGGGTTATTGTTGTGCCCCCCCACGCTCTAATCGATCCCAGGTGTTGCCCATCGTAATCAGGCCTACTGAGGCTAATGAACACCTGGGATCTACCCTTCTTTAGGCTGCTGAGGACCGACGTCGGGCGCTTGGTTATTGAGAACCACTGTCACGAGAGACTGCGTGTTCCAGCTCCGACCTCGCCAAGTATCCAGTCCAACCCTGCCTAGTTTATGTTTTTGATGTTGGAGATATTTCAGTAAAGACATTTTTTCCGTTGTTTTGAGTGTCCGTGTCTCTCTACTTCTGGGTTCTTTGGCACATTTGGCTCGTCGGTCACGTTGGGGTGTAACAGTTATTATAGTCAGCATTTCTCTTCCTCCAAATGCCAAAGATCTCAATTTTGGTCTCATCTGACCACATCACCTTCTCCCAAGCCTCCTCTGAATCATTCAGATGTTCATTGGCAAACTTCAGACGGTGTACATGTGCCTTCTTGAGCAGGGGGACCTTGCGGGCGCTGCAGGATTTTAATCCATTACGGTGTAGTGTGTTACCGATAGTTTTCTTGGTGACTGTGGTCCCAGCTGCCTTGAGATCATTAACAAGTTCCTCCCGTGTAGTTCTTGGCTGATCCCTCACCGTTCTCATGATCCTCGATACCCCACGAGGCGAGATCTTGCGTGGAGCCCCAGACCGAGGGCGATTGATGGTCATTTTGTGTTTCTTCCATTTTCGAATAATTGCACCAGTTGTCTCCTTCTTACCAAGCTGCTTGCTGATGGTCTTGTAGCCCATTCCAGCCTTGTGCAGGTCTACAATCTTGTCCCTGATGTCCTTAGACAGCTCTTTGGTCTTGCCCATGGTGGCGAGGTTGGAATCTGATTGATTGATTCTGTGGACAGGTGTCTTTTATACAGGTAACAAGTTTGGACAGGTGTCTTTTATACAGGTAATGAGTTGATATTAGGAGTACTTTCTTAAAGCAAGAGGACTTATCTAACTGGTCTGTCGGAGCCAGAATTCTTGTTGGTTGCAAGGGGATCAAATACTTATTTCACTCAATTAAATGCTAATCAATTTATAACTTTTATATGTCAATTTCTGGATTTTCTTTTTGATATTTTGTTTCTCACTGTTAAAATAAACCTACCATTAAAATGATAGACTGTTAATTTCTTTGTAAGTGGGCAAACTTACTAAATAGACGAGGGATCAAATAATTATTTCCTTCACTGTATATATAAGTAGTATTGTATACACATATATATATATTAGTAGTATGCAGTTCTACTAACATTGATCTCTGCCTGTGTGATTCGTCGACTACTCGGTCTCTGTCTGACCGTAGCAGAGCGGACTTCCTCCGTGTGGCGCGGTCTCATGACCACTTCCTCTGTCTGCCGCGGTCTGATGACCACTTCCTGTGGCGCTCCCGCCAGCATCTCATCCAGTTTCTCTAGAAACACAGTTAACCAATCAGATCACACTGACACCCAATCAGGTTAAAGGCTAGCTTAGCCTGGCTGGTACAGTTCAGACAAGGCAGATCCCTTTAACCACCCCGATGACATCACACATGACCTCACTACCACCCTGATGACATCACTACCACACAGATGACATCACTACCACACAGATGACATCACAGATGACATCACTGACACCAGAACAGCACAACTGTGACACACCAATATACAATTACATTACAATCAACAACAACAAAAACAGAACTGTGACATCACCGCCACACTAGCGCCACAACATGCCTATGTCACGGTGACGTCACGGTGATGTCACGGTGATGTCACGGTTCAACACCGGCAAGGACCTCGACTCACCGAAGCGCCTCCTTCTGGCCGATGCTGATCAATTCAGAGAAACACGCAGGTTAGCATGATGCTATATGAGCTAGTTGTGTTAGAAAAACACGCAGGTTAGCATGATGCTATATGAGCTAGTTGTGTTAGAAAAACACGCAGGTTAGCATGATGCTATATGAGCTAGTTGTGTTAGAAACAAACAGGTTAGCATGATGCTATATGAGCTAGTTGTGTTAGAAAAACCCAGGTTAGCATGATGCTTCATGATAGTCGTGTTAGAAACACAGATGTTAGCATGATGCTACATGAGCTAGTCGTGTTAGAAACAAACTGGTTAGCATGATGCTACATGAGCTAGTCGTGTTAGAAACAAACAGGTAAGCATGATGCTAGATGAGCTAGTGGTGTTAGAAACACAGATGTTAGCATAATTCTACATTAGCTAGTGGTGTTAGAAACACACAGGTTGGCATGATGCTACATGAGCTAGTGGTATTAGTAGTATTAGTAGTACTGGTAGTAGTATTGTACAAGTATTCATGTGTAGTACCTATCTCCTCCAGGTCAGCTGTCATGGATTAGTAGTATTGATAGTATTAGTAGTATTGAAGGGATTAGTAGTACTGGTATATATGTAGTATTGTAGAAGTATTGTAGTAGTACTGTAGTAGTCTTGTAGTAGTACCTATCTCCTCCAGGTCAGCCGTCATGGATTTGGAACGCAGGGTTAATGAAGTACTGGGAGCTCTCTTTGGAGGGGGCGGAGCTACAGACACAACAACCAATCACAGAGCAGAGAGTCAGAGTCAGACAGGGAGACAGACAGGTACGCAGACACACAAACATGTAGACAGACAGACAAACAGACATGAAGACAGACAGAGAGGAAGACAGACAAACAGGTAGACAGACAGAAAGGTAGACAGGTAGACAGACAGACAGAGAGACAGACAGACATGCAGACCTTTCTTCCTCAGCAGGTTGGAGTCTGCCTTGCGTGAGACAGAGACGACCTTCATCATCAGATGACTTCCTCCCTGTCTGATGAGAGACACCACCTGTCTGTGGCCCACCTTCACCACCTCCTCCCCATTCACCTGGGAGACACACAGGTAGACAGGCAGACACACAGGTAGATAGGTAGACACACAGGGAGACAGACAGGTAGACACACAGGTAGACAGGTAGACACAAAGGTAATTACACAGGTAGACACACAGGTAGACACACATGTAGACAGGTAGACACACAGGTAGACACATGTAGACAGACAGGTAGACACAACGTTAGAGAGGTAGACAGGTAGACACAGCGTTAGAGAGGTAGACAGGTAGACACACCGTTAGAGAGGTAGACAGGTAGACACAACGTTAGAGAGGTAGACAGGTAGACACACCGTTAGAGAGGTAGACAGGTAGACACAACGTTAGAGAGGTAGACAGGTAGACACAACGTTAGAGAGGTAGACACACAGAGGTAGACAGAAGAGTAGACAGACAGGTAGAAACATAGACACAGGTAGACAGGTATAGAGACAGACAGGTTGACAAGTGACATAGAGGATGACGAATATTAAATGAGATGAATCAACATTCGTACCTCAATCAGGAAGTCCCCGGTCCTAAGCCCCGCCCTCCAGGCCACGCCCCCCTGGTCCACAGACTCCAAGTACTGTAGAGCTGGGAAGGCTGGGGTGGGGGCAAACTCCTCGATGGGTGTCTCAGCTAGAGAGAGAGAGAGAGAGAGAGAGAGAGAGAGAGAGAGAGAGAGAGAGAGAGAGAGAGAGAGAGAGAGAGAGAGAGAGAGAGAGAGAGAGAGAGAGAGAGAGAGAGAGAGAGAGAGGAGAGAGAGAGAGAGAGAGAGAGAGAGAGAGAGAGAGAGAGAGAGAGAGAGAGAGAGAGAGAGAGAGAGAGAGAGAGAGAGAGAGAGAGAGAGAGAGAGAGAGAGAGAGAGAGAGAGAGAGAGAGTTCTTCTGCTGGTCTCTCCAGGATGTCTGGACCCTGACTACATGTTTACTCTAGGTCTTCATCAGAGGGGATTTACAACCACACAAAAAAGAGAGACAGACAGACAGAGACAGAGAGGGGGGGAAGAGCGAGAGAGAGAGAGAGAGAGAGAGAGAGAGAGAGAGAGAGAGAGAGAGAGAGAGAGAGAGAGAGAGAGAGAGAGAGAGAGAGGAGAGAGAGAGAGAGAGAGAGCGAGAGGGAGAGGGAGAGAGGAGAGAGAGAGAGGAGAGCGAGAGAGAGGGAGAGGGAGAGGGAGAGAGGAGAGAGAGAGAGAGAGAGTTACCTTTGGCTCCTCGGAGGACAAAGCCAAATCCTTCACTTTCTCTCTTCTGGAGTAGAGCAGCCTTCTCCTCTATCACATAGTCACTAACACACACACACACACACACACACACACACACACACACACAGGGTTCAAATTTAACACCTCCTACCAGCGAATGGCCACTATACAGTTGCAAGAAAAAGTATGTGAACCCTTTGGAATTACCTGGATTTCTGCATAAATTGGTCATACAATGTGTTCTGACCTTCATCTAAGTCACAACAACAGACAAACACAGTCTGCTTTAACTAATACCACACAAACAATTATATGTTTTCATGTTTTTATTGAACACACCATGTAAACATTCACAGTGCAGGGTGGGAACAGTATGTGAACCCTGGGATTTAATAACTGGTTGACCCTCCTTAGATTAGATTAGATTCTAATGTATTGTCATCTCACAGCACAAGTACAGTACAGAGAAAATAATTTAGCGTCTAACCAGAGTGAAAATGTTGCAGTAAAGTGCATGGTGATATAATATAGTTATATTATACAGTATATATATATATATATATATATATATATTATACATTATACAGTTTAAATTTACAGGTTAAAAGACAGTCTAGGTATAAATGTGATATGAGCATAATAATAGGTATATGTATATACTGGTAAGTGAGAATTTAACAGGTAGTGACAAGTATATAGATGTAAATGTATATACAAGTGAGCATATATAAATGTATATGTATATACAGGAGTAGGAGCAGTTCTATCAACAGATTTAAATACATATGGCAGGTACAGTAAGCAGGTATCTTAGTAATAAACATGTAAACTATAGAGAGGTGGTAGTTGTGATACAGTTTGTTTTTACATTTTTTTATTTTTTGTTTTTGTTTTTTTTACAGTTAGTCAAAGACATTGGTGGTGATTGTTATAGGTGTTGAGCAGAGGGGGGGGGCAGCAGGGGGGGGGGCAGCAGCAGGGGGGGGGGCAGCAGAGGTGCAGCAGCAGGGGGGGGCAGCAGAGGCGTGGCAGCACGTGGGGCTGGGGGGGCTGTCTTCGTGGTGCAGAGTTCAGGGAGATGACAGCTGAGGGGAAGAAGCTGTTCCTAAGCTGCTTGACTTGGAACCGAGGTTTCTATAGCGCCTCCCGGAGGGGAGGAGGGCAAACAGGCCATGGTTGGGGTGAGAGGGTCATCCACTATTTTTTGTGCCTTCCTCAGACACCGTTTGTTGTGGGTAGTGTTTATTGCAGGGAGGGGTAGTCCAACGATGCGTTGGGCGGTTTTCACCACCCTCTGCAGCGCTTTCCGGTCTGAAACAGTGCAGTTGCCGTCCCACACTGTGATGCAGTTGGTGAGGATGCTTTCAATAGCACACCGGTAAAAGTTCACCAGAATCTGAGGTGACAGGTGGGCTTTCCTCAGTCTCCTCAGGAAGAAGAGACGCTGGTGAGCCTTCTTTACCAGTGAGGCAGTATTGAGGGACAGGGAGAGGTCCTCGGAGATGTGGACCCCCAGGAATTTGAAGCTGGAGACACGCTCGACCTCCGCTCCGTTGATGAGGATGGGGGCGTGTGCGCCAGCTCTGGTCTTCTTGGTGTTGAGGGCCAGATTGTTGTCAGCGCTCCACGCCACCAGGTGCTGGACCTCCTCCCTGTAGGCTGCCTCATCGTTGTTTTTGATGAGGCCCACCACCGTTGTGTCATCAGCAAACTTGATGATGGTGTTTGTACCATGTACAGGAGTGCAGTCGTGGGTGAAGAGGGAGTAGAGGAGAGGGCTCAGCACACAGCCTTGTGGAATGCCGGTGTTTAGGGTGAGGTTGGAGGAGGTGAGATGGTCTAACCTGATTGACTGGGGTCTGTTGGTTAGGAAGTCTAGTAACCAGTTACAAACTGAGGGGTTGATGTCAAGGTTCTTGGTTTTCATGAGGTCACCAAGTTTGAAGATGAGTTTGGCAGGGATGATGGTGTTAAATGCTGAGCTGAAGTCTATGAACAGCATTCTCACGTGGGTGTTGCTCTCATCCAGGTGGGAGAGAACGGAGTAAAGAGTTGAGGAAATGGCGTCCTCCGTGCTCCTGTTCTCACGGTAGGCAAATTGGTATTTATCTAGTGAGGGTGACAGGCCAGATTTGAGGTAAGCCAGGACCAGCCTCTCGAAGCACTTCATGATGATGGGGGTGAGGGCAACAGGGTGGAAGTCGTTGATGCTCGCTGCAGAGGAGTGTTTTGGTACTGGCACAATGAGGTGGTTTTAAAGCACACGGGGACAACTGCCTGAGCTAGTGACAAGTTGAAAATGTCAGTAAGGACCTCGGTCAGCTGCTCAGCGCAGTTCCTGAGCACGCCACCGGGGATGCCATCAGGACCAGCATTTGTTCTGCTCAGTGCCGCACGCACGTCTGTGGGGGATAGGGTGAGGGGTTGGTGGTCGACGGGGAAAGTAGCCCTGGTGGGCAGTTCAGGGTTGTTCCGGTCGTAGCGGGCAAAACAATTATTGAGTTTGTCAGGGAGGGATAAGTCGGTGGTTGGGGGGGAGTTGTTGGAGGGTTTATAATCCGTGATGGGCTGGATGCCCTGCCACATGCATCGGGGGTTGGAATTGTTGAAGTGGTCTTCGCTTGTGTTTGAGCTTGGCCTGCTTGATGCCCTTTTTCAGATTAGCCCTGGCTAAACAGTAGGCCAGTGCATCGCCCGACCTAAAAGCAGCGTCACGTGCCTTTAGGAGTAGGCGGACCTCTCTGTTCATCCACGGCTTCTGGTTGGGGAATGTTGTGATCTGTTTGAGGGTGGTGACGGTGTCAATGCTGGAGGCATAGGAGTCGATGTCGGTGTGGGAGTCTAGGGTAGACTGGGAGGCAAACAGGCTCCAATCCGTGTGCAGAAATTGGTTCTGCAACTTAGAGTCTGCTCCCTCAGGCCACACTTTGACTGTCCTAACGGTGGGCTTCACACGCTTGATGAGTGGCGTGTACTTAGGCAGCTTAAACAAAGAGACATGATCACTCTGCCCAAGGTGGGGGAGGGGGACGGCTTTGTAAGCATCAGCCTTGTTGGTGTAAACATGGCCTAATGTTCTTTGGCAGCAATAACCTCAACCAAACGTTTCCTGTAGTTGCAGATCAGACCTGCACAACGGTCGGAATTTTGGACCATTCCTCTTTACAAAACTGTTTCAGTTCAGCAATATTCTTGGGATGTCTGGTGTGAATCTCTTTCTTGAGGTCATGCCACAGCATCTCAATCAGGTTGAGGTCAGGACTCTGACTGGGCCACTCCAGAAGGCGTATTTTCTTCTGTTGAAGCCATGCTGTTGTTGATTTACTTCTGTGCTTTGGGTCATTGTCCTGTTGCATCGCCCATCTTCTGTTGAGCGTCAATTGGTGGACAGATCAATGCTTCTTGAGAATAGCAAACTCAAAACTGGTGTGTGTTTTTTATAGGGCAGGGCAGCTTTAACCAACACCTCCAATCTCATCTGATTGATTGGACTCCAGGTTGGCTGACTCCTGACTCCAATGGTGTGTTCAATAAAAACATGAAAACATATAATTGTTTGTGTGGTATTAGTTAAAGCAGACTGTGTTTGTCTATTGTTGTGACTTAGATGAAGGTCAGAACACATTGTATGACCAATTTATGCAGAAATCCAGGTAATTCCAAAGGGTTCACATACTTTTTCTTACAACTGTAGTTTAGGTATAGGGCTGCAAAACCCCTATCTGACCTGTAGAAGGTGTAGTTTCACATGTGTAGGGCTGCAGTACCCCTCTCTGACCTGTAGAAGGTATAGTTTCACATGTGTGGGGCTGCAGTACCCCTCTCTGACCTGTAGAGAGTGTAGTTTTACATGTGTATGGCTGCAGTACCCCTATCTGACCTGTAGGAGGTGTAGTTGTACATGTGAAGGGGTACCCCGATCTGACCTGTAGAGAGTGTCGTTTTACATGTGAAGGGCTGCAGTACCCCTATCTGACCTGTAGGAGGTGTAGTTGTACATGTGAAGGGGTACCCCGATCTGACCTGTAGAGAGTGTAGTTTTACATGTGAAGGGCTGCAGTACCCCTATCTGACCTGTAGGAGGTGTAGTTGTCGTAGGAGCCCACGGTGTAATGCCTGAACAGCCTCTTGGTGCGGTCTTCTCGGCTCTCTGCAAAACAAACACTAGTTATATAGTATATATATATCTAAATATATATAGGCTGTGTATTCTGTTATATTATATATATTAACAAATATATATACATATATATATGTTGTAGATTCTGTCATATTATTATATATATTATTCTGTTATTAGATATTCTATTATATATATATATGTTATGTTATACATATTTATATATAAATATACACATATATAGTTAAGTATGTATACGTATGTATGTATGTATGTATGTATGTATATATTGTATATGTATATATATAGTATATATAGTCTGTATATATACAGACTATATATAGGCTATACATACTATATAAACATATATATTATATAAATATATAGTACTCAATTATATATGATATATATAGTATGTATATGGTACACATGTATATGGTATTTCAGATGGTATAGTATTATATTATATGTTATGGTAGATTTCTAGTATATATATGGTATTTAAAATGGTATCGTATTCTATTATATGTTATATGTTCAATTTATAGTAAATAACGTATGTAGTACCTAGCCTGGGGTCGTATTGCCTCATCTGAACTTCCTCAACACAGTCAGCAGGAAACCAGCCGGTCCGTCCCTTAACACTGCCCTCCCAGAACCCTCCTTCACCGATGGACAGCACTGAGGACAGATCATTAAACACACTGAGGACAGATCACTAAACACACTGAGGACAGATCATTAACCACACTGAGGACAGATCATTAAACACACTGAGGACAGATCACTAAACACACTGAGGACAGATCATTAAACACACTGAGGACAGATCATTAAACACACTGAGGACAGATCACTAAACACACTGAGGACAGATCATTAAACACACTGAGGACAGATCATTAAACACACTGAGGACAGATCATTAAACACACTGAGGACAGATCACTAAACACACTGAGGACAGATCATTAACCACACTGAGGACAGATCACTAAACACACTGAGGACAGATCACTAAACACACTGAGGACAGATCATTAACCACACTGTAGGAACCACAACTGGGATCAATCAAAAGTATCATCTTAAACCTAGAATATGACTTCTGTGTGCCTGACCTCTGACCCTCTATATATACAGTATTTGCATATATAAATGACATCTGACCTCTGAGTGCCCGACCTTTGACCCTCTGCGTGCCTCTCTATATATATAATATATATATGTGTATCTCTCTCTCTCTCTCTCTCTCTCTCTATATATATATATATAGAGAGAGAGAGAGAGTCAGAGGTCAGGGGCACAGAGGTCATATACCTCTGTGCCCCTGACCTCTGAACTTCTGTGCCCCTGACCTCTGTGCCCCTGACCCTCTGAGTGCCTGACCTTTGACCCTCTGTGTGCCTGACCTTTGACCCGCTCTCCTCGGTGCAGGTGGATCTCCCCGGGCCCCTGGGGGGTGTGTGACCGTGTGGCGATGAAGGTGCGTCCCGGGACAGCACTGTACAGCCTCCTCTTCATCACCTGAGGGGCGGGTGGAGGGGAGGGAGGGGGCGTGGTCTCCATAGGAACAACCCCTCCCCCGCCAGGACTACAGACAGACAAGTAGATAGACAGGTAGAGAGATAGACAGACAAGTAGACAGAAAGGTAGAGAGGTAGACAGACAGGTAGAGGTAGACAGACAGGTAGACAGACGGGTAGAGAGGTAGACAGACAGGTAGACAAACAGGTAGAGAGGCAGACAGACAGGTAGACAAACAGGTAGAGAGGTAGACAGGTAGACAGACATGTAGAGAGGCAGACAGACAGGTAGACAGACAGTTAGACAGACAGAGAAGTAGACAGACAGGTAGAGAGGTAGACAGACAAGTAGACAGACAGGTAGAGAGGTAGACAGACAGGTAGAGAGGTAGACAGACAGGTAGAGAGGCAGACAGACAGGTAGAGAGGCAGACAGACAGGTAGAGAGGCAGACAGACAGGTAGAGAGGCAGACAGACAGGTAGACAGACAGGTAGAGAGGTAGACAGACAGGTAGAGAGGTAGACAGACAGGTAGAGAGGCGGACAGACAGGTAGAGAGGTAGACAGACAGATAGAGAGGCAGACAGACAGGTAGAGAGGTAGACAGACAGGTAGACAGACAGGTAGAGAGGTAGACAGACAGGTAGAGAGGTAGACAGACAGGTAGAGAGGCAGACAGACAGGTAGACAGACAGGTAGAGAGGTAGACAGACAGGTAGAGAGGCAGACAGACAGGTAGACAGACAGGTAGAGAGGTAGACAGACAGGTAGAGAGGCAGACAGACAGGTAGAGAGGTAGACAGACAGGTAGAGAGGCAGACAGACAGGTAGAGAGGTAGACAGACAGGTAGAGAGGTAGACAGACAGGTAGAGAGGCAGACAGACAGGTAGAGAGGTAGACAGACAGGTAGAGAGGTAAACAGACAGGTATAGAGGTAGACAGGTAGACAGACAGGTGTGTGTGTGTGTGTGTGTGTACCTGAGTCTGCGTGTGTGCCGTCTCAGCGAGTGTGTGTGTGTGTCGTGGTGTGTGTGTGTGTGTGTGTGTACCTGAGTCTGCGTGCGTGCCGTCTCAGCGAGTGTGTGTGTGTGTCGTGGTGTGTGTCCAGGCTGTGCAGGGAGGGCCCTGGTGAGGAGGCGGGGCTTTCCAGAGCGTTGTCACTGGCTGAGCGAATCAGAGAGCGAGGAGAAGACAGGCCACTCCCCCCTGCACCCCTGAGTCCTCCCACTCTACGACGCCTCGTATAAGAGGGACTCTCTGTGAAAGGAACTACACACACACACACACACACACACACACACACACACACACACACACACACACACACACACACACACACACACACACACACACACACACACACACACCCCACCACCAGTGTACTGTTTTATGAAAACAAACCAAAAAAAAAACAACAACAACAACAAACAAACAGCAGAGAGACTCACCCACGTCGGACAATTTATGAATCTTGATGATTTCTGCTAAATCAAAATTTCCAGCAATGATCGCCACCTATTCACACACACACACACACACACACACACACACACACACACACACACACACACATGCACACACACACACACACACACACGCATTGGTTGTTTTAGAAATTAACCAAATGGCTATCTGGTAATGGTAGTTCTTTATCATTTCATAAAATCTATTGAAGGTATTCAAGTAATTGTAGTCCTTTACCTGAAATGCAGTTTGGTTGTTGTAGTTCTTAATGTCCTTATTGGCTCCTCTAAACAGAAGGACTCTGGCAGAGCTGTCCTGGAAGATTAATAAAGCACTAATTAACCAAACAGTAGTTAATAAAATAATAATTAATAAAACACTGGTTAATAAAACACTTGTAAATAAACCACGAAATAATAAACACGAATAAATAAAACACGAATGAATAAAACCCTAATTAATAAAACATGTCAATAAAACATGAGTTAATAAAACACTGGTTAGTAAAACACTGGTTAATAAAACAGATAAATAAAACACTAATTAATAACACATTCATTAATAAAACACTAATTAATAAAACAATGGTTAATTAAAGACGTTAATAAAACAGGTGTTAATAAAGTTTTACCTGGTTGTATAGAGCACACAGGTGCAGCGCTGTGTTTCCTGAAGCATTCTGGGAGCTCATGTCAGCACCATAGAACAGCAGGTGTTCCAGATGCTGAACGTTACCGTGACGACAGGCCTGGAGATTCAAAGATACATATTGGTTGGGAAACAAGGTTCTAACTGGTTCTCACTGGTTCTAAACGTTCTGTTGTCGGTTAAGGTTCTAACTGGTTCTAACCGGTTATGAAGGTTCTGTTGTTGGTGAAGGCTCTAACTTGTTTTGAAGGTTCTGTTGTTGGTGAAGGTTCTAACTGGTTCAAACTGGTTCTGAACGTTATGTTGTCAGTGAAGGTTCTAACCGGTTCTAACTGGTTCTGTTGTTGGTGAAGGATCTAACTGGTTTTAACTGGTTCCAACCGGTTCTGAAGCTTCTGTTGTTGGTGAAGGTTCTAACCGGTTCTAACCGGTTAGAACCGGTTCTGAAGGTTCTGTTGTTGGTGAATGTTCTAACTGGTTCTAAACGGTTCTAACTGGTTCTGAAGGTTCTGTTGTTGGTGAAGGTTCTAAAGGGTTCTAACTAGTTATATCTGGTTCTAACTGGTTCTGAAGGTTCTGTTTTTGGTAAAGGTTCTGTTGTTTGTGAAGGTTTCTGATTATTTCTAACGGGCTCTAACTGGTTCCTGACACGTTGGACCTACAGTCTTTTATGTCTCTCCTCATGATGAACAAATATCCCTCAAGAACCCATAACATGAACAACATAGCAAATTAGTCCAATCAGATTTAAGGGACCAAAAGGCGGGGTTACCTTAGGCCAATCGTCATCAAACTCTGTGTACTTAACGACACATAGGTCAAGATGAACCAAAGCTTATCCAAACTGGACCATAGGGGCACTACAGCGATCGATTGAAAATGAATGAAATTCATTTTGAACAAGCATAACTCCTGAGCCCTTTGACCTCGACTCAAGCCGAGGCTGTGACCTCGTTATGAGCCGTAACAAAAAAGAAAAGGAATAACCTAATTTAACTAATAAATAACCTCATTATAACTCTATATTTATGATTATTATGATTATTATGATTATTATGATTATTAATAATCATAATAATAATAATATTTGGTATTGTGTGTTTTACCTGGTGGATTTCTTGCCATCCATTTTCATCAGTCATACCTGTAAAATTATATTTACAATTTCATGTTTTCATGACGATATCACAATAGTAGCAATATAGGCCATCTAGCTGGCCCCATAAACCATTAATATGTAACGTTCTACACACACTCTAGTTGGACCTCATAAACCAGGACTACATCACCGTGTTCTGACCTATGGTGGCGTGGTCCTGCAGTAACAGCTCACAGCAGTAGGGGGCGCCGCCCACCATTGCTGAGTGGTACAGAGGAGTCAGACCACGACTGTCCTTGTAGTCGGGAGACGCACCCAGGTCCAGCAGAGTCTACAGACATCATCATTCATATTAATATTACTATTATAATACTACTATACTATACTACTATTATTATTGTTATGCAATGCACGGCTTCTGGTCTACTACTACGGAGTCTGTAGTGCTGTGTTAGTAGTAGTACTGTAGTAGTACTGTAGTTTTATACGCACCGTGAGCGCAGTGCTGTTCTTGCAGAGGACCGCTCGGTGCAGGGCTGTGATCCCGTCCCTGGTTCTGAAGTCCAGGTGAGAACCACCGCTCCGCAGAATCTTGAGAAGATCACAGCTGTCCTCGAGCTGGACGGCCTGAGTGAACGGGCATTCTGCAGTACACAGATGTATTGCATTTTAAAACTCTGGAGTACACAGTTATACTGCAGTATAATACTCTGGTGTACACAGTTATACTGCAGTATAATACTCTGGTGTACACAGTTATACTGTAGTATAACACTGTGGAGTACACAGTTATAAGGCAGTTTAATATTCTGCATTACACAGTTCTACTGCAGTATAATACTGTGGAGTAAACAGCTCTGCTGCAGTATAACACTCAGAGAGAACACACATTATGCAGTGATACGTGGTGTTCCTGGTACTGGTACCTCCAGTGTCAGCGTCATGAAAGTTGGGGTCCAGTCCCTTCTCCAGCCAGCGGGACACTTTCTCAAGGTTCTTCTGCTGGACGTGTTCCATGAAACGCTTCAGGTTGGCCTGGAGACAGCATGTAGCATGGCTACCTGTTAGCATGTTTAGCTTGGTACATAGCATGGCTAATTGTCAGCTTAGTTACCTTTGTATGTAGCTTGGTAACTGCTAGCATAGTTACCTTGGTGTGCAGCTTGGCTAACTGTTTGTCGTCCACGTAGCTCTGGGTATAAACTCTCCTCTTATAACGGAACTGAAAACCAGAGGTCAAAAGACATTGAAATATATTTTAGTGATGTCACACATGATGTCATGTGTGACAAGAAAAGGTCCTCAAGTCAGTCAGCTAGTACAACTAGTAGAATGACGAAGTAGAACGACGAAGAAGTAGAAAGACGTAGTACTACATGATGTCACCTCTAGGTAGGGTATGGGGGATGGGGTAGTAGTAGCATTACTTGTACCTCTAGAAGTAGTAGAGGTAGTAGTAGTAGTGGTAGTGCTGGTACCTCTAGAGAGGGGAAAGAGGTGATGGGGGCAGAGGGTAGAAGTCGTAGTAGTAGTAGTAGTTGTAGTTGTAGTTGTTGTAGTTGTAGTAGAGTACTTGTTAGGAATGAAATGCCCTTTTGACTTCTGGTGACGAGTTTTTTTCTTACCTACCTTTGTTGAAAGCACTATTGTAAGTCACTTTGGACAAAAGCGTCTGCTAAATGACTGGAATGTAGTGCTAGTAGTACCTCTAGGTAGGGGATAGGCGTGATGGGGGGCAGAGGGTAGTCTTTCAACAGTCTCTCCTCGTCCAGGAACTTCCCCGCTCGGCCGTTGAATGCGGGCTGGAAAAGTCCGTAGTTGAGGACGTCTGAGAGGGACTGGGTCAGGGTCACCAGAACCCTCTGCTTACTGACCCACACGGGCAGCTCCGGGTCCAGACGCAAGCACTTCTACAACAGAACCACAACAGGAACCGTTAAAACACGTAGAACCACCTTAGAAGTACCTTAGAACCTCCTTAGCACTACCATAGAACTACTTAATAACCACCTTAGAACCTTTAGAATTAATAATATTCCGGAATACGTTATCCCAGGAGACTCCAGACTCGGTTTCAAGGTATCGACAGGCCAAGAGGACGGCAGCCTCGGCCATAGCAAAGCAGCGGGTGTGGGAGGATGACAGAGAGGCCATGGAGAAGGAGGTTCTGGCAAACAGTCCGGTGCCTCAGGAGGAGGAAGTGGAGATCCATCCAAACTGTTTACAGTAAGGGTGGGACACTGCTGACACTGCAGGTAATCAGGCTGTGGAAGGAGCACTTTGAGGAACATCAATCTCCATGGAGGAAGTCACTGAGGTTGTCAAACAACTCCACAGTGGCCCCAGGGGTTGATGAGATCCGTCCATAAATGCTGAAGGCTCTTGGTGTTGAGGGGCTGTCATGGATGACATGTTTTTTCAACATTGCGTGAAAGTCTGGGACAGTGCCAAAGTAGTAGGGGGACCAGAGGATGTTTGCCAATTACAGGAGTATCACATTACTCAGCCTCCCTGGGAAAGTCTACTCCAAGGTGCTGGAAAGGAGGGTTCGGCCGATAGTCGAACCTCGATTGAAGATGAACAATGCGGATTGCGTCCTGGTTGTAAGACAACGGACAAGCTTTTCACCCTCTCAAGGATCCTGAAGTGGGCTTGGGGTCCATCCGGTCTACATGTGCTTTGTGGATTTGGAGAAGGCATATAACCGGGTCCCCTGGGAGATACTGTGGGGGTGCTGTGGGAGTATGGGGTGCGGGGGTCACTACTGAGGGCCATCCAATCTCTGCACTCCCAAAGCCATGGAGGGGAGGGGTTGCAGTATGGTGGGCTCAGGATTGTGTCACTGCTGTTTGGAGATGATGTGGTCCTGCTTGCGTCATCAGTGTCTGACCTTCAGCACTCACTGGATCGATTTGCAGCGGAGTGTGAAGCGGCTGGGATGAGGATCATCATCTCTAAATCTGAAGCCATGGTTCTTATCAGGAAAACCGGTGGATTGTCTACTCCAAGTAGGGAGTGAGTCCTTACCCAAAGTGAAGAAGTTCAAGTATCTCAGGGTCTTGATGGAGCGAGGCAGACCATGGTCCAGGTGGGGTGACTACATCTCCACGCTGGCCTGGGAACCCCTTGGGACCCCCAGTCAGAGCTGGTTGATGTGGTCAGGGAGAAGTTTGGGGTTCCCTGCTGGAGCTGCAACCTCCAAAACCGATCCCGGGTCATCCCGGAAGATGGATGAATGGATGTAGTATATATATATATATATATATATATAGTATATAGTATATACTGTATATATAGTATATAGTATATATAGTATATTTATAGTATATATAGTATAATAGTATTACCGTCTGCTGTAGGTCCGGTACCCCGATCCGGACCACCACATTGTGTCCGGGAGGAGGAGAGTCCTCGTCGTCCCTGACGACGGGGGAACCAGTCTGGTTGCCATTGGTGACCGCTTGTTGCCGGGGGCGATCATGCTGGGTGTCAGCGGCCGGACTCAGAGGCATCTACACACACACACACACATATATACACACACACACACACACACACACACACACACACACACACACACACACACACACACACACACACCATCAACATGTCTTCCTACTGTTACATTACATAACTGTCTGGTTTCCAGGGTAACGTTCCAGAAAGACTTCTAGAAGTCTAATAGAATCCCTGTTTCTATGGTAACCAAGGTGTGAAAACACCTTCTCTCCTCTTGTCCTCTCCTTTTTCCTCTCCTCTCTCCTGTCCTCCTGTCCTGTCCTCTCCTCTCACCTCACCTCTCCTCTCACCTCTCCTCTCCTCTCTTGACTCCTCTCTCCTCTCCTCTCCTCTCCTTTCTTTTCTCCTTTCTCCTCTCCTCTCTACTCTCTCCCCTGTCTCTACTCTCCTCTCTACTCTCCTCTCTCCTCCATCTCTCCTCTCCTCTCTCCCGTCTCCTCTCCTCTCCTCTCCTCACTCTCTTCTCCTTCCTCTCCTTCCTCTCCTCTCTACTCTTTCCTCTCTCCTCTCTCTCCTAGTGTACTCCTAGAATACTAGAGCATTAACGCAGTACTAACACAGTACTAACATAGTACTACTGTAATACTACTGTAGTACTACTGTAGTACTACAGTGTGTCAGCAGTTGGTTTTACTAGGAAGTGTAGGAATTGTTCATCTGTTACCATAGCAACAGTGAGCATGTAGTGCAGACACACACACACACAGACCAATCCAGTTCCTATGGCAACCACTCACAACTCTCTCTGTCTCTGTGTGTGTGTGTGTGTCTCTCTCTCTCTCTCTCTCTCTCTCTCTCTCTCTCTCTCTCTCTCTGCTATGTCCACACATCTATACACAACTATATACTACTACTACTACTAGTATACAGTATATATAGTGTATATATATATAATAGGGTATATACCATATATATGGTATATATACTGTAGTTATACAGAATATATATATGCATATACTGGATATAGTTAGTGCTTACCTGTAGTGTGGAATCCCATCAAACTGCTCCCACTGTCTTTACTGGTGTCTTCTGGTCTCTACTGATCTCTACTGGTCTTTCCTTGTCTCTCTGGGTCTCTACTGCTCTTTCCTGGTCTGTCTCACTCTCTCCTGGTCTGTCCCGGTCTCTCCTGGTCTGTCCTGGTCTCTCCTGGTCTCTCTTGGTCTTTCCTGGTCTCTCCCGGTCTCTCCTGGTTTCTTCTTGTCTCTTTTGGCCTGTTCCGTTCTCTCCTGGTCTCTTCCAGTATCTCCTGGTCTGTTCAGGTCTTTCCTGGTGTTCCTTAGAAGTGGGGCGTGCTGTTAGCTTGTAGCTATACTGTTTCCTGGTTCTGAGTCCTGCTGGTACTCCAGCCGTCACCTGCTCCACATGGAGGCCAGGGGTTAGACTCTGCTCCTAAGGAGTAGATAAGTAGTACTAACAGATAAATGAGTACCAAGTACTGTACTAGTAGTACAACTTTACCAGTACACAGACTTGTTCAGGGTTTAGAAGAACCTGCCTAAAGAGAGGAAGGGAGGGAGGAGGGGAGAGGAGAGGAAGGGAGGGGAGAAGGAGAGGAAGGAAGGGGAGGTGGAGAGAGGAGAGGGGAGGAGGAGAGGAAGGAAGGGGAGGAGGGGAGAGGAGAGGAGGAGAGGAGAGGAGATGCTTGGACCAGAGATTTTCGGGAAGCAAGAATCAAGAGAGCGAAAGAAAGAAAGAGTGAGAGAGAGTGAGAGACGGTGTGAGAGAGAGTGTGAGAGAGCGAAAAAAGAGGGAGTGAGAGTGAGAGAGAGGTTGTTTAAGTACAGCTGGTTCCATGTCTCGTTAGTGACCCTGGTCACCTGTGTTCCTCAGTAGCCCTCTAGCCCCGCCCCCTGATCACCTGTGTTCCTCAGTAGCCCTCTAGCCCCGCCCCCTGATCACCTGTGTTCCTCATTAGCCCTCTAGCCCCGCCCCCTGATCACCTGTGTTCCTCAAGTAGCCCTCTTCCCCGCCCCCTGATCACCTGTGTTCCTCAGTAACCCTCTAGCCCCGCCCCCTGATCACCTGTGTTCCTCAGTAGCCCTCTAGCCCCGCCCCCTGATCACCTGTGTTCCTCAGTAGCCCTCTAGCCCCGCCCCCTGATCACCTGTGTTCCTCAGTAGCCCTCTAGCCCCGCCCCCTGATCACCTGTGTTCCTCATTAGCCCTCTAGCCCCGCCCCCTGATCACCTGTGTTCCTCAAGTAGCCCTCTTCCCCGCCCCCTGATCACCTGTGTTCCTCAGTAACCCTCTAGCCCCGCCCCCTGATCACCTGTGTTCCTCAGTAGCCCTCTAGCCCCACCCCCTGATCACCTGTGTTCCTCAGTAGCCCTCTAGCCCCGCCCCCTGATCACCTGTGTTCCTCAGTAGCCCTCTAGCCCCGCCCCCTGATCACCTGTGTTCCTCAGTAGCCCTCTAGCCCCGCCCCCTGATCACCTGTGTTCCTCAGTAGCCCTCTAGCCCCGCCCCCTGATCACCTGTGTTCCTCAGTAGCCCTCTAGCCCCGCCCCCTGATCACCTGTGTTCCTCAGTAGCCCTCTAGCCCCGCCCCCTGATCACCTGTGTTCCTCAGTAGCCCTCTAGCCCCGCCCCCTGATCACCTGTGTTCCTCAGTAGCCCTCTAGCCACGCCCCCTGATCACCTGTGTTCCTCAGTAGCCCTCTAGCCCCACCCTCTGCTCATCCGTGTTCCTCATTAGCCCTATTAGTAAAAATGGTAATACAATGAAACATGCTACACAGAGCAGTACAGTATTAGTTGAAATAGTCTAGTAGTAGTAATAATAGTATAAGTAATAGTGTAGTAGTAGTAATGAATTACTAGTAGTAGTAGTAGTAGAAGTAGCACTAGTTAGATATTTCTGTGGCCATAATAGTGTTGGCATGTTGGGACAGAAACAACAATGCTAGGACTACTTCCTGTCTAACACTTCCTGCTTCCTGTCGGGTGAGGACACTGGAGGATGTTTGGCAGGAAAACGTTCATATCTGGAGAGGTAAGATAACACACACACACACACACTATAGCACACACACACACACAGAAAAACACCACCAAACATACACACACCTATACAGAACACACACGCACACACACACCTATACAGAACACAAGGAGAGGGGGATACACCGACTGCTGTTATATAACACACACACACCACCTCCAGAACACACACTTCTCCAGAACACACACACACCTCCAGATACAGAACACACACACACCTCCAGATGTAGAACACACACCTCAAGAACACACACACACACACACACCTCTAGATAGAGAACACACACACACCTCCAGATGGAGAACACACACACACCTCCAGATACAGGACACACACACTTACAGAACACACACACACCTCCAGATGTAGAACACACACACACCTCTAGATAGAGAACACACACACACCTCCAGATGGAGAACACACACCTCCAGATACAGGACACACACCTCAAGAACACACACACACACCTCTAGATAGAGAACACACACACACCTCCAGACGTAGAACACACACACCTTTAAGATGTAGAACACACACACCTCCAGATAGAGAACGGTGTGTGAGACTCACCCTGCGATGCGGTCCCAGCTTATGAAGGGAGAGAGAGGATGGAGTTGATCAGATGTTGAAATAGAGAGAGAGAGAGAGAGAGAGAGAGAGAGAGAGAGAGAGAGAGAGAGAGAGAGAGAGAGAGAGAGAGAGAGAGAGAGAGGATGAGTGCTACGCTCGCTCTGCCCACACACGGCTAGCATGACACACAGGAGGGAGGGGGGTTTGTGTGTGTGTGTCTCCCACCATACTGCGTGGGCCACACAAACCTCTCTCTCTCTCTATCGGATATACATGTAGGAAAGAAGAGAGACAGTGAAGAGGAGAGAGAGGAAGAGAGATGGAGAGGAAGAGGAAGAGAGAGAGGGGCAGAGAGAGAGAGAGAGAGAGAAAGAGAGAGGGGCATAGAGAAAGAGAGAGGGGCAGAGACGGAGAGAAGCGTGGGTGTGCAGGAGTGGTGCGTTTCCATGGTAACGATACAGAAAATAGGCTGAGCCAATGGGCTACTCCAAGGTGTTCCAAGTGCATCATGGGATAAAATCACATGGGGTCACATGACTCACAGGTCGGGGGGTTGCTGCCCTCTGCTGGGGTGAGCGAGGACAGTCACCTCCTGATGGGAGCTGTTCTGTGATTGGTCACCACCTAATGAGAGCTGTTCTGTGATTTGAAGAAACATGACAACTCTCTTTAAAAACTTTATTTAGAAAACACACACACGCACACACACAGGGTTCTGCAGCAGTAGGTCCATGTTAGATTGGCTTCTGCAGCAGTAGATCCATGTAAGCTCCGGTCACCAGACTGGCTTCGGACACGTCCAGCTGCTGCATCAGACCCTGGGCCACCTGTCAATTACAAGGACCACACCTTATAGTATATTAAGGTGTGGTCCCTATAGGGTGTGGTCCCTATAGGGTATGGTCCCTATAAGGCTTATAGGGACCATACCTGGACTCAGTTACTGCACTGTATTCATGATGCTGCTGCACTACTGGCACTTTAAAATGCTTTTAAATATTTTTGCACACTTCAACACATGTACATATCATCCACCAATCACTTTATTGTTCTTTTTATGTTTCATTTTGATTGTATATAGTATTTTTATTGTATTGTTTTAGAAATTCATACTGCGGGAGGGAACAAAAATGTATACCTTACCTTACATTAAAATACATACTTTATGAGGACCTGACATGAGAGTACAAAGCTAAATAATCTAATTAGGATCAAGACTCTACCTGCTGACCCTCCTCAAGGGTCTGGTCATGACGCATCACCACCTACACACACACACACACACACACACACACACACACACACACACACACACACACACACACACACACACACACACACACACACACACACACACACACACACACACACACACACACACACACACACACACACACACACACACACACACACACACGTATTACGAGTGTGTATTATGAATATCATGATTGTATATTAGGTGTATTATGAGCGTGTATCATGTGTATTATGCGCCTGTATTATGAGCGTGTATTATGAATATTATGAGTGTGTATTATGAATGTGTATTATGAGTGTGTATCATGTGTATTTTAAGTGTGTATCATGTGAATTATGAGTGTGTATCATGTGTATTTAGAGTGTGTATTATGAGTGTTTATTATGAGTGTGTATCAGGTAAATTATGAGTGTTCATGTGTATTATGAGTGTATAGTATGTGGTGTTTGAAACGGTTGGAATCAGGGATGTTCTGTCCAGTGGACCAGCTGTTTTTCAGGTCTCTTGGTCTAGTGAAGAACCAAACAAAGAATTATCTTCAACCTGAACCTGACCTCGGGACTACAGGGTGTGTGTGTGTGTGTGTGTGTGTGTGTGTGTGTGTGTGTGTGTGTGTGTGTGTGTGTGTGTGTGTGTGTGTGTGTGTGTGTGTGTGTGTGTGACCTCCAGCTCCATGAAGTCGCCAAGTCCCTCTACAGTGTCCAGGTGAATTCTGGTCTGACCAATCAGAAACAACCTTCGCTCCTTAAGCACCTCCCCCTTCACACCTAGAGCTCCAGAGAGGACCTCCTACACACACACACACACACACACACACACACACACACACACACACACACACACACACACACACACACACACACACACACACACACACACACACACACACACACACACACACACACACACACACACACACACACACACACACGTTATTATAGTATATTATCTATATTTTATATTATCTTCACTGTATGCTCATTGATGACATACACCCCAAATATAAACACACAAACAAACACACACACATCTGACCCTGAGAGCCTGGGGGTCAGAGGTCGTGGAAATGGAATAGTGAGACAGTTTGGGTCCGTCTGTGTTGGGACGCTCGTAGAAGATCAGCTGACCAGATCCATCCTGCGTGCACACACACACACACACACACACACACACACACACACACACACACACACACACACACACACACACACACACACACACACACACACACACACACACACACACACACACACACACACACACACACACACAGTCTAAGATCATCAGGATTGTTTCAATACTTTGTGTTAAAGAGTTTTGAACCACGGAATTGAAAAGAGTAAATGAGAATTTCATCTCCAAATGGTTAGATGGTCAATTCAACTGACAGCATTCTAATGTTACCACTGAGGTTACCTTAACTGAGGTTACGTTAACGTGTGTGCGTGCGTGCGTGCGTGCGTGTGTCCCACCATGAAGTCCCGTAACTTAAGGCGTCCGTGACTGCAGTGGAAGAAGGTGTCTCGTTGTTTAATAACGGTGCCTTCTGATTGGCTGAGAGAGCTGGCCTTCTCACGCAATAGGAGCATACTGTCCACCTTGGCCTTGATCTCTACGTTGGACGGCATCACTACAGACGAGAGACAGTCACAGACACGAGATCACCACAGACACGAGATCACCACAGACACGAGATCACCACAGACACGAGATCACCACAGACAAGAGATCACCACAGACAGGAGATCACCACAGACAGGAGATCACCACAGACACGAGACCACCACAGACATGAGATCACCACAGACAAGACATCACCACAGACAAGACATCACCAGACAGGAGATCATCACAGACAAGTGATCACCACAGATAACAGACCACTACAGACAAGAGATATCCACAGACAGGATATCACTACAGACAGGATATCACCACAGACACGGGATCACCACAGACAAGAGATCAATACAGACATGGGATCCCCACAGACAAGAGATCAATACAGACACAGGATCCCCACAGACAAGAGATCACCACAGACACGGGATCCCCACAGACAAGAGATCACCACAGACACGGGATCACCACAGACAAGAAATCACCACAGACACAGGATCACCACAGACAAGAGATCAATACAGACACGGGATCCCCACAGACAAGAGATCACCACAGACACGGGATCCCCACAGACAAGAGATCCCCACAGACAAGAGATCACCACAGACACGGGATCACCACAGACAAGAGATCACCACAGACAAGAGATCACCACAGACACGGGATCACCACAGACAAGAGATCAATACAGACACGGGATCCCCACAGACAAGAAATCACCACAGACAAGAGATCACCACAGACAAGAGATCAATACAGACACGGGATCCCCACAGACAAGACAGCACTACAGACAAGAGATCACCACAGACAAGAGATCACCACAGACAGGAGATCACCACAGACAAGAGATCACCACAGACAGGAGATCACCACAGACAGGAGATCACCACAGACAAGAGATCACCACAGACAGGAGATCACCACAGACAAGAGATCCCCACAGACAGGAGATCACCACAGACAAGAGATCACCACAGACAGGAGATCACCACAGACAAGAGATCACCACAGGACATACACCATAGTATTAAGATTCAAGATTCAAGAAACTTTATTTATCCCGAGGGAAATTAATGTGCAACAGTTGACACAGATATACTAATACCTAAGCTAAAAACTAAATAACAACAACTAACTAAACAAAACTAGTATAAACAAAATCTAACTCAAATAACTCTAAATGAAATCTAAATGTATTGATAGATGAATAGATAAATTGCACAATTTACAGTATTATTACAGTAATACGTAGGTATATACAATACACAACAATACGTATAGTGCAAATTGGCAGTAATAATATATTAATAAATAAATAAATAATAATAAAGTGACATGTGAAAAGTGAACTACGATTACAGGTACATGTATAGAAGTGGTTGGTAGATCAGGTTAAAATTCATCTTTTGAAGTGATAAAATAAAACATGAATAAAAGCCCAGATGACCCGTTTATGGAGATAAGTATGAACTGCTATGAATGGAATTAAAGTACACATTAATATACAGTATTTATATATTAATATGAAGTATTAATATAAAGTATATAGAACATATAACGTATTAATATAATAATATAAAGCATATAAATATTAATCAGACGTACCGAAAAGCGATATCTGAAGTGCAGCACTTTCCCGCCAGAGCGCACTATAGTGACGTCATCACAACGAGACGGCTCTAAATATTGTCTTTATTATTTATTTGTTCATTTTTAATGATGTGTTGAACAATAAATACATTAATAAATACATTAAAACAACGAGAAGCACCATAAATTATAGTTAATGCATTGTGTGTGTTTCATACGCCAAACTTTGATGTACCAACTAGGGCGGCCGTTGTTGTTTTTGGTCCGGTTGTTTTTGGTCCGGTCGCAAAATACTACTGCGCTCTGTGGTTCCTGGTTCCTAGTTCCTATATCCTAGTAACTAGGATATAGGAACTAGGAACCAGGAACTAGGACCTAGTTCCTGGTTCCTATTTCCTAGTTCCTAGTTCCTATATTCTAGTTCCAACTGCCACTGGGAGCCCCATCATCTGCAACATATCGTTCAATAATATTGGTCTTATCTGTAGTTTCAGCAGTTCGGTTTCAACCTCCCCTGAATGACTAACAACCCTGTCAGAAGTATCACGTTTTATGTATTATATTATGTTCAATATATTATGTTTTATGTATTATATTATGTTCAATATTCTATGTTATATGTATTATATTATGTTCAATATATTATGTTTTATGTTCATATTATGTTTTATGTATTATATTATGTTCAATATTCTATGTTTTATGTATTATATTATGCTCAATATTAGGAGAAGCTTCCTTTGCTTTCCCCGCATTTGTAGTTTGTACTATTTATTATTCTAAAAGATACCTAATGATTCTTTAAGTGGATTAAACATAGATTTAATCAAACTACAACCTTTAATCAAATAACTCAACTGTAGGGCCACTGTGACTAGATCTAGATCAACATCTGGAAGATTGAATCCTTTTTATTGGTCACATACATGTGAACACCGACATTTGTTTCTCTAAATTTAACCCTCTGGGTCTGGTGCCTTGCTCAATGGCACCTTGGCAGTGCCCAGGTGCTTCGGGGACTTGAACCGGCGACCTTCCGGTTCCCAAGACAAGTTCCCCTTGATCCGGTGGATACAGGGGACGCCTCCTTGGGCTGAAGCAGTCAGTCCACCCTGACACTAAATCTAAATCTGGAGGAATGCTCTTTATTGGTCACACACACACACAGTGACATTAGTTTCTCTGCATTTAACCCATCCTAGTATTAGAAGCAGTGGGCAGCTGTAGTCTACACAGCGCCCAGGGAGCAGTGTAGGGGTCTGGTGCCTTGCTCAAGGGCAACTTGGCAGTGGCCAGGAGGCAAACTGACACCTTTTTCCAAGTACCAGGTACCATCAATCCGTACTTGGTCCATTTCAGGGACTTGAACCAACGACCCTCCGGTTCCCAAGCCAAGTTCCAACAGACTAAGATACTGCCGCCACCGGGGTCACATCCAGGACAAGGGGACGGACGGACGACCTTCTTGGTCTGAAGCAGGTCCACCCTGACACAGGAGTCTTCTCCAGGACCAAGGAGGTCAGGACCTTCTTGCTCCACCACATGGTCTCGTCTGACTACAACAACGAGCGCTCCAACACAACGTCTGAAGGACTGAGTTGATTCTTTATTATACTGTACATTTGAGATGATACCAAACATTCCAACATTCCAACACCAGAAAACAAACAGCCTTTCCTCATAGACTAAACATTACCATACAACTATAACATCATCATGACATCATTATCATCATGACATCAACATCATCACTAGGACATCAACATAATGACATCATCATCATCTGACATCAACATCATGACCTCATCACGACATCAACATCATCACTATGACATCAACATCATGACATCATCACTAGCATCATGACATCATCATCAACAGGACACCATCATCATGACATCTTCATGACATCAACATCATCATGACATCATCATCATGACATCATCATCATAACGGGTGAGTCCTGTATCTTCATAGCGACAGAGCGGGAGAGATCTGTGTCGAGAACATGGTCTGGAGGGTCTATAGTCTGGAGGGTCTAGAGTCTGGAGGATCTATAGTCTGGAGGGTCTAGAGTCTGGAGGGTCTAGAGTCTGGAGGGTCTATAGTCTGGAGGGTCTATAGTCTGGAGGGTCCATAGTCTGGAGGGTCCATAGTCTGGGGGGTCCATAGTCTGGAGGGTCTATAGTCTGAAGGGGCTAAAGTCTGGAGGTCGGGGCTAGCGGGGCCACGCCCCCCAGGCCAGGCCTGGTAGGATGAGGGCGACCAGCAGGGAGGAGAATAGGTTCACTGCGTTGTTGTCCAGGATCGGCTTCCCACTGATGTGTTTGGTGGTGGAGGACTCATAGCTGACTACCATCCCCACACTACTGTCAAACCCTGCACACACCCACACATTTAGAACATTTAGAAACACACACACACATTTATATAAACATACAACAACATAGTGCTATAGTTAGCTCATACCTGAATACTGCATGTTGGCTCCCAGGAAGGAGTCCAGCAGGGAGCCCAGAAAGCCGGCCATGCCCCCATACACTATGATTGGCCACTGCGGGTTGGCCAGATGCAGGTCGTTGACAAATAGCAGCTGGCTTACAAAGTAAGCCACGCCCACAGCAAGCCCACCGAGGAAGCTGGCGACCAATCCTACAGAGGTCACACCCCCGTTGGTCCCTGAGGAGTGGACAGGTTAGCAAATGCTAACACAAGCACATGCTAACACAGGATACTCTTAGTTGTCATGTTAGTTATGTGGTTAAAATGAGCTTACCCCTCACTACCTAAGCCCTCACTATCCAACTACCTAACCCCTTACTATCCAACCCCCTAACCCCTCACTATCCAACCCCCTAACCCCTCACTATCCAACTACCTAACCCCTTACTATCCAACCCCCTAACCCCTCACTATCCAACCCCCTAACCCCTCACTATCCAACTACCTAACGCCTCACTATCCAACTACCTAACCCCTTACTATCCAACCCCCTAACCCCTCACTATCCAACTACCTAACCCCTCACTATCCAACTTCCTAACCCCTCACTATCTAACGTCTAACTCCTCACTATCCAACTACGTAACCCCTTACTATTCAACTACCTAACCCCTCACTACCCAACGCCTCACTACCCAATAGCTCACTATCCAACACCTCACTATCCAACGACCTATCCCCTCCCTACCTAACTACCTAACCCCTCACTACCTAATCCCACACTATCTAACTACCTAACCCCTCACTACCTAACCCCTCATGACTGATTGTGAGACTGAGTATATCATAAAAATGTCACCTGCGGGCACCTCCTTCCAGGTGGTGATGAGTCTGGGCCGTGATTGGCTGAGGACGGGTCCAATCTCGGAGGCCCAGGTGTCCCCGGTACTGCAGGCCAGGGCCCCCAGCAGTGCCAGACTCATCCAGGAGGCCGAGTAGTGCTGACTGAAGTCCACAGGGATCTCCCCGGGACCTGCCTGCCGACAGAGAGGACATGCTGCTGACAGCATGGTGCTACTGGAGCCTCTGAGGAGCTCACATGCTACTGGAGCCTCTCAGAGGAGCCAACATGCTACTGGAGCCTCACAGAGGAGCTAACATGCTACTGGAGCCTCTCAGAGGAGCCAACATGCTACTGGAGCCTCACAGAGGAGCTAACATGCTACTGGAGCCTCTCAGAGGAGCTAACATGCTACTGGAGCCTCACTGAGGAGCTAACATGCTACTGGAGCCTCACTGAGGAGCTAACATGCTACTAAGTATAGTATTGTTGAGTATAGTATAGTATTGTTGAGTATAGTATAGTATAGTATTGTTAAGTATAGTATAGTATTGTTGAGTATAGTATAGTATAGTATTGTTAAGTATAGTATAGTATAGTATTGTTAAGTATAGTATAGTATTGTTGAGTATAGTATAGTATTGTTAAGTATAGTATAGTATTGTTGAGTATAGTATAGTATTGTATAGTTTAGTATGTATTGTTGTTGAAATCTATACTGCAGGAGTGAATGGGGCGCGATCTATTGCACTGGTTGCAAAAGGCCAATAAAAACATCTTGAATCTTTATTGAAACTCTATAATGACAACCAATATTTAGAGCCTAGCGTGAGTCTGTAGTTCTAAGCTTCTACCAAGGTGGTAGTTCTTGTAGTTCTATTCTTCCAATAAGGTGGGGTATGTAGTTCTGGTCATCCACCAGGGTGGGGTTTGTAGTTCTACTCTTCCACCAGGGGGTGTTGTACCTCTATCATGTAGAGCAGAGCTAGCTCAGTGGGGACCCCTCCATTACAGAAGACCTGCACCCAGCTCCTCTGGCCTCCTGGGAGACAGACAGACAGACAGACAGGTAAACAGACAGAAAGGTAAAACACTGCTTTATTAACCAGGTTTATAACACACTGGTTTATAAACCTGGTTTCTAACACTGGTTTATAAACCTGGTTTCTAACAAGTATCACTGGACACAGCCAGCAGAGTGTCTTGGTCTAGTAAAGCTTTATTAACAACTCGACCCCCGACATACCTTCTTTGTACTGGGCGTCGATCTTCTTCTTGGCTCCGCACCCCCAGCGGGTGAGTCGGGAAGATGAGTAGAAGAAGAACAGCAGCGAGGAGAAGAAGCTTAGGTTGGCCATGGAGAGGACGAAGCCCACCAGCACAGCTACAGTATATGAATATAGAATATGATATTCATATACAATATGATATTGATATAGAATAAATGATATAGAATATGATATTGATATAGAATAAATGATATAGAATATGATATTGATATAGAATAAATGATATAGAATATATTGATACAGAAAAATGATATAGAATATGATATTGATATAGAATAAATGATATATAATGATATAGATATAGAATAAATTAGTTTAGAATATTATATAGATATAGAATATGATATTAATACAGAATACTATATTAATATAGAATATGATATTGATATAGAATATTATATTTTTATTATACTTTTTATACTTTTATTATACTTTTTTAATTATACTTTTTATTATTTATTTTATACTTTTTCAGTATTCATCCGAGTTAATTATTAGTATTTTATTACTGCCAATTTGCACTATACGTATTGTTGTGTATTGTATATACCTACGTATTACTGTAATAATACTGTAAATTGTGCAATTCATCTGTCAATACATTTAGATTTCATTTTGTTATATTTTTTTATACTAGTTTAGTTTAGTTTAGTTTGTTGTTATTTAGTTTTTAGGTATTAGTATATTTTGTGTGCATTTATTCCCCCTGTTTCAACTGTCAACCTTAATTTCCCTCGGGATAAATAAAGTCTCTTGAATCTTGAATATTTAAAAATAATATTTGAATATAGAATATGAAATTAATATATTAATATAGAATATGATATTAATATAAAATACTATATTCATATAGAATATTTTATTCATTTTAGTATTCTATATACATATCATCATTCATATAGTATTCTTTATTAATATAGTATTCTTTATTAATATAGTATTCTATATTACATTTGATTCAAATTGATTGTCATTGCACAGCAAGTACAGTACAGCAAAAATAATTAGCCATCTAACCAGAGTGCAAATGTTGCATTAAAGCGCATCGTAATATACAATGGACAGTGGTTCAATTAGATGTAAAAACTGGGTCTACTGGGTATAACAACAGGTATATAATAACTTATAGAGTATGTATTGAATATGTGCATATTAATATAATATAGAATATTCTACATTTTATGAATGCTTATGATTCCAACCCTACCGCTCAGTAAGTAGAGTCACTGACTCCCTCTAAGTGTTGACCCTGACTAACGGCATCTTGGAGCGTGGAGCCTGCAGGGGCCACTGGGTCCACAACAGAAGCTCGACTGTGATGGAGACACCAAGCAGCACAGTCCTACCACAGAGTTCCACCGTCTGTCCTCCAAGAACTGCTCTGTCTCGCAATATGTTCTACTTGGAAGGCAGGATGAGGCGTCACCGCTCATTAAAGAGCCCTCTGTGGTCTGGGGCAGTGAGTGAGTGAGTGAGTGAGTGAGTGAGAGGAGTGAGTGAGTGAGTGCTCCTAACCTCCCAGAGCTCCGCTCCAGTCTAAGCTCTGCCTCTTCACTGCTCTAATCGCCAGTACCAGAGGAACCAGGATGGACAGCAGCCATCGCCATGGAGACACAGGAGACAGAGTTCCTGAAACAACATGGAGGAAGAAAAAAAGGAGAAAAACATGAAGACATGAGCAGAGTAGGAGCTGAGGACGAGGGACAGGACCCAGAAGGAGACAAGGAGACCATACAAGGACCCAGAAGGAGACAAGGAGACCATACAACATGAAGACATGAGCAGAGTAGGAGCTGAGGATGAGGGACAGGACCCAGAAGGAGACAAGGAGACAAGGAGACCATACAAGGACCCAGAAGGAGACAAGGAGACCATACAACATGAAGACATGAGCAGAGTAGGAGCTGAGGACGAGGGACAGGACCCAGAAGGAGACAAGGAGACCATACAAGGACCCAGAAGGAGACAAGGAGACCATACAACATGAAGACATTACCAGAGTAGGAGCTGAGGATGAGGGACAGGACCCAGGAGACCATACAAGGACCCAGAAGGAGACAAGGAGACAAGGGGAGAATACAAAATGAAGACATTACCAGAGTAGGAGCTGAGGACGAGGGACAGAACCCAGAAGGAAACAAGGAGACAATGAGACCATACAAGGACCCAAAAGGAGACAAGGAGACCATACAAGGACCCAGAAGGAGACAAGGAGACCATACAAGGACCCAGAAGGAGACAAGGAGACCATACAAGGACCCAGAAGGAGACAAGGAGAGAATACAACATGAAGACATTACCAGAGTAGGAGCTGAGGATGAGGGACAGGACCCAGAAGGACAGGGACAGTGCCAGAGTGACACAGAGGACCACCATGTCGGTCACCATCTTGATGTAGTCTTGTTGGTGGTCTTCAGTCATCATGCTGAGAGGACAACGTTCACCAGATTCAGATTCAGATTACTTTATTAATCCCGAGGGAAATTAAGGTGCAACAGTTGACACAGGGAGAATAAAAGCACACACAAAAATACTAATACCTAAGCTAAAAAACAAAAACAACAACTAACTAAATAAAACTAGTATAAACAAAAATATAGTTAAAATAATTCTAAATGAAATCTAAATGTATTGTTGTAGATAGATGGATAGATGTACATTAACGTCACACCACACTCTCAAACTGTTTTATTCACTTTCAAGCGTGGCAATGAAACCACATTATTTTTGGTTATCGTTTTGTATGACGCCATATAAAGTATAATATCAGTTTGATATATATATCTATATATCTATAGATATATATATCATATATATCTATAGCTATATATATATATCTATATAGATATATAGATATATATGATATATATAGATATATCTATATATCTATAGATATATATGATATATATAGATATATATATCATATATATCTATATATATATATCTATATATATATATAGATATATATATATGGTTTGAAATAAAGGTATAAAGATATATAATAGCTATCATGTATAAGTCTAATACAGCTCTCACCACAACACGAAATAATCCACATGTCGCCATCCTTACAAAACCTCACAGTAGTATTGATCATACAAGTGATCGACAACACGTATAATCAATGAGTACTGAAGTGAGTCTAATAAGTAATCGACGAACACTGAACTGAAGCTCAACACAGAGGAAGCAGACTAATCACAACCGGAAGCGGGAAGCGGATCTACTAATGACGGACACGGTCCTACGTCACGGTTCGTTTTCATAATAATAAAATAATAGACACACACACACACACACACATTGGCTAATATTATATTATAATAATATACACATATGGGACTGTTTAGAATAAATAATAGTATACGCACATTTAGGACTGGTAAATATTAATCATATTGTAAATAATATACACACACAAATAGGACTGGTTAATATTAATAATAATATACATACATATAGGACTGGTTAATATTAATAATATAAATACAGTTACTGTAGGTCTGGTTAATATGAATAATAATATACATACATGTTGGTCTGGGTAATATTAATAATAATATACATACATGTAGGTCTGGTTATAATAATAATAATAATATACATACATACATATAGGCCTGGTTAGTATTAATAATAATATACATACCAATATGTTCAGAGCAGTTCATTACCTTAGTGAAGAAGAGATGAGCCTTCTGCATCCAGAAGGAGACTTTAAATGGACAGCAGTACCTCCCCCCCCCCCCCCCCCGCCCCCCCACTCACACAGCCACACACACACACACACACACACACACACACACACACACTACACACACACCTGAATCCTAGTTCATACTCATGTATAGTTGTATGTACTTTGTATATGTATACCACTACTTATTTCATATACTCTAAATATTATCGATTTTTCATATATAATAGTACTACTATACATATATTGTGTATTATATGTATTATATTATAATTATTATATATATATATTGTACTATAATCTGTGTCAAACTCTCTGACGATTACATTTAGCAGCTGACATCCCGCAATTCTCAAAAAAACCCCATAAAACTTTGGAAGAAGAAGAAGCTCTCTATGAAGCTCTATAAGCTCTCTATGAAACCATTTTCTGTGAAGAACTGGCTAAAAAAAGCCTTTGATTGCCAATGAAGGACCAATTGTTGAAGAGCCTCAAAGAATTGGACCACACATTGAGCTGAGACTGTTTGGTGGTTGTTGCCTGGTCTACTGCTATACTACAATACTACTACTACTATTTCTACTATATTACTACTAGTACAAGTACTATACGACTACTACCATACTATTATACTACTACTACTACTCCTACCACTACTACTACTACTACTACTATACTACCACTACTACTATACTACTACTTTTATACTACTATACTACTATACTACTACTTTACTACTACTACTATATATAGTATAGTGTACTGTTCCCTGGTCTACTACTATACTACTATACAACTACTACTACTATACGACTATACATCTATAACTACTCCTACTGTTCTACTACACTACTATACTACTATTACTACTGTACGACTTTACTACTATACTACTATACTACTTCTACTATACTTCTTCTACTTCTACCATACTACTATACTACTACTACTACTACTACTATACTACTTCTACTACTACTACTACTACTACTACTACTAATATACTATACTACTATACTACTACCCACAACTACTACGACTACTACTGTACTACCACTGCTACTGCTATACTACTACACACTACTACACTACTACTACAACAACAAATACTATACTACAACTACTACTCTACTACTACACTTCTACACATTACACATGACATTGAGTGTTGCAAGTAAGTTGTGCTTTAATCATTGGTGTATTGTTAGCTAAGTGGTCAGTTGGTGCTTAAGTGTTGTGGACGCAGTTCCAACGGGCGGCAGTCTAGCTCAGGAGGTAGAGCGGTCGCCTCACAACCGGAAGGTTGCTGGTTCGATCCCCGGCTCCTCCTAGCAAAAACTGTCGAGGTGTCCTTGAGGAAGACCCTAACCCTAACTGCTCCCCGGGCGCTGTATGAATAGCTGCCCGCTGCTCCTAATACTAGGATGGGTTAAATGCAGAGAACACGTTTCACTGTATGTCTTCATGTATGTGACCAATAAAGAGGATTCAATCCTCACCATTTGTTAAAAAAAAAAAAAACAATCTAGGTAAACTGCCTTGTTAATTGTGTAGGAGGGGCCTGCACTCCTAACAGACCTGCAGACAATTAGCAACCAGTGGTAATTGTCTCAAGCCACTTTTCTGAAAGCAGCAGCTTTTGAGCGGCAGGCTCAAAAGCAAAGACAAAGTTTAGACTTTTTTTCAGGTTGGCATTTTATTGCACCGTGATCTACCATGTGTCTGCTTTGCATCGTTGTGCACATTACTTTTCTCTCTTTCCTCGATTCCTTCGACCTTTCCGGCCGTCCATCTCCTCCGACCCACAACAACCAGCTGGACCTGATCTTCACCAGACACTGTGATACAGTCAACCTTTCAGCCTCTCCACCTCTCTGACCGTTAATTCATCCTTTTTTCTCTCCCTTTCTTCTCCCCCCTCAGACTCTCCACTCGTCGTCCCGCCGCAATCTCCACTCACTCTCACCTGCTGAACTCTCCTCTTCTGTTCTCTCTGCCCTCCCTCCTTCTGATTATTTCTCCGCTCTATCCCCTGATTCTGCCCCTGACCTTCTTCTCTCTACCCTGTCCTCTTCTCTGGACACTGTCCTCTCACCTCCAGGTCTGCATGTCCAACTCTACCTGCCCACCTGGTTGTCAGACTCGGGCGTACGGACAGACGGAGCCTCAGAGAGGCAGAGCAGGTGGAAGAAAGGCAAAGCTCTCCTGTCAAACTTCTCCTCGTCTCTTTCAGCTGCCAAAGCTGCTGTCTTTAGAATCCCTCACCCCTCACTGTCTCGGGCTCTGCTCTCTCCTTGTTTGCATCCTACCTGACAGGTCGCTCCTACCAGGTGGCACTGAGAGGGTCTGCGTCGGAACCACGCCGACTGACTACTGGGGTTCTCTTCTCTTATCCCTCTACACAACATCTCTTGGTTCTGTTATCCACCTCTATGATTTATCCTACCACTGCTATACTGATGACACCCAACTTAACTTGTCGTTTCCCCCCTCTGACACGCAAGTGGAAACACGCATTGCCGTGTGCTTAGCAGACATCTCAAAGTGGATGTTGATGCACCACCTAAAGCTCAACCTCGACAAGACTAAGCTAGTGTTCTTCTCGTCAAAGGGTTGTCCGCACCGAGACCTGGCTGTCACCATTAATGATGCTGTGGGGACACCTGCTCAGACTGCAAGATATCTGGGTGTGACCCTGGACGACCAAGTGTCGTTCTCAGCAAACATTGCATCGGTGACACGCTCCTGCGGATCATCCTCTCCAACATTAGGAGGATTCTGCCTTTTATGACTGAAAAGGCTGTGCAGGTGCTCATCCAGGCTCTAGTCATCTCCCGTTTGGACTACTGCAACTCCCTCTTTCCTAGCATCCCGGTGTCTGCCATCAGACCCCTGGAGCTCAGAAAGCTGCAGCTCTTGTGTTCAACCGACCCAAGTTCTCCCACACATCTTCCCTTCTCCGGTCTCTACTGGCTCCCTGTAGCTGCTCGCATCCAGTTCAAGACCCTGGTGCTAGCTTACACAGCAGTGAAAGGAACAGCTCCTTCCTACTTTCAGGCAATGGTCAAGGCCTACATCCCTGCCAGTCCACTTTGCTCTGCTTTCTTCGGGGCGTGAGCTTGCCCTGTTGCTTAGGGGCCCTTGTGGCCGATTTACATGGTCACGGCTCTTCTCTGTCCTGGCCCCACCTCTTCAGGAAACACCCGGATCCTTCCTCTTAGCGCGTCCTCTTTTCACTTTTGAATAGCCTACTAGCTTCTTTCTAAAATATTGTTTGCTCGTTAGTTAGATATTGTTATATTGTTTGCCAACTTATTGTACTTTTACCTGAGAACAGTTCTTGGAGACTTGTTAGGAATAAAATGCAATTTTGACTTCTGGTGACGAGTTGTTCTTTTTCTTATCTTTGATGAACGCACTATTGTAAGCGTCTGCTAAATGACTGTAATGTAATGTACTACTTCTATACTACTACACATTACTACTCTACTATTATTACTATACTACTATACTTCTATTATACTACTACACTACTACTTCTATACTACTACTACACTGCAACTACTACTACTACTACAACTTCTATACTACTACTATGCTACTACTACTACTACTATACTACTGCTATACTACTACTACTTATATGGGGTCAACATGTCCTTATATGGGAGGGGAGGGATCAACATGTATGTATATATGTATATATGTATATATGTATATATGTATATATGTATATATATATATATATATATATATATATTTAAGACATATATATATCTATTGTAGAGCCGATGAATGGGAGTCGGAGGCGGCGTGTTTCGTATGGAACTCCACACTTTATTTTCCATTAAGTTTCACAACAGGGGAAACACATCTGCTACTTGCTACTGTCCAGCTAGCACACCACAACAACAACAACAACCACAACAACAACAACAACAACAACAACAACAACAACAACAACAACACGGTACGCACTCTAACCGGTCCGTGGTGCAACACACACTAAATACAAACAGTGAATTATGTTCCCATAACGTTCCACCACACAAGCCCCCCCAGAATTCACCCATACACAGTAGCGTGGCGTGGTGAAAATTTTAGGGGAAGCCAGTTTTTTTTGGGTCAATAACGTAACCAGTTGAGTGATTACAGCGCTCAATTTCACCATAATATCTAGGGGGCGCTGTTGTTTCACTCTTTGTAAAATACTCAATGAGAATGGGGGAGAGACGGTCCGGCAGCAACACACAGGCTGTGTGTTGCTGCCGGACCGTCTCTCCTACTATTAAAATTATAACTACAATCCGAAAAAACAGGGGAAGCCTGGCTTCCCTTGGCCTCCGGGAGAAAACGCCACTGCCCATACACAAAGTCCGTGCGGTGGGGAGGAACGACAGGCCGACCACCACGACTCCGGAGAACGGGAGCCGGGGAGGCAACCTCTACAGGGGCGGCCGCTGGGAGAGGTGGGACCGGAACCGCAGGCCCCAATTCGGTGACAGGGGTCAAACAACAAATATAAATCGTGAGGATTGAATCCTCTTTATTGGTCACATACATGAAGACATACAGTGAAACGTGTTCTCTGCATTTAACCCATCCTAGTATTAGGAGCAGTGGGCAGCTATTCATACAGCGCCCGGGGAGCAGTTAGGGTTAGGGTCTTCCTCAAGGACACCTCGACAGTTTTTGCTAGGAGGAGCCGGGGATCGAACCAGCAACCTTCCGGTTGTGAGGCGACCGCTCTACCTCCTGAGCTAGACTGCCGCCCTCAAGACTGCCGGGTCAAGGCCTGGGGGGCGACCCCGTCGCGGAGGCCGTGCCAGCACCACCGGCTGGTCCGAGTCCAGGTGAGCAGCCTTCACCCGGTCCACCGAGACGCAGTGGCGTTTTCTCCCGGAGGCCAAGGGAAGCCAGGCTTCCCCTGTTTTTTCGGATTGTAGTTATCATTTTAATAAATAAATAAAAACACTTTTTTTTCGGTAATTCTCCTTTGCTGTGTGTTGCTGCGTCTCTCCCCCATTCTCATTGAGTATTTTACAAAGAGTGAAACAACAGCGCCCCTCTAGATGTTATGGTGAAACAGCAAATTGCATTCACTGTTGCCAGAGGAAGCCAGCCGAATGAGCTTCCCTTGGTGGAAAAAAAAAATGGAGGGATTGTCCCGGATTGACCAATCAGATGAGGTCCACGTCATGCCCCCCCAGCCAACCTGTGATTGGTCAGGGCCATGCCAAGGGATGCCAGCCGTCTCTGGCTTCCCTTCAAGGGAATGGGATCCCTTGATCCCATTGGATCGATTTGAAGGGAATCCCTTGCCTCACAATCCAATCAAATCACATCAACATCAGTACGTAGAACTGTAACTGTCATCCTCGCCGTTTGATAGTATCAAGCTAATTAAGCATTATGGAGGGTGGAGATTTGGCGTACTTAATAAAATATAACTTTACTAAACTTCCGCTACAGCAGCAAACGTATCAGAGGAACACTTGTGGACAGGACAGACTTGTCAACCTAGCCACAATATCCATTGACTCTGTTGTTGTGGAGGACCTAAAGGCCGCTGGGAAGTTCTATGACATTGTTATTGACCACTTCGCCACCATGAAAGACAGGAGAATGGCCTTCCTCTTCAAATAGGGTGAGTAAAATGTCCCCCCTTCCTCTCTGTGGCACACCTGTTGCCTGAACTGCCCTTCTTTTTTATTCATTACCGAATCTGCACTGAGCATTGAGCGGCTGGTTATGCATTTGGGGGGGGGGGGGGGGGGAATGCTTAAATTAATAAGACGAGAGAGTTTTGTCTGGAGAGCGCGTGCGGACCTGTCGGTTAGATAACAGGCGTGTGCAAGTCCTGCATCTGTATGATACATTTACATTTAGGGTATTTGGCAGACGCTTTTATCCAAAGCGACTTACAAGGTGTACATTAGTTGAAGCAGACAATAGCATAACACTGAGGTACGCGAACACAAACTGGTTACGTTATTGACCACCCCCCCCGACCCAAAAAAACTGGCTTCCCTAAATTTTTCCCCACGCCACGCTACTGCCGAGACGTGCTCGGCTTTGCCACCCAGGTCGACCACCAAGTGGGCCCTTCGTGTGGCGGTGCACCTTAGCACGCTGGCAAGCCACACACGTGCCGGCCCATGCCCTCACGTCCTTTTTGAGCCCCCGCTAGGCGAATTTCGCGGCCACCATCCGCACCGAAGACTTCCCGCCGGGGTGCGACAGGTTGTGCACCGCCTCGAACACGGAACGCCTCCAGCTGGTGGGAACGACTGGGCGCAGCTGGCCCGTGGAGACGTCACACAGGAGAGCAACGCCCGTATCGCCGAAAACCACATCCTCCAGGCGCAGTCCCACATCAGCCCTCTTCAGGGCCTGGACGCTGGGGTCCGTGACCTGGTCCATTGCCATGCGGGTATAGTCGAGGCCCAACTGGACGGCTCCGATGACGACCCTGGAGAGGCAATTTGCGACCAGGTTTGACTTGCCAGCCACGTGCTGGATGTCCGTGGTGAACTCCGAGATGTAGGAAAGCTGTCGTTGCTGGTGAGCAGACCAAGGCTCCGCCACCTTGGACATGGTGAACGTGAGCGGCTTGTGGGCAACGAACGCCGTAAATTCACGGCCTTCCAGCAAAAATTGGAAGTGCTGCACGGCCAGCCAGAGTCCAAGGAGCTCCCGGTCAAAAGCGTTGTACCTGCGTTCCCTGGGCGTTAGCTGGCGGCTGAAAAAGGCAAGTGGTTGCCAGGGGCCGTCCACCCACTGCTCATGCACCGCACCGACGGCGTAGTCCGATGCATCGGTGGTAATGGAGATGGGGGCCATGGGCGACGGATGCGCCAACAAGGCCGCCTGAGCCAGCGCGGTCTTGACCTCCTTAAAGGCAACCTCAGCCTCTGTCGTCCAGTCGATCTCCTGGATGGGGGCCTTACCTTTCAATGCCTCATACAGCGGCCGCATAATGTGGGCGGCCCGGGCAATGAAATGGTGGTAGAAGGTCACCATCCCTAGGAACCCACGGAGTGACCGGGCTGTGTGCGGGCGAGGAAACACCGCGACAGCCTCATCCTTCGCCGGCAGGGGTGATGCTCCGCCTTTGGTGACGCGGTGCCCAAGGAAGTCAATGCCAAACACCCCGAACAGACACTTTGCAGGGTTGATTATCAACCCGTGTTGGCTGAGCCTCGTGAAAAGGGCCCGGAGGTGAGACAGGTGTTCCTCCTCAGAAGTGCTGGCGACGAGTATGTCGTCAAGGTAGACGAACACAAACGGTAAGTCCCGCAGCACCGAATCCATCAGGCGCTGGAATGTTTGCGCGGCATTCTTGAGCCCAAAAGGCATCCGCAGGAACTCGAACAACCCAAATGGCGTTATCACCGCCGTTTTGGGAATGTCCAGGGGATGCATGGGCACCTGGTGGTATCCACGCACTAGGTCCACCTTAGAAAACACCAGCCTACCCGCCAGGTGCACCGAAAAGTCCTGAATGTGCGGCACCGGGTAGCGGTCGGGTGTCGTAGCGTCGTTGAGGCGGCGGTAGTCCCCACACGGGCGCCAACCGCCATTAGGCTTGGGGACGATGTGCAGAGGAGACGCCCAAGGACTGTCAGACCGGCGGATGATACCCAGGCGTTCCATGGTTGAGAACTCCGCCTTCGCTACTGCGAGTTTAGAAGGGTTCAACTGCCGGGCCCTGGCGTAGACCGGGGGTCCCTCAGTAGTGACGTGGTGATCCACCCCATGCTTGGTGGTGGGCGCAGAGAAAGTGGGCTGCGTCAGGTCCGGGAACTCGGCCAACAACCTGAGGTACTTGTCCGCACCCGACAGCGAACCTGACAGCCCGTTGTACGCCGCTTTGCCAAGCGTACACACAAGGGAGGAAAACGTCAAGGCATCAACCAAGCGTTTGTTTCCAACGTCCACCAGGAGCCCGTGAGCACATCAAAAATCTGCCCCGAGGAGGGGAAAAGAAATGTCTGCTATGACGAAATCCCAGTTGAACCGCTGCCCCCCAACGCATAAACACATCGGCCTCACGCCATAAGGGTGGGGCTGCCATTAGCTGTCGTCAACTGCGGTCCGTGCCCCCCTCGAGCAACGTCCTACCTCGACGCAGGAAACACGCTCCGCTGAGCGCCCGTGTCACAGAGAAACCGGCTTCCCGAGACACTGTTGTCGCTAACGAAGAGCAGCCCTCTCGTTTCCCGGAGGCTTGTAGCTGCAGGGAGCGATGCACTTCTTCGCCTTGGCCCCGAACCGCGCGTGGTAAAAACATTCTCCCGCGTCCCCACGCCGGCCTGGAACCGCCGCGGTCTGCTTCCCCCAAGCCCTCCTAACCGGCGAGGGAGCACCGAGCGTTGCAGCTAGCACATCTGCACCGGGCTGCTGGGTCGCCAGGAAAAAACGGTCAGCCTCCTCAGCCAGGGCGCGGGGTTCAGTAATGGTCGTGTTGGCCAGCGCCGTCTGAACCCGGGGCGGCAAGTGGCGCAGGAACGTCTCCACGAACAAAATCCGGGGATCCTCCCCCCCTAAACATCGCGATCAGCCATGTTCACTAAGTCTTTGGAATCTATCTCGAAAACGTCGGGGTCACCAGTGTAGCGCCGATGAATGGGAGTCGGAGGCGGCGTGTTTCGTATGGAACTCCACACTTTATTTTCCATTAAGTTTCACAACAGGGGAAACACATCTGCTACTTGCTACTCCAGCTAGCACAACACAACAACAACAACAACCACAACAACAACAACACCAACAACAACACGGTACGCACTCTAACCGGTCCGTGGTGCTACACACACTAAATACAAACAGTGAATTATGTTCCCATAACGTTCCACCACACTATATCTATATCTACAGTATATCTATATCTCATATCTATATCTATCTATCTATATAGAGAGTTATAGAGAGATATATTGGCTTTAACTATGCTCTCACATGATGGCTTCCGTATATCTCCTGTGTCCGTTTGGTGCACAAATTGAATGCTCTGTGTGTAGGGTCAATCGGGGATGTGACAGGTCAGAGGTCAGTGGGGGATGTGACAGGTCAGAGGTCAGTGGGGGATGTGATAGGTTAGAGGTCAGTAGCGACAGCTGCGGTGGTTTTAAAGACAAACTTCGAATACGATGCTGATCTGACCAAGAGATGTGTATTGGCGCCCCCTAGTGGAATCCTTCAGTGATACAGTCTGAGTTCTCTGGGGCGCCCCCTAGTGTCCGGTTGTCTTGGTGAGCGCGTGGTTAATAGAAAGTGCATCTCTTACAACACGTGTAGTTCATGAGAACACAATGATACGATAGCATGATGTTAATGACCACAGTTTCAGGTGACAGTTTCCTGATGATGTCACGTTAGTGTTGTGTATGCTGTCACAACTAACATCAACTCAAGTCAAGTCAAGTATAAAACAGTGATGTGAAAATCTTATGTGCAATACCCGACTACAGACAGCAGTTATAAAAATAGATAAAAATAGAATAAAAATAGAATAAAGTTAAAAAATAAAAATAAAAATGCAATTTATAAAATGCAAAATATCAGCACAGAAAAGAGCAATATGTATATATAAATCAATATAATAAAATATACATTGTTATATGCTATACGCCCTTGTTCAGCAGCCTGATGGCCTGACTGTGGAAGCTATCTCTGAGTCTATTTGTGCAGCACTTGATACTGCGGTATCGCCTGCCTGACGGTAACAGTGAGTACAGTTCGTGGCTGGGGTGGGCAAGACTTGTCTAACCCTAACCTAGACTCAGAGATAGCTTCCACAGCCAGGCCATCAGGTTGCTGAACAAGGGCGTATAGCATATAACAATGTCGATTTTCTTACATTGATTTATATATACATATTGCTCTTTTTCTGTGCTGATATATTGCATTTTATAAATTGCATTTTTAATATACAGTTTTGTACTTTTTTTAACTTATTTTATTCTATTCTGTTTTTATTTGATCTTATTTTTATAACTGCTGTCTGTCGTCGGGTTTTGCACATAAGATTTTCATTATTACTGTGAAGTGACAATAAACTTGACCTGACTAGACTTGACTTGAACCTAACCTAAAGCTTAACCCCAACCCTAACCTAACCTAATCCTAACCTGACCCTAACCCTTACCTAACAAAAGCTTAACCCTAACCAAACCTTACTCTAACCCTAACACTAACCTAACCTAAAGCTTAACCCTAACCCTAACCGTAACCCTAACCTAACCTAACCTAAAGCTTAACCCTAACCCTTACCCTAACCTAACCTAAAGCTTAACCCTAACCCTTACCCTAACCTAAAGCTTAACCCTAACCTAACCTAAAGCTTAACCCTTACCCTAACCTAACCTAAAGCTTAACCCTAACCCTTACCCTAACCTAACGCTTAACCCTTACCCTAACCTAACCTAAAGCTTAACCCTAACCCTTACCCTAACCGAACCTAAAGCTTAACCCTAACCCTTACTCTAACCTAACCTAAAGCTTAACCCTAACCCTTACCCTAACCTAACCTAAAGCTTAACCCTTACCCTAACCTAACCTAAAGCTTAACCCTAACCCTTACCCTAACCTAACCTAAAGCTTAACCCTAACCCTTACTCTAACCTAACCTAAAGCTTAACCCTAACCCTTACCCTAACCTAACCTAAAGCTTAACCCTAACCCAACCCAAACCCAAGCAAACGCAGCAATCTGGACTAAAACAGAGCAACGACCATCTGGACCACACACTATGATGAAGAGTGAAGTTGACCCCCTCTTCTCCTCTCCTCTCCTCTCCTCTCCTCTCCTCTCCTCTCCTCTCCTCACCTCACCTCTCCTCTCCTCTCCTCTCCTCTCCTCTCCTCTCCTCTCCTCTCCTCTCCTCTCCTCTCCTCTCCTCTCCTCTCCTCTCCTCTCCCCCTCTCATCCTCTTCTCCATTCCTGTCAGATTGGATTCTCTTTGTAACGCGTGAGGAGGTCTTCTGTAGAGGCGCGAGGTCAGAGGTCAGAGGTCAACTAGTAAGAACATTCATGAACCATTCATGGCGATGGACTGTCCTCCTCCGCCGCCGTCATGACGCCTCATCTGACAAATCATCAGGACGCTCATCAGCAAACCAAGGAACTACACACACACACACACACACACACACACACACACACACACACACACACACACACACACACACACACACACACACACACACACACACACACACACACACACACACACACACACACACACACACACACACACACACACACACACACACACACACACACACACACACACACACACACACACACACACAGAGTTAGCAGTGGTTTGGTTATAATGTGTCTCATGTGACTCATGTGTTGACGGACTCACAGAGCTGACAGAGAAGATGGAGAGAATGACCATGTTGATCTTGAAGTCCATGTCTCGGAAATGTAACAGAAGGGGTCTGCACGACTGGAGACCACACGCACACACACACACATACGCACACACACACACACATGGGTCAGCTACTGATCGGAAGCATTGATTGGATAACAGATGAACTGATAAATGATTGATTACTGATCATCGATTACCTGGGAAAAGATCTCAAGGGGACCTTTCATGTCCTGCAATAAAACACAAGATTATAATCTGACATATACAGGATATGTGCTAATAGTGCTAATCAGAATATATATAATATTACAATTACATATGTAACTGTGATAAGTTTGATAAATATGATAAATATCAGATTATTATTCATATATGATATATCATATTTATATTTATATACCTTTTTATTTTTATACCTTAATTTCCCTCGGGATAAATAAAGTCATCTTGAATCTTGAATATAAAATATGATATGGTACCTGTGGGCGTGGTTTGCAGCTGCTGTATCCTGAACAACTACAGGACGGAGGGATGACATCGACCCAGTCGCTAGCATTCACCAGCCCACAGCAACCGAACTGGAAACACACCAGGTTGTCAGGGAAACAGCCGGTTGTCAGGGAAACAGCCGGTTATCAGAGTAACAGCATATTTTAAGGGTAACAGCATGTTGTCAGGGTAACAGCATAATGTCAGGGTAACAGCAGGTTGTCATGGTAACAACACGTTGTCAGGGTAACAGTAGGTTGTCATGGTAACCGCATATTGTCAGGGTAGCAGGTAACAGTAGCAACATACCAACTCTTGGAAATGGATGAGTGATTCATTGGAAATTGTATGGTCCATCCATTGCGTTCTAGACTCAGAGGTGAACTCCAAGACAAGGTTTACCTGGAGAGAGAAATCATGTTTAGTCTCTTCATCATAGATAGAGGTAAAGAGAGAGAGAGAGAGAGAGAGAGAGAGAGAGAGAGAGAGAGGTAGAGAGACCTTGTTTCTTTTGACAGCGAAAACGATCCCCAAGATCAACATGATGATTAGTCCGGCCACCATCAGACCTGCAAACTGGAGACACAGTAGTCACACCACCTATCTGTCTGTCTGTCTGTCTGTCTCTCTGTCTGTCTACCTTTCTGTCAGTCTCTGTGTGTGTGTCTGTGTGTGTGTGTGTGTGTGTGTGTCTGCCTGCCTTTCTGTCTGTCTCTCTGTCTGTCTGTCTCTCTTACCACTTTGAGAACCAGCTCCTTCTCAAGGCAGACCGCCACCACCCCCAGACAGGAGACCAGCAGGATCCCGGCGACAAAGACCCAGCTGAGGGAGGGGTCAACCTCAACAGAAAATTGGAGGTCACGCCAGAGGCCATGAGACAAGGTCATGAGGTCATGAGACGAGGTCATGAGGTCATGAGATGAGGTCATGAGATGAGGTTATGAGGTCATGAGATGAGGTCATGATGTCATGAGATGAGGTCATGAGGTCATGAGGTCATGAGATGGGTCAAGAGATGAGGTCAAGAGATGAGGTCATGAGATGAGGTCAAGAGATAAGGTCATGAGATGAGGTCACAAGGTCATGAGATGAGGTCATGAGGTCATGAGATGAGGTCAAGAGATGAGGTCATACCTCCGGGTTGTCTGCGCTGATTGCCACAGCTACAACAAGTACGATTATCCCAACAATCTAAACAGCAAAAAATAGCAATTAGATGAGTTATTTACCAATATTTACCTTAATAAAATCCACTGTAATACAAAATACAAAACTTGTTGTGAAAGACATTTAAATAAGTGTCACAACAAACCAAAGTATAAAATTGTTCTTTCACCACAAGAGGGAGACAACAACCAACCAAATAATCTGCAAACAAAACAAGTTATTCTTTCACCACAAGGGGCGACAAAAACAGACGAAAACCAAACAATCCTAGCGTGAGGTAATCTAATATAACTTTAAATGTACAATTTAAAGTGTAATTAATTCAAACCAATTAATGTAATTATTAAATAAAATGGCTTTGGGGACGTGGAATGTCACCTCTCTGGGGGGGAAGGAGCCCGAGCTTGTGCGGGAGGTGGAGTGCTACCAATTAGATCTGGTGGGGCTTACCTCTACGCACAGCACTGGCTCTGGAACTCCCCACACCCGGGCGGGTGTGGAGATACTCACAAGTCCCCGGCTGAGTGCCGCTTTGTTGGAGTTTACCCCGGTGGACGAGAGGGTCGCATCCCTACGCCTTAGGGTCATGGGAGGGAAAACTCTGACTGTTGTTTGTGCCTATGCACCAAACAACAGTTCGGAATATCCCGCCTTCTTGCACACCCTGGATGGAGTCCTGCATGGGGCTCCTGAAGGGGACTCTATAGTCCTCCTGGGAGATTTCAACGCACACGTGGGTAATGATGGGGAAACTTGGAGGGGCGGGTTGGGGATGAACGGCCTACCTGATCTGAACCGGAGTGGGGTTTTGTTATTGGATTTCTGTGCTAGTCATGGATTGGCCATAACAAACACCATGTTCAAACATAAGGATGCTCATAAGTGTACATGGTACCAGAGTACCTTAGGCCGAAGGTCAATGATCGATTTTGTTATCGTGTCATCTGGCCTGAGGCCGCATGTTTTGGACACTCGGGTGAAGAGAGGGGCAGAGCTGTCAACCGATCACCATCTGGTGGTGAGTTGGGTAAGACGGCGGGGGAAGCCTCTGGACAGACCTGGTAAGCCCAAACGTGTAGTGCGGCTGAACTGGGAACGTCTGGTGGATAACCCTGTCCGGGAGACCTTCAACTCCCACCTCAAGGGGCGGCAACCCTCGGACTTCGTGGTGGACACAGGTGGTCAGGGTCCGGCTGAAGAAGGAGGCCTTCCGGGCTATGTTAGCCTGTGAGACACCGGACTCAGTTGCAAGGTATCGACAGGCCAAGAGGACGGCAGCCTCGGCTGTAGCGGAGGCAAAGCAGCGGGTGTGGGAGGAATTCGGAGAAGCCATGGAGAAGGACTTTCAGTCCGCACCCGAGCGTTTCTGGCAAACAATCTGGCCTCAGGAGGGGGAAGCGTGGGTCCATCCAAGCTGTGTACAGTAAGGGTGGGACATTGCTGACCTCAACTGAGGAGGTGATCGGGCGGTGGAAAGAACACTTTGAGGAACTTCTTAACCCAACTACACCCTCAATGGTAGAGACAGAGCTGGAGGATGAAGGACGGCAAACATCCAACATCCAAACATCCATCTCCCCAAATCCCTGAAGGGTATTGCACACAAGATTTTCACATCACTGCTTTATACTAAACTGTAAACTGTGAAGTGACAATAAACTTGACTTGACTTGACTTGACTTGACTTGAAGTCACTGCGGTAGTCAAACATCTCCGCAGTGGCAAAGCCCCAGGGGTTGATGAGATCCGTCCAGAAATGCTAAAGGCTCTGGGTGTTGAGGGGCTGTCATGGATGACACGTCTTTTCAACATTGCGTGGAAGTCTGGGACAGTGCCTGAGGAGTGGCAAACGGGGGTGGTGGTACCCCTGTTCAAAAAGGGTGACCAGAGGGTGTGTGCCAATTCAAGATTCAAGATTCAAGAAACTTTATTAATCCCGAGGGAAATTAAGGTGCACACAGTTGACACAGGGGGAATAAATGCACACACAAATATACTAATACCTAAGCTAAAAACGAAATAACAACAACTAACTAAATAAATTACAGGGGTATCACATTACTCAGCCTCCCTGGGAAAGTCTACTCCAAGGTGCTGGAAAGGAGGGTTCGGCCGATAGTGGAACCTCAGATTGAAGAGTAACAATGCGGATTCTGCCCTGGTCGTGGAACAACGGACCAGCTTTTCACTCTTGCAAGGATCCTGGAGGGGGCTTGGGAGTATGCCCATCTGGTCTACATGTGTTTTGTGGATTTGGAGAAGGCATATGATCGGGTCCCTCGGGAAATACTGTGGGGGGTGCTGCGGGAGTATGGGGTGCGGGGGTCACTGCTGAGGGCCATCCAATCTCTTTACTCCCAAAGCAAGAGCTGTGTCCGGATTCTCTGTAGTCGGGCCTGTTCTCAGTGGGTGTTGGCCTCCGCCAGGGCTGCGCTTTGTCACCCATCCTGTTTGTGATTTTCATGGACAGGATTTCAAGGCGTAGTCATGGAGGGGAGGGGTTTCAGTATGGTGGGCTCAGGATTGAATCACTGCTGTTTGCAGATGATGTGGTTCTGTTTGCGTCATCAGTATGTGACCTTCAGCACTCACTGGATCGGTTTGCAGCGGAATGTGAAGCGGCTGGGATGAGGATCAGCACCTCCAAATCTGAGGCCATGGTTCTTAGCAGGAAACCGGTGGATTGTCTACTCCAAGTAGGGAGGGAGTCCTTATCCCAAGTGAAGGAGTTCAAGTATCTCAGGGTCTTGTTCTTGAGTGAGGGGAGGATGGAGCGTGAGATTGACAGGAGAATAGGTGCAGCGGGAGCGGTATTGGGTGAACTTTGGCGCACCATTGTAACCAAAAGAGAGCTGAGCCAGAAGGCAAAGCTCTCGATCTACCGATCAGTCTTCGTTCCTACCCTCACCTATGGCCATGAACAATGGGGAATGACCGAAAGGACGAGATCGCGAATACAAGCGGCCAAAATGAGTTTCCTCAGGAGGGTGGCTGGTATCTCCCTGAGGGATAGGGTGAGAAGCTCAGTCACTCGTGAGAGACTCGGAGTAGAGCCGCTGCTCCTTTGCGTAGAAAGGAGCCAGTTGAGGTGGTTTGGGCATCTAGTAAGGATGCTTCCTGGTCGCCTCCCGAGGGAGGTTTTCCAGGCACATCCAACTGGGAAGAGACCACGGGGCAGACCGAGGTACAGGTGGGGTGATTACATCTCCATACTGGCCTGGGAACGCCTCGGGATCCCCCAGTCAGAGCTAGTCGATGTTGCCAGGGAGAGGGAAGTTTGGAGTCCCCTGCTGGAGCTGCTACCTCCGCGACCCGATTACGGATAAGCGGGAGAAGATGGATGGATGGATTAAATAAAATAGATTAAAAGTTAGAAATAGACCAAAAAAGTCACAAAACCGTCCCAAACCGTCTCACACACACACACACACACACACACACACACACACACACACACACACACACACACACACACACACACACACACACACACACACACACACACACACACACACACACACACACACACACACACACACACACACACACACACACACACACACACACACACACACACACACACACACACACACACACACACAGCCCCTGCCCCTCTCAGTTGTTTTCTTGAAGGAAACCTGAGATTGTTCCGTTCTTCTTATGCTATTTTCTGTTTCAGGCTAAAACGTTTAAAAACATTCAAACACATTTGAAACGGTTTGAAAACGAACCAAATCAGATTCAAAACACGTTTTAAAACTGTTTTGCAAAAAAAAAGAAAAATACTAACACACTTTTCTGGAAAACCCACAAATAGAAGAAGTAAATAGAAGAAACGTGGTCATTTTTAATGAATACAATTAAAATAATCCTAACCTATAATCCTATAATTTCCCTCGGGATAAATAAAGTCTCTTGAATCTTGAATAATCCTAATCCTAACAACCTAATCAATGCGAACGTTTACTCACCCCAAGCAGGAAGTTGAAGAAAATGAAAAAGCATTTCAGACAACTGTTGATCTTCCCCATGGTGTCGACGAGCTGCTGAGAGACTGAGAGAGGGTGAGACTGAGAGAGGGTGAGGCTGAGAGAGGGTGAGAGACTGAGAGAGGGTGAGGCTGAGGGTGAGGCTGAGAGAGGGTGAGGCTGAGCATCTCCACCAGACCAGCACTCACTCACACACACACACACACACACACACACACACACACACACACACACACACACACACACACACACACACACACACACACACACACACACACACACACACACACACACACACACACACACACACACACACACACACACACACACACACACACACACACACACACACACACACACACACACACACACACACACACAATGAAGGCACCCTTCCCCTTCCTGCCAGAAAATCTATTAGCCAATAAAAATGTGGTTACCATGGCGCTGGTTACCATGGCGCTTGTTACCGGGGCTCCGCCCCCAGTACCCGAGAGCAACGGTGTATTATCTGTCTTATCATAATTATATTTACCATGAAACAATAATACTAATAATTTGTCCCGACCCGGATAAGCGGTAGACGATGGCTGGATGGATAATAATACACTAGCCAGAGCCCACAGGGGCCCGACACAAACTGGTCATCGGGGGCCCGACACTTCATCATTTTCACAGATCCACTACTGTGTTAAAACATGGAGATATCTTGATCCCTGTAACATATCAGAGTAACATATATATATATATATACTGTTTATAATATACATCCTAATCGATTAAACATTCTTAACATTATTATATACTATATATATATACATATATATCATCTGTAAGGATGTATATTATATACTATACATATATAATATACATCCTTACAGATTAAACATTATTAACATTATTATATACTATACATATGTATTGTGGCACGCACCCGTTGGCAGAGGGAGGACAACAGCGGTTGCGGGTGTAACAAATGGTTTTATTTCCTTAAACAGGTGGGGGTAGGGGGAAAGGGGATAATGGTAAATCAAAAACGTCTCTCTCTTGTTGGTCCACTTCCTGGTTCTCCCGTTAGGGCAGCAACACCGCCGCCAGGGGTTAAGGCTGGGGAAAGACACAATCCCCATTAACAATCCTGCTTTGGCATTAACAGTCCTATAGCACGCCGTAGCTTTAAGTCCGGGTTGGCCTGCGGCCTCTTACCACATACTGTTCCTCTCCTCTTCCTTCCACGCTCTCCCTTTTCTCCCTGCCTCTGGCCTTCTTGAGTGGCTCCCCTCCAGGTGTACGGCGCAGGCCTGATGAGCCGCTCCAGGTGTTCCCCATTCGGCCTGACGAGTGGGCGGTTACCGTCTGAGCTCTCCGTAGGGCTCAGATGGGTAGTACCGGTTTCCTACCACCTGGCCCAAGGGTTGCCCAGCATGCTTCCCAGTGGAGCCCGGGGCGCCACAGTATATAAAGTATATAATATACATCCTTACGGATGAAACACAGTCCATCATTCAGTGTAATCTGGAACCAATCTCATGCAATACGATGCCAGCTAGGTGTCCATCGTGTCTCCAGCTAGGTGTCCATCGTGTCTCCAGCTAGGTGTCCATCGTGTCTCCAGCCAGGTGTCCATAGTGTCTCCAGCCAGGTGTCCATCGTGTCTCCAGCTAGGTGTCCATCGTGTCTCCAGCCAGGTGTTCATAGTGTCTCCAGCCTGGTGTCCATAGTGTCTCCAGCCAGGTTTCCATAGTGTCTCCAGCTAGGTGTTCATAGTGTCTCCAGCCTGGTGTCCATAGTGTCTCCAGCCAGGTGTCCATAGTGTCTCCAGCCTGGTGTCCATAGTGTCTCCAGCCAGGTGCTGGCTTGTTCCTCAAAGAGAGTGATCTGACCGCACCTCCAACCAGTCATTAATAATGGATGAAATCAGCCTCCAGTGTGAACAAAGGGACCCAAGAAAGAAAGATCAGCTTCTGTTCTCTAAAAGCCTCTCTAAGAAGGCCTTTAGTGAGAGGTGGAGGGAGGCTGGTGGTGGGAGGTTGGTGAAGGGAGGCTGGTGGAGGGAGGTTGGTGGAGGGAGGCTGGTGGAGGGAGGTTGGTGGAGGGGGGTTGGTGGAGGGAGGCTGATGGAGGGTGGCTGGTGGAGGGAGGCTGGTGGAGGGAGGCGGGTGGAGGGAGGCGGGTGGAGGGAAGCTGGTGGAGGGAGGCTGATGGAGCGTGGCTGGTGGAGGGAGGCTGGTGGAGGGAGGCTGGTGGAGGTACTGTACGCACTTTTACTGTCAGGCAGGCGATAGCCAGGTGTCCATAGTGTCTCCAGCCAGGTGTCCATCATGTCTCCAGCTAGGTGTCCATCGTGTCTCCAGCCAGGTGTTCATAGTGTCTCCAGCCTGGTGTCCATAGTGTCTCCAGCCAGGTTTCCATAGTGTCTCCAGCTAGGTGTTCATAGTGTCTCCAGCCTGGTGTCCATAGTGTCTCCAGCCAGGTGTCCATAGTGTCTCCAGCCTGGTGTCCATAGTGTCTCCAGCCAGGTGTCCATAGTGTCTCCAGCCAGGTGTCCATAGTGTCTCCAGCCTGGTGTCCATAGTGTCTCCAGCCAGGTGTCCATAGTGTCTCCAGCCAGGTGTCCATAGTGTCTCCAGCCTGGTGTCCATAGTGTCTCCAGCCAGGTGTCCATAGTGTCTCCAGCCAGGTGTCCATAGTGTCTCCAGCCTGGTGTCCCCTTATTAACCACATGTACCTCTTGTATGTATGAAGCCAACAGATGATGCAAGAGCAGTGAGATGACCTTTACAGATGATGCAAGAACATTGGTTTTCCTGAACAAAGTAGCATGTTTAAAGTGCTGGCTTGTTCCTCAAAGAGAGTGATCTGACCGCACCTCCAACCAGTCATTAATAATGGATGAAATCAGCCTCCAGTGTGAACAAAGGGACCCAAGAAAGAAAGATCAGCTTCTGTTCTCTAAAAGCCTCTCTAAGAAGGCCTTTAGTGAGAGGTGGAGGGAGGCTGGTGGTGGGAGGTTGGTGAAGGGAGGCTGGTGGAGGGAGGTTGGTGGAGGGAGGCTGGTGGAGGGAGGTTGGTGGAGGGGGGTTGGTGGAGGGAGGCTGATGGAGGGTGGCTGGTGGAGGGAGGCTGGTGGAGGGAGGCGGGTGGAGGGAGGCTGGTGGAGGGAGGCTGATGGAGCGTGGCTGGTGGAGGGAGGCTGGTGGAGGGAGGCTGGTGGAGGTACTGTACGCACTTTTACTGTCAGGCAGGCGATACCGCAGTATCAAGTGCCGTACAAATAGACTCAGAGATAGCTTCCATAAGGCTGCTGAACAGGGGCGTATAGCATATAACAATGTATATTTCATTACATTGATTTATATATACATATTGTTTTTTTCTGTGCCGATATTTTGCATTTTATAAATTGCATTTTAATTTTTTAATTTTTTTTACTTTATTCTATTTTTATTCTATTTCTATCTATTTTTATCTTATTTTTATAACTGCTGTCTGTCGTCGGGTATTGCACATAAGATTTTCACATCACTGTTTTATACTTGTGTAAACTGTGAAGTGACAATAAACTTGACTTGACTTGACTTGATCCCTGTAACAGATCCACTACAGTGTTAAAACATGGAGATATCTTGATCCCTGTAACAGATCCACTACTGTGTTAAAACATGGAGATATCTGGATCCCTGTAACAGATCAGAGTAGCATATATATATATACTGTTTATAATATACATCCTAATCGATTAAACATTCTTAACATTATTATATATATATATATATATATATATATATATATAGTATATCATATACATCCATACAGATGAAACATAATTAACAATATTATCTTCTATGTATATTTATATACAGTATATAATATACGTAAATATATAATATTAATCCTTACTGATGAAACATTATTGACATTATTATATACCAAATATAGTATATAATATACATCCTTACAGAACTAACATTAACATTATTATATACTATATATAGTATATAAACATTATTATATATATATATATATATATATATATATATATATATATATATATATATATATATATATATATATATATATATTAGGATATATATATATATATAATCTTTAAGGATGTATATTATATACTGTATATATATAATATACATCCTTACAGATTAAACATTATTAACATTATTATATACTATATATATATAATAATATAAATCCTTAGAGTTTAAACATTATTAACATTATTATATACTATATATATATATATATAAAGTATATAATATACATACTTACGGATGAAACACAGTCCATCATTCAGTGTAATCTGGAACCAATCTCATGCAATACGATGCCAGCCAGGTGTCCATAGTGTCTCCAGCCAGGTGTCCATAGTGTCTCCAGCCAGGTGTCCATAGTGTCTCCAGCCAGGTGTCCATAGTGTCTCCAGCTAGGTGTCCATAGTGTCTCCAGCCAGGTGTCCATAGTGTCTTCAGCCAGGTGTCCATAGTGTTTCCAGCCAGGTGTCCATAGTTCCCCAGCTAGGTGTCCATAGTGTCTCCAGCCAGGTGTCCATAGTGTCTTCAGCCAGGTGTCCATAGTGTCTCCAGCCAGGTGTCCATAGTGTCTCCAGCTAGGTGTCCATAGTGTCTCCAGCTAGGTGTCCATAGTGTCTCCAGCTAGGTGTCCATAGTGTCTCCAGCTAGGTATCCATCGTGTCTCCAGCCAGATGTCCATAGTGTCTCCAGCCAGGTGTCCATAGTGTCTCCAGCCAGGTGTCCATAGTGTCTCCAGCTAGGTGTCCATAGTGTCTCCAGCCAGGTGTCCATAGTGTCTCCAGCCTGGTGTCCATAGTGTCTCCAGCCAGGTGTCCATAGTGTCTCCAGCCAGGTGTCCATAGTGTCTCCAGCTAGGTGTCCATAGTGTCTCCAGCCAGGTGTCCATAGTGTCTCCAGCCAGGTGTCCATAGTGTCTCCAGCCAGGTGTCCAGTGTCTCCAGCCAGGTGTCCATAGTGTCTCCAGCTAGGTGTCCATAGTGTCTCCAGCCAGGTGTCCATAGTGTCTCCAGCTAGGTGTCCATAGTGTCTTCAGCCTGGTGTCCATAGTGTCTCCAGCTAGGTGTCCATAGTGTCTCCAGCTAGGTGTCCATAGTGTCTCCAGCTAGGTGTCCATCGTGTCTCCAGCCAGATGTCCATAGTGTCTCCAGCCAGGTGTCCATAGTGTCTCCAGCCAGGTGTCCATAGTGTCTCCAGCCAGGTGTCCATAGTGTCTCCAGCTAGGTGTCCATAGTGTCTCCAGCCAGGTGTCCATAGTGTCTCCAGCCAGGTGTCCATAGTCTCTCCAGCCAGGTGTCCATAGTGTCTCCAGCTAGGTGTCCATAGTGTCTTCAGCCTGGTGTCCCCTTATTAACCACATGTACCTCTTGTATGTATGAAGCCAACAGATGATTCAAGAGCAGTGAGATGACCTTTACAGATGATGCAAGAACATTGGTTTTCCTGAACAAACTAGCATGCTTAAAGTGCTGGCTTGTTCCTCAAAGAGAGTGATCTGACCGCACCTCCAACCAGTCATTAATAATTAATGACTGGTTATTAAATCAGCCTCAAGTGTGAACAAACAGCTTCTGTTCTCTAAAAGCCTCTCTAAGAAGGCCTTTAGAGAAAGGTGGAGGGAGGCTTGTGGAGGGAGGCTGGTGGAGGGAGGTTGGTGGATGGAGGCTGGTGGAGAAGCGGTATAGGCAAACGGTGGCTGGTGAACTTCTACCGTGGCACCGTAGAGAGCGTCCTGACGAATGGTGTCACTGTGCCTCGTTTCCACCAACGCAAGCCTAGTTCTAGCTTTCGGCTGGCGGTAGAGCCGGTTTGCAGTTGGTTCAACTGGCGAACCGTCTAAGAACCAGTTTGTGTTTCCACCAACATTTTCGCCGAGAAAGCCACGTCATTAAGTCACTGTTAACGTCTCTGCTTTCCCAGCAACGCTAGCGCCAACTTCCACAACAGTGGTGGGTTACATGATGTATGTAAAAGTGTTGCTCCTGGCTTTAAGGCTACAAACACGGCTGGTCCAACGTGTTGAGCTGCTCGTCTTTAGTGCTACGGACCCGATTACGTTGAAGCCCTTTGAGACTAACTGTGATTAAGGACTATACAAATAAAATTGACTTGACGTTACAGCTGCATTAATAGTAGTACTTCAGAGTACTTCAACAGAAGGGACCATTTGCCTTTTCTTCTTCAAAACCGTCATCTTGTATTATGTTTCTCGGTTGATAAAGCATAATGAAGCAGACATTTATATTTAGAAATTAGTTTTATTAAAAAAAACATTAAATACACAATATACAATAATCACAAAATGTAAAAGTGTAGAGTGCAGTGTAATAAGTCAATGTCAATAAAGCTCTGAGGGGCTCCTGGGCGAGCTGCAGCCCAGTGGGGCGGTAGCTCCGCATCGACCACTCCATAAACAACTAAAACAAGAGAAAAGTGCATTAAAACATGACTCCATAAACAACTAAAACAAGAGAAAAGTGCATTAAAACATGTCACTTTACTGTTTTTAGAAAGTAGCATCCTGACATTGGCTATTGTTATCAAGGCTATGCTAGCGGCTAACAGAAGCCTAGCAATCATAGCTCCTCATTTCTGATGATAGGAACATAACATTGATGTGATAATGAGTCGCTGGTACATGTTCATAATATTTGATATCGATGTAATGTAATGTAATGTAATGTTATGTGATGTTATGTGATGTGATGTAATGTGATGTAGTGTAATGTGATGTAATGTGATGTAATGTATTGTAATGTAATGCAATGTGATGTAATGTAATGTGATGTAATGTAATGTAATGTGATGTGATGTAATGTGATGTAATGATACAACAACTAAACAACTGGACTTCCGCAGGAGGAAATCAATCAATCAATTCTGCTGACCTTTTTGATGAGGCTGTTAACCACTTTATGGTTTTAACTGGGCCTGGTTTACACTTTTCGCTCCACTTTCTGTCTTTGTCTCTCGCCTCCTCTAGGCCTTCGTTGGAGGTTATTGGAGTTCCAAGTCAAGTCCAGTTTATTGTCACTTCACAGTTTACACAAGTATAAAGCAGTGATGTGAAAATCTTATGTGCAAAACCCGACGACAGACAGCAGTTATAAAATTAAAATAAGAATAAAAATAGAATAAGAATAGAATAAAGTAAAAAAATAAAAATAAAAATGCAATTTATAAAATGCTAAATATCGGCACAGAAAAGAGCAATATGTATATATAAACCAGCATGGTGTTTTTGATCAATCCAAGCTTCTACCTTTTCAGGCAGGGAGGATCATATTACACTGGCAGTTCTCTACTTTTGTCTTCTGTTAGGTTCCTTTATTAATAATTCCCCATGCACATATCTATACAACATACACTAATACAACAATACCATATTATTGACACTACAGAAACAAACAGCCTGGTCTCGTCTCCACTTAATCGTCTCTTTTCCTCATGCACACATCAATACAACATACACTTAATACAACTATACAATATCATTGGCACCGCAGAATATGAGAACGATGTTATCATGGGCGTTTTACACAAAGCCACCCGTCCAAGCGGCCTGGTCTCGTTTCCACTTTATCGTCTCTATTTGTCGCGGTCCTAGGGCGCTAGCTACCCTGGTGTCCCCGACACCATCCATTCCTCGAACGTGCAGACCTCGTTGGTCTTACTTATTGGTACCGGAGAATTTGTGAGAACGATGTAACAAGGGGCGTTTTACACAGAGCCGCCCGTCCAAACGGCCTGGTCTCGTTTCCCTATATCGTCTCTTCTCGCGGCCCGACTAAAGGCACCGTGAGAACGATGTTATCATTTGCGTTTTACACAGCACCGCCCCTCCAAGCGGCCCTGGTCTCGTTTCCACTATATCGCCTTTTCCCTCGCGGCCCTTGTTGTTAACCTTACTTAGAATATATGGGTTCACAATATCTGAGCAGTCATAGCCAGTGTTGGGCAAGTTACATCCAAAATATAATACATTATATATTACTAGTTACTGTCATTTGAAAGTAATTAGTTACATTACAATATTACTATCTCTGAATTGTAATGCGTTACACTACTTGTGTATTACTTTTGAGTTACTTTCAACAAAATAGCCACAGAAATATATGACTAAGCATTTAAAAATGCTAAACTGCAGATTGTTATAGCTGATTATTTACATTCAGTGGAGGATGATGTAACATAATGACTGTGTAGGCCCCTAAAGCTACTAATAACTTAATATAATAGGCACAGTAAAGGCTCATGGCACAATACAATGAGTAACAATGACAGTTAGAATCATATAAGCAGACAAATGATCAAAGTCTGTAAGTTATGATGGAGATGCTGCAAATATTTAAAGTCCTGGCCTATTCATATGAAACAAAATAGAGTTAGAGCCCACTATAACATAGCCTATAGCCTTATAATATGACAAACACACAATCTCTTTTTCTTTTAGTTTCTATTGTTTTATTCTCTTTTAATTCAAGCTTACAGCACAAAGATGCCATGCACTGAATGGACACAACTTCTGTTTTATGAGTCCAACAAACATTAACATGTAATCTAAACATAGCCTACAACGGCTAATCAATAAAACACAGGCCAGAGAAGCCAGGAAATTTGCCAAAAAAATGGCTACAACGTAGGCTACCACAGAAAGGCTGGTAAAATTGCAATCACTTATAGCTAGAACTCTAGCTAAAGCACATACGGTACTTCAAGAATACTGAAAATAAAATAAAGTGCATGGGCCTATTTGGCAAATATGAAATACAAATCAGTCATTTCACTCCCAACTTCACAAAAAATGTAAGACTGGATAAATAAATAAACATAAAATTGAAAATAAAAAATGAATTCTTCACAGAAACCTGTTCCTGTCAAATGGCCTATATAACAGAGGTAGCATGCAGCCTAGAAGGCTGGTAAAGTAAACAGAACTATAAAGGCAGTTATGGCCTGGACATAGCCTACTTCTGGTTCTAGGGTGTAGTGGGGGGGACTAGCCTATTCCACCACCCTCTTGACTGAAATATCTGTTGAAGCGCATCAGGAGAAGGCGCTGAAAGCGTCCATCACCAAGACGGTTGCGTTTTGGGGTGAGCACAAGATTCCCAAGACTGAAAAGTCTTTCTACTGGTGCACTGGATGGTGTTGGGGTGTTATAGCGGAGTGCAATTTGTTTAATCCTTGGAAACATGTGCAGGCTTTCCATCACAGGGGCAGAACTGAGATAAGACATTACCTCTGTTTCCACTGACATGGGCGCATCAGCTGTGGCACTGGGCTGTCATCATAGGGAGTGCATGTCTTCCACAATAAATTCTGCCACCAGTCTCCTCACTTCTCTGGCTTCAAGAACCATGGCAGACCGAGAGAAACTTAACTTTTGTTGCTTTGTCTGTCCCGTATGTTCGTCCTCTTTTTTCTTTCTCTTCTCCGCAGGTGCATCCCTCTCTTTCAGCTTAGTGTTAGCGTGGCACCGGTCCAGGTGTTTCTTTAAGTTACTGGTGCTATTTTTTGACGTCGAGAGTTCCCTCGGTGTCGCACACAGGTTGCATTTTACAATGATGTTCTTCTCCTTCTCTTTGAGGAACTGAAAATAATGGGCGAATGTCCATCGCGCAAACGTAGAGTCCGGCTGCGCCGTGTCTGTTGTCATCATCAGCCTCAACAGGAGAGAAAAAAAAAACAACAGGAAATCGCGCTTGCTCCCGAGTCCCGGCTTTTTTCTGTTGTCGGGATGTCTCGCGGTGATGGTGAATTCTTTAAAAAACAACAGCTAAACGGGTTAAAATGCGTTGTAACGCGCGTTACTTAGATTGTAACGAGTAAAATATTACCGAAAATGTATTAGTAATGCGTTATATTACTGCGTTACAGCAAATAGTAATACATTACTGTAATTGCGTTACTTTTGTAACGCGTTACCCCCAACACTGGTCATAGCCATGCATTGAATTTATTTTAACAATTGTATTTTATCCTTACCGTTTTGACGGATCCTCTCAGAACTCAGATCCGGACTTTCAGAGATTATTCAGCAGCCAACACTCTCACCTAATCACTCTATTCTACCTATGCAGAGTTCATGAAATGGAAATAGTTCATGAAATGGAAATAGTTCATAAAATATTTAATTAAGACTGAACCTTACTATTTTTACCTGTTTTGTCTGGAACTATGCCCCGCCCAACACTAGCCAGCTGAGACGGCCTCTCATGATGTTACAGATGGTGGAGAATGTGGGCACTGGGCTTAGGTGCTGATGAGTTGTGTGCCCTGGCACTACACACGGCCCTGGAGCACCTAGACAGGAGGGACACCTACGTTAGACTGCTGTTCATTGACTACAGCTCGGCGTTCAACACCATCGTTCCCTCCAAGCTGGTCCTGAAACTAAAGGACCTAAGTCTGGGCGCCCCTAACTGTAACTGGATTATGGACTTCCTGATGGGCAGGCCTCAAGTGGTGAAGATTGGGACCAACATCTCATCCACTCTGGTCCTGAACACCGGAGCACCCCAAGGCTGCTACCTCAGTCCCCGGCTGTACTCGCTGTACACACGTGACTGTACTGCCACGCACAGCAATAATCAGATGAGGTATTCCGGGTGACGCAATGGTAAATATTTTTGCAAAATTGAACACATTATCTATCAGTGACTTTGTTCTTCTTTTTGTGTTCATTTTTATTGTATATATTATTTTTATTGGATTTTTTTGGAGGATACGATTCACATGTTCAACATGTCACTAGCTCAGGCAGTTCCTCAGCGTTCTTTAAAACCACCTCCATAGTGCCAGTGCCAAAACACTCCTTCAGCCTTCATGCTTCAGCCCTGTTAACCAACCCCACAGGAGGCTGGTTATAATACTGGCAAGGTGCCAGGAGGCTAATAAAGATCCAGTTCCTCATTGTATTCACTATTAATATTGCTAGTACTGCCAGTAGTAGTGACAATTAATGGTGTGTAAGGAAAAGCAATAACGAGCCCTTTGAGTGTCATTAAAATTCACTGGACTAGACCACCCGGACTTGGATGAAAAGTAACACAGAGGAAATTATCATAAAGCAAAGAAAGGTGAGTGCAAGGTTTCCATTTAGCTTCATTTGTTTTTAGTAAATGCTTGGTTGGATCTCTCTTGCTCTCTCTCGTTTTATATATTTATATATATATGCAGTATGTATGTATATATAAATATACAGTATGTATGTATATGTATATATATATATAGATATATATATATTATAGTATATGAGAGAGCAAGAGAGATCCAATATATATATATATTAGATTAGATTCAAAATGTATTATCATTGCACAGCACTAAGTACAAAACAATCTACTTTGTAAGACAATAGTAAAAACTGATGATATATAAAAAATATGAGGTGGAAAGAGTCCTACTCAAGTATAAGTAGAGCTTACGGTTAGAAGTAAGTAGTACTGGTATAAAAAAGTATGTCATTTAAGAAGGGTTAGATTTACATTTTCAAGCATTTTGTGACTTTTATTGAACAGATTGACCATAAGGATGCCAACTTGCTACCAGCGGTTGATATATAATATATAAGTAATATATTGTATATATACTTTATGTAGGCCCCTATGTATTTATATGAATATATTGTGGAACGTGTGCCAATCATGGGTTAAGAAGAGACATGGTGAACACACGGCTAGCAACAGGTATTTTGCTAGCCGTGTGTTTAGTGTTTGACCGTCCCCACCGACGGCCTCAGCATGTCCTTACGGAGGCAGAGGAGGAAAGTCTTCCTTGTTCTGACGTTCCTGGCGTCTTTGATGGGAGTGGTGATGGTGAGCCTCCAGCAGCACTGGCAGGCAGACCGGCGGGTGAGTGAACCGTGTTGAACTGCTTCGCTGTTGTTTTAAATGATCCCTAATGATGATAAGATTAGAGATTTTGTATGCCATTTCAAACAATTACTATGAAACGCTTACTCCCCCATTCCTCACACAGTGAGAATTTCCTACAACAATACTATAGTAAACTATATAATTCTATACTATACACAAGTTTCCAAGGACCCCTCAAAATCGTAACACCAACTAAACAACACCTATTCACTTTTACTGTCAGGCAGTAAGTGCCGTACAAATAGACTTAGAGATAGCTTCAACAGTCAGGCCATCAGGCTGCTGAACAAGGGCGTATAGCATATAACAATGTTTATTTTATTACATTGATGTATATATACATATTGCTCTTTTTCTGTGCTGATATATTGCATTTTATAAATTGCATTTTTATTTTTATATATTAAACTTTATACAGTTTTGTATTATACTTATTTTATTCTATTCTGTTTTTATTTTATCTTATATTTATAACTGCTGTCTTGCACATAAGATTTTCACTCACTGCTTTATACTTGTGTAAACTGTGAACAATAAACTTGACTTGACATGACAAGTACTCTAACAGATGCTATTGGAACTATTGGTATTCAAAAAATGTTAAACCTAAATACTTAATACAGATCCATTTCATAGTAATAAACAGAAACAAATTTATATTTCAATCATGTCATGACCATTACGACCACTTATATACTTTGTATACTTTTTATATGTATATTATATACTTATATAACAGTGACAAGACATATTCCTATGACTATGAACAGTTGCAAGATGAACAGTCACAAGACATAGTCTTATGACTATGAACTGAAACAGGTTGAACAGTAACAAGACACAATCCTATGACTATAATCAGTAACAAGAAGAACAGTTACAACCCATAGTCCTACTTTCAAATGAACATATTGCTCCTTATTTAAATCATTGGCAGAAAGCTCTTAACAAATCATAACAGAAGTTATCATAACCAGTGGCGGCTGGTGCATTTTTCACCAGGGGGGGGCTATACCATTTTTTTTAATTTACAATTACATATTGTTAATTACATTATATACAATTACTTTTTGGATTGAAATGTCGCCCTTCTGTCCATCACTTTCATCATGGCCACGCAAGGCCAGCTCAAAGGCACCACAGAACATCACACAGTCTATTCTTTTAGACTTTATTTGGTACATGGATACATAAACACATTTAAGAGGAAACAACAAGTTTACAATAACACCAAAACACATTCAAAGCAGCTCTGAACAGGTGAGTTTGGTGAGTGATTTAAACAAGCAGATATATATACAGTATATAGATATAGATAGATAGATAGATATATATACACCTGCTTGTTTAAATCCCTCACGAAAACTATATCAATCACTCAATAAAAATATATATATATCGGCACACACTGACAAAAAACACTGACATATATTTGTGTGTGTGTGTGTGTGTGTGTGTGTGTGTTTTTGCGTATGTGTTTGTGAGTGTGCGTGCATGTGTCTGTGTGCGAGTGTGCGTCTGTGCGTGAGCGTCTCTGTGTGTGTGTGTGTGTGTGCGTGCGTGCGTGCGTGCCCGCAGAGACAGAGCATAATATGCTTTTCCTAGTAGTACACTGACGCACACAAATGACGATGCTCGATGCTCCAAAGTCTTCCGTGGGAGCGCCCCACGGGAAGACGTTTTGAGGACGCTGATTGGCTACATTTTATGTCACTCGTTCATATCTTGAATCAGCAATTGGCTAAACTGCTACAGAGACCCGCCTCCGTGGGGCGCATTGAAAAGCGCCCCAGCAGCATCGTCATACAAATGCTCCCTTAAGGCTGCAGTGTACTAGGCATATGTGGACTAGGAAAAGCATATTATGTTATGCAAATTATTTTAAAATCATATTTTACACATATTTCTGGGTGCATTCCATATTTTAAACACACATATTGACAATTTCTATATATATATTTTTTATTTTGTTTGTGCGTGTGGTTTAGGGGGGCGGCGCCCCATCGCCCCCTATGGACCAGCCGCCACTGATCATAACAGCATTACAGAACACGTTTTTTGGTGGATGTGTTCCTCGCTCTTTAGATGGAAAAAGTTTTGTCTACATATTAAATATAATTATATTCCGGGCGCTTTGTAATCAGTTGCTTTAGCTTGGCTGGCTTCATGGCTATGTTCGCACCTGAAGACGCATGACGCACGGTCTTCAATCGCTGTTATCAAAACACCAAACTCAACATAATTGTCGAATTTCCTAAATTTAGCTTTTTTGGGCTTAGCGTGACTTGACAATGTGGACTGACCAGACTGACTGAGCACAAAGAAACGGTTAGTTCAGAGTGCAGTGAATGAGTCTTGATTGAGGTGATGTATAAACAGAAAGTAAAAACTTCTCTTGGTCTTTGCTGCTTCTGTCAGGAACATCACAAGGACCACCAGCTGACCGACACGTGCCTCAGGGTGCGGTCCGATACTTTCACCCAGGTTCCCGGCTCTAAGACCTTACTGATCAATGCATTCCGCGAGCACCGGACAGAAAATGCAAGCATTCGACTGCTGGGCATCGTGCTCAGGGAGGAGCACACACAGTGGAGTCGCTGTGTGTTTTGCTGCCAAGAGGATGGAGAAGTGGTTACCGTGGCAGCCGAGCGCACCACCCACCCTTCCCACTACTACTTCGAATACGTGACCGGAGACTTCCTGTGCCAGATCCCCTTCGGCTGCAATCCCAGGTAGGCCTACCCCTGGAGAGTGTAAGCAAATTGCGAACTCAACCGTTTTGGGGAAGCTAAACGGTGGCTATAAGCGACCGTATTTTTAATATTAACGAGCTGTTGTTTAAAAGGGAACTACCATATCGGTTATTTTTTAAATATAAGTGTACTGCGTCCAAAAATGTTGACCATTTACATTATTATTCCAAATCTGACCAATGGAGAACAACATTCCATACCATTCTGTTTTTGTGGGAAAAGGAGAACATGTCCGAGCATAATGGATCTCACCCAAACACAAAGGTCTTTCTCTGAATGTTCTCCAGGTACGCAGGGCTGTTTTCAGGAGACATGGATCTCACAAACCTCACCTTGCTGCCCGTCTTGAACCAGGAAGCACCAGAGCGCTCCAGTGTCCCTCTGAAGTACACCTTGTGTATGCCCACCATGTTCAACCGCTACAACAACGTGCTGCAGTTCGTCCAGGTAGCAACACTCGCATGCAGAAGGGCTCTGCACACTGAGCTCATTCCACTCACCCACTACAAATAGAGCGGTGTAGACGTGAATTGATTTTACACAGTAAAGTACATCAAACAAATAGTGAATCCAGTAGACACAAGCTAACAAGCAAAAGCTCAAAAACAAGGGCTGGCGAACAAGAAATAGTAGCTAACAAGATGCAAGTGCTAAGGGAGAGGGCCAGGGTAGTGCTTCTTGAAGAGATGGGTTTTTAGCCTGCGGCAGAAGATGGGCAGCGACTCTGCTACCCTGACATCAGCAGGGAGTTTATTCCACCACTGTGGGTCCAGGACAGAGAAGAGCCGTGTCTGTGTAGACCAGGGGCCACCTGAGCAAAGGGGCAAGCAGACGCGCCGAGGCAGCAGGGCGAAGCGGACGGCCAGGGATGTAAGGCTTGATGGTAGCCCGGAGGTAGGGAGGAGCTGCTCCTTTCACCGCTCGGTAGGCTAGCACCAGGGTTATGATCGTAGCCCGGAGGTAGGGAGGAGCTGCTCCTTTCACCGCTCGGTAGGCTAGCACCAGGGTTATGATCGTAGCCCAGAGGTAGGGAGGAGCTGCTCCTTTCACCGCTCGGTAGGCTAGCACCAGGGTTATGATCGTAGCCCGGAGGTAGGGAGGAGCTGCTCCTTTCACCGCTCGGTAGGCTAGCACCAGGGTTATGATCGTAGCCCGGAGGTAGGGAGGAGCTGCTCCTTTCACCGCTCGGTAGGCTAGCACCAGGGTTATGATCGTAGCCCGGAGGTAGGGAGGAGCTGCTTCTTTCACCGCTCGGTAGGCTAGCACCAGGGTTATGATCGTAGCCCGGAGGTAGGGAGGAGCTGCTCCTTTCACCGCTCGGTAGGCTAGCACCAGGGTTATGATCGTAGCCCGGAGGTAGGGAGGAGCTGGTCCTTTCACCGCTCGGTAGGCTAGCACCAGGGTTACCACCAGGGTACCACTTGAACTAGATGTGAGCAGCTACAGATGCTTGATGACTGTTACGGCCAGCTCGTATTACTGTAACATAACACTTACTTCAGTAACTGAAATTACATTTATTTCACCAATTACAAATACATACAAATGTCAAGGGGTGGATGGATGGTGATGAGCATGAGCATGAGTGTGTGTCTGAAGCAGAATCCAAAAAAGGGGCCATCAGTTGTTGATCTCAGATGGTTTTATCCCACCACCTTTACCAGGTTTTGGGTAATGAACAATCAGCTTCCCCACTGCTGCTTGCTCTCTGTTGCCCCTGTATGGCCACTACAGAGACTGCAGGGGACGCCGGGGGTCATAACAATGACAGACGCCGGGGGAAGCAGCAAAGAGGGAGATAAAGTAGTCCAGGCAGGAGATGACCAGAGCCCTGAGTACCTGCTGCTCTGCTCGTAAGGAAGGGTCAAACCCTCCTGATGTTGTAGAGGAGGAATCTGCAGGAGCGTCACAGATGAAATGTTTCCAGATTCCTTGCAATCTGAGTAAGCATTCAAATGTATGTTTAGACTCTTACACTTTGAGCATTCCAAGACGTTCCTGTATCCAAAGACAAACAGCTGTCACAGAAACAACAACAATTAAACAAATATGTGGAGTGTGTGTGGTTGGTGGCCGGTTCAAGCAGCCTCATCTGGCCCCAGTCATACTGATGAGTCTGGGGCTGGTGAGGCTGCACACCTGTGGGTCCTTGGTAACCAAGGCCCACGGGTGTAAACCAGCCACCAACCACACACACTCAGGAGGAGCACTAGCACGTACCACCTGCTCTGTTTGCAAACAATTCTCAACCTTGCAATAAGCCTGTAAACGCATGAAGCTGTGTCTTTGTTTTCAAGAGGAGCCTAAAGAAGCCACTCATGGATTCGGCTTTAAATTTAAAGTTGTCAATTACGATAGTGTGACGACCCCCACTCTACCTGCTAGTGGGTGAGTCTGCTGACTCAGAGAGCATGGTGGAGTGGGTGGGTCGTTAGCCCAATTGGCCGCACCTGGGCAGTGAGAGCTGTCTGCACATGGACTATTTAAGTTTCCTTGTCTAATCCCCTCTGTCTGCTTCTCCACTCCCAGGAACAGGTTATCCAGCACCCATTTGTCATCCTTGGATATATAATACAAACACTTACACCACCCGCACCACACAACACTTTCTCACTCATCCACACACCGCATTCACCACTGATTCTGATACATCCATATTCATTGTTTGTCGATCGTTAATTTTGGTTAGACATAGGTTTGAATAAATTATGTTGTTCAACTGTTACCACGTGTGGACTCCCTACTTGTCACAGTTTACCCGTTTGTGACAAGTTGGGGGCTCGTCCGTTTGGTGGACCTTTTGTTGAAATTGACTTTGCTTGTTGTAATTTGGCCTAGTGTGGTTAGATTCTTGCTGGCATTTGTGTTTGGTAATTTGGCTGGCATTTGTGTTTGAGTTCCTGTTGGGACAATTTGTTTGGCTCTGTCTGATTCTGGAAGGGCTAATTGGAAAGGATAATTAGGTTAATTGGTTAAACTAGTGTCTGTGACCTGAGGGTTTGGAGCTAGTGTTTGTAGCCGGTTGGTTAGCATTGGTTTGTAGCCTAGTTATTTGTGGGGAGTACCACATGTGATTTGTTCTTTGTTCTTGGGTGTTTGGTTGTTTGGGATTTGGAAAAGTAGCTTAGTTTTTTTTTCTTCTTTCTCTGCAGATTTCTTATAGTCAAGAAGTTTGGTAATTTGTTTTGGTATTACTCATGTTGAGGAGTTGGAGTTTTGGTACCTTAATGGGACAGTCTGTGCGTCTTGGGAACCATTAATCCCCGGATAGGCTAAGATGGCATGTTCCCAATAGGGGGGCTTGTCTTGGTGTGACCTTTAGGCGGCTGCAAACGTGGGTAGAGACAGGCACTTGTGTCGTCAGGCACTTGTGTCCTCTCGGGAGCAGATCTCTGGCACAGAGGGGCGGCTGTATAACAGTTGCTTCTTCTGCCCAGAGAGTTCTACTGCATAAGTACCCCCTATAAGAAGTGGCACGAAGACTAGGGTTTGAGTTAGTGAGATAGTTAGTTAGTATCTTTAGTTAGTCAGGGTGGGGAGGTTCCATTTGATCAGACTGTCTTGTTCTTGGTTATCACGCTTCATGATCCCAACATAAGTTTGGTTTGTTTGTTTGTAACCAATAGTGTACTATGGCCTCTGTTGTGGATGACTTTGAAGAGTCGCCATCAGTAGAACTGTTAGATCAGTGTACTAAGGAGCAGTTGTTGTTAATTGCTGAGAGATATGAAATTGAGATACCTGTTAGACTGTCGAAGATGGCTGTCAAAACCAGTTTAAAGGCAGATTTGGTAGAGAAGGGTGTTCTCAAGCCAGTTGGACGACAAACTCTCAGTTTTGAGCAACAGAAGGAACTTCTGCAGTTGGAGCAGAGACAAGAGTTGGCTTTAGAGGAAATGAAGCAGAAGACTGAGCTTGCCAGATTAGAACTGCAGAATAGGAAGCTAGATCTAGTCGGGCAGGGAAAGTGGCTCGGTTCAGAGGTTGCTGATGTTACTGGTGATCCGTCTCGGGGGGCGGCCACCTCGTTAGACATTTTACATGATCTGCGCTTGCTTCCCAAATTTAATGAGAAAGACCCCGATGTATTTTTTTCATTATTTGAGCGTTTGGCAGAGGCAAGGAACTGGAGTGATGAAGATGGTTGTATGATGTTGCAGTGTGTTCTCACTGGTAGAGCCCAGGAGGCATACTCCGCTTTGAGTCCCGCAGACTGTAAGGTCTATGCACGAGTGAAATCTGCGGTGCTTAAGGTGTACGAACTGGTACCTGAGGCTTACAGACAGCGGTTCCGAACGTGGAAAAAAAGAGACAAACAGTCTCATCTTGAGTTTTCACGGGATTTGATTACCCAGTTTACCCGTTGGTGTGTAGCGTCTGAGGTCCATACCTTCGAAAAGCTCTGTGATCTGGTGATATTAGAGCAGTTTAGAAACTCTGTTCCTAACAATGTTGCCACTTACATTACACAGCAGAGGGCAGAGACGCCGGGTGAGGCAGCAGCTTTTGCTGATGAGTATGTGTTAATTCACAAAAGTAACTTCAATGGTTCAGTTACAGAGAAGGCTCATAGCAGGGAAAGTTTCTCTCCTCGTCCAAAGTTTGGATCAGAGAAAAATGCCGTTAGGAGTGATTATGACGCACGGGATAGACAGCCATCGGCGTCCGTCAGAACGTGTAACTACTGTAGACGTTCTGGACATTGGAAGGATGAGTGCCCACTTCTTGGATCAAAAGGTAGATTTAGAGCACAGGTGAAACCTGCTCTTCTGGCCAATTCCCTCACCCAGGTGATGGTGTCGCCATCGGTACCGTCTGTTAAGACCATAGGACAGAAATGCCTGGAAGAGTATGGGGCTTTTCTTTCTGATGGTTTTGTGTCTTTACAGGGCAGTGACGATAAGGTGCCGGTCAAGATACTGCGGGACACTGGCTCAATTGATTCGTTTGTGCGTGAGTCAGTGTTACCTTTTTCAACGGAATCTGACACGGGGGATGTTATCTTGATCCGAGGGATGGGGATGTCTGTCTTCCCTGTTCCTGTGCATAACATTTCTCTGGTTTCAGGTTTGGGGAATGGTGATGTGCAGATAGGTGTGCGTGCTGAGTTGCCTGTTAATGGGGTGGACATCATTTTGGGTAACAATCTGGCCGGGGTGCGAGTGTGGGCCGATGGGCCTCTCCCAAATGTAGTCACCCAAAAATGGCCTAGTCCAACCTTGTTAGACACTTCGTCTGATGGTGTCATGGTGTATCCAGCCTGTGCCGTTACACGTACCATGACAGCAGCGTGTGACGCGCGGGATACTGCCCAGACGACACATGTTGAAGCTGTTCATGTGGGTTTGATTCTGCCTGAGCAATTCCAGTCCATGTCGCAGGCTGAGTTGGCTACAGAGCAGGTAAATGATCCAGCTTTACGAGAGCTGTTTGAGAAAGCCGTGCCATTTGATGAAATGGGTAGCTCGGCGCATGGGTATTGTCTTCATGGAGGTTTATTGTTTCGGAAGTGGGTGCCTCATGGAGATGCTTTCGTCGGTGAACCAATTTTTCAGTTTGTTGTACCATACAAGTTTCGTCCATTGGTGTTGCAGACTTGTCATAACAATGTTGCAGGGCATCAGGGAGTGAGGAAAACGTATGACCGGGCACTGAGACACTGTTTTTGGCCCCGTTTAAAACGTGATGTTTCCGCATATATAAAAACGTGTCACACGTGTCAGTTAACTGGGAAGCCGAGTCAGACCATCAAACCGGCCCCGCTCTCTCCTATTCCTGCTGTTGATCAGCCATTCGAACATTTGATTATTGACTGTGTTGGGCCATTACCGCGGTCCAAACAGGGACATCTGTATTTGCTTACTGTAATGTGTCAGGTGACCAGATACCCGGCAGCATTTCCGCTTAGGTCAATAACCACGAAGTCTGTTGTTAAAGCACTGACACAGTTCATTTCTGTGTTCGGGATACCCAAAATCATTCAGAGTGATCAGGGTTCCAATTTCACTTCACATATGTTTGCAGAAATTCTCCGGCAACTACATATCAAGCACAACAAAGCGTCAGCGTATCATGCCCAGTCTCAGGGAGCTTTAGAGCGTTTTCATCAAACGTTGAAGTCATTGCTGAGCTCTTATTGTACAGAGTTGGGGGGTCAGGGTTGACTCCACTGGTGGCGTATACGGATCATAAGCCGTTGACCTTTTTAAGGTCCCTACAAAATCCCAATCAGAGGTTAATGGGTTAATTAATTTTTACAGCCCTATTCTTTGGACATCCGTCACATTAAAGGGTCTCAAAATGTAATTGCGGACGCACTGTCCCGCATACCCTAATTTGGTCCCAATGTGATACTTTTGTTTGCCCCTCTCGTTTGTTCCCCAATCCCTTCTGTCTCTCGCTCTCTTAAATTGCTTCCTAGGGCCCTAGGTTGCTGAGAGCGGAGGCTGGATGGTGAGGGGAATAGGTGAAGTGGTAAAACAATGTTTATTTTGATGTACGTATTAATGTAGGTTATTTGTGTGTACCATGTGCTTAGAGCATAGGGTGGAACCCCTTTTCTTTAGGGGGAGGGTGTGACGACCCCCACTCTACCTGCTAGTGGGTGAGTCTGCTGACTCAGAGAGCATGGTGGAGTGGGTGGGTCGTTAGCCCAATTGGCCTCACCTGGGCAGTGAGAGCTGTCTGCACATGGACTATTTAAGTTTCCTTGTCTAATCCCCTCTGTCTGCTTCTCCACTCCCAGGAACAGGTTATCCAGCACCCATTTGTCATCCTTGGATATATAATACAAACACTTACACCACCCGCACCACACAACACTTTCTCACTCATCCACACACCGCATTCACCACTGATTCTGATACATCCATATTCATTGTTTGTCGATCGTTAATTTTGGTTAGACATAGGTTTGAATAAATTATGTTGTTCAACTGTTACCACGTGTGGACTCCCTACTTGTCACAGTTTACCCGTTTGTGACAATAGTGTACATTTATTATTGGTATTTTTGTTTTGGGCAGGCAATGGAGCTGTACCAACTGCTAGGGATTCAAAAGGCCATCATCTACAAGACCAGCTGCTCCGCTATCATGGAGACGGTGCTTCAGTACTACTCCAGTGAGGTAGGCTAACAAGCAACAGTAGCGCAGCAGATGAAACCATAAACAATATTGCATACTCAGGCAGCACTCAGGAGGGAGGCATCAGGTCATGTCTCAATCGAATATTTACTAAATATTTACTGCTGAGCTGCCTCCGACGAAACAATGGTGAGCAATAGCGCCAGTTTGTGTACAAATGTTATATTGACCAAGAAATCGACAGTTTAGTCACTGAATCTCCATTCTATTTAGATGTACAAAGCTTATTTTAGACATTGTAATGTAATGTAATGTAAATGTACATTTGTGCCAACTTTCTGACTGTCTGGTTAATGTAAAAACATATAGTATATAGTTATATTGACCAACAGGTTAGATTAGATTAGATTCTAATGTACTGTCATTGCACAGCACAAGTACAGTACAGCGAAAAGGATTTAGCGTCTAACCAGAGTGTAAAGGTTGCAGTAAAGTGCATGTAATATAACTTAGTTACAATTTACAGTTAAAATGTACATGTTAAAAGACAGTCTAGGTATTAAATGGGATATGAGCAGCAGAGAGGGGGGAGCAGCAGAGAGGGGGGAGCAGCAGAGAGGGGGGACAGCAGAGGCGTGGGGCAGGGGGGGGGGGAGCAGCAGGGGGGGTGCAGCAGAGAGGGGGGACAGCAGAGGCGTGGGGCAGGGGGGGGGGAGCAGCAGGGGGGTGCAGCTGAGAGGGGGGACAGCAGAGGTGTGGGGCAGGGGGGGGGAGCAGAGAGGGGGGTGCAGCAGAGAGGGGGGACAGCAGAGGCGTGGGGCAGGGGGGGGGAGCAGAGAGGGGGGACAGCAGAGGTGTGGGGCAGGGGGGGGAGCAGAGAGGGGGGTGCAGCAGAGAGGGGGGACAGCAGAGGCGTGGGGCAGGGGGGGGAGCAGTGCAGCAGAGAGGGGGGAGCAGCAGAGAGGGGGGACAGCAGAGGTGTGGGGCAGGGGGGGGAGCAGAGAGGGGGGTGCAGCAGAGAGGGGGGACAGCAGAGGTGTGGGGCAGGGGGGGGGAGCAGAGAGGGGGGACAGCAGAGGTGTGGGGCAGGGGGGGGAGCAGAGAGGGGGGTGCAGCAGAGAGGGGGGACAGCAGAGGCGTGGGGCAGGGGGGGGGAGCAGTGCAGCAGAGAGGGGGGAGCAGCAGAGAGGGGGGACAGCAGAGGCGTGGGGCAGGGGGGGGGGAGCAGCAGGGGGGGGTGCAGCAGAGAGGGGGACAGCAGAGGCGTGGGGCAGGGGGGGGGGAGCAGCAGGGGGGGTGCAGCAGAGAGGGGGGACAGCAGAGGCGTGGCGGCAGGGGTTGGGCAGCAGGGGGGGGGGGGGGGGGCTGTCTTCATGGTGCAGAGTTCACCAACTTTTAACAAAGGTTTCTATAGCGCCTCCCGGAGGGGAGGAGGGCAAACTGTCCATGGTTGGGGTGAGAGGGTCATCCACTATTTTTTGTGCCTTCCTCAGACACCGTTTGTTGTGGGTAGTGTTTATTGCAGGGAGGGGTAGTCCAACAATGCGTTGGGCGGTTTTCACCACCCTCTGCAGCGCTTTCCGGTCAGAAACAGTGCAGTTGCCGTACCACACTGTGATGCAGTTGGTGAGGATGCTTTCAATAGCACACCGGTAAAAGTTCACCAGAATCTGAGGTGGGCTTTCCTCAGTCTCCTCAGGAAGAAGAGACGCTGGTGAGCCTTCTTTACCAGTGAGGCAGTATTGAGGGACAGGAGAGGTCCTCGGAGATGTGGACCCCCAGGAATTTGAAGCTGGAGACACGCTCGACCTCCGCTCGGTTGATGAGGATGGGGGCGTGTGCGCCAGCTCTGGTCTTCCTGAAGTCGACGATGAGCTCCTTGGTCTTCATGGTGTTGAGGCTGCCTCATTGTGCATGTACAGGAGTGCAGTCTTGGGTGAAGAGGGAGTAGAGGAGAGGGCTCAGCACACAGCCTTGTGGAACGCCGATGTTTAGGGTGAGGGTGGAGGAGGTGAGATGGTCTAACCTGACTGACTGGGGTCTGTTGGTTAGGAAGTCTAGTAACCAGTTACAAACTGAGGGGTTGATGTTAATGTTTTTGGTTTTCATGAGGTCACCAAGTTTGAAGATGAGTTTGGAGGGGATGATGGTGTTAAATGCTGAGCTGAAGTCTATGAACAGCATTCTCACGTGGGTGTTGCTCTCATCCAGGTGGGACAGAGAGTGGAGTAAAGGGCTGAGGAAATGGCGACCTCCGTGCTCCTGTTCTCACGGTAGGCAAATTGGTATTTATCTAGTGAGGGTGACAGGCCAGATTTGAGGTGAGCCAGGACCAGCCTCTCAAAGCACTTCATGATGATAGGGGTGAGTGCAACAAGGCGGAAGTCGTTGAGGCTCGCTGTAGAGGAGTGTTTTGGCACTGAAACTGACGGATATCAACTGATGGCATTTTAGTGACATTGTGGCACAGTGCTGCCCTGTAAGTCTGTCTCAATCCAGACTCCTTTGCAGGTTACTTCATACAAAAATACTATCTCCAAGGGATACTGCATCGCTAGACACCAAGCAGCAGGCAGCTGCCTTCTGTTTGGGACAGTTGTTTGGGACAGTTGTTTAGGACAGTTGTTTGGGACAGTTGTTTGGGACGGTTGTTTGGGACAGTTGTTTGGGACAGTGTTGGGACAGTTGTTTGGGACAGTTGTTTGGGACAGTTGTTTGGGACAGCTTATATCACAAAAATGTCCCCTAAAACATGATTACATTTGCCACAGGTCGGTTTTCTCCAGGTGTTGCCATGGCCAATCGACTCCCACTTAAAACCGTCTTCAAGCTGGTTGCCGTCTCTGTCACCCGGGGAAATCCACTACTACGGCCAGATACCTGCCAACAATGACTGTGTCTTCAGAAACATGTACCGGTCCAGATATGTCCTAATGCACGACCCAGATGAAGTGATTATACCCACAGGTAGGTCGGATTTGGGAAAAGACGCTCAACAGAATTGAGGCCAGACTGATCTCCAGAGAGAAACAAAATGCAAACTGGGAGATCAGGATGGTCTCACAAGGATAGCTTGTATCCAATAAAGATGGATATAAAAGACTAGGAGAGTGATTACGTTTGGTTGATCATTTCCATGACATGAAACTGTGTGAAGGGTGACTGGAAACTACAAAGAAATGTCCAAAGCTGCATTTAAAGTTTGAGGTCTCTGGTGTCTCTCTGTGTTCAGCGAGGTCTACTGTGAGTGAATGAGTATGATGTGAATCTATTGACAGGCAACGTGTCTTTTGAAACGTTCATGTCTGACCTGGAGAAAACCCATGGAGAGAACGTCAACTTCTACTTTCCTAACAATGTTTTCCCTCAGGAGGAAATGGAGGAAAACAGCAGGTATGCGTTTCAACCACAAGATAACAAAACATATCTACCAAATCAAATACCACACAAATCCTTCCACATGAATCCTTTATTAAGTGTATCGTTTTAAGGGGCTGTAGGTGAGATAGGGTTAGGGTTTGTGTGATGGGTTCTAGTTCACTGGTCTGCCTCTGGATGCATACAGAGGCAGACCGCTCCTGGCTTGGTCCAATCAGGGCCATCAGGACAAAATAAAACCACTTCATTAAAAACATCAACTTTAAAGGGATTTTTTAAAAGGTGAAAGTAGGTAGGCTGTAATGAAGTGAATAAAGGTAGGTTTTCAGTCTGAACATGCTTCTTTAACAAATAATAGACCGACATATATAATGGATAATGCGCATAGATAATGCCGTTGGTAGGCAAATGCTCTGATGCCAACTGATCCTTTTGTTGACTGAAGGAATGACCAGGACTTCCTGGTCATTCCTTCAGTCAACAAAAGGATCAGTGTGTTATTATTATATATGTCAAATTCCTGATACTGCAACACACAAACTGTCCAAAACTTTCCATTCACTCCCTGTTTGCAGTTATGACCGTCCAGAGTGGAAGCATCTTCCTGGCACCAACTTACTGATGCATATGTTGAGGGAGGAGGACAACTCCGGCTACAACACGGGGAAGCTGGTCCTGGACCCACGCAGTGTTCTCCAGATGGAGGTCCACAGCGTTGTCCGTCACTTCCCCGGCGGGCGCACAGAGAGGGTCAGCGATAAACACTGTACAATTTGATGAATTGTGAAGTTTCAGCACTTATAATGATGGAATGACCAGGTTTTTATTGATCATATTCATAAGATTAACACCACCCTTCCAGATTCAGCCAGACCTGGGGCGGCTCTTTCACATTCGCCGAAAAAAGGACAGCAAGCTGAAGCGCAGTGACCTGATTCGGGACGAGGGTCTGCTGAAAGTTGCTCAGACTCTGGTTGAAAAGGTCAACCACGCCCTGTACTACATGGGCCTCAACACAGCCACAGGCCTCCCACCCCACTGACCCCAGCCTAGTCCTAGGAAGGTGCTGCTGACTATCATCGGACTGTTCTAGCCCTGGTCACTTTTATAGATGGCAATCTTAACCTTATTCCAATTTTTGAGAGGGGCACTCTTCATAAAGTAAAGGGTTAGAGGGACACTGTTCATAAATTAAAGGGTTAGAGGGACACTCCATAAATTAAAGGGTTAGCGCAGAGGTAACCAACAGGTCGATTGCGATCGACAGGTTTGATCTATTTAATTTTAATTAAATAAAATTATACATTTTTTGAAAAATATTAATTTGTTGATTGGTTGTTTTAACAAGCTTTTTATACCTAGCTCTGGCTTGTTGAATCACGCATTGGTCATTTTACAAACTCCAATTTTGACCGGACATTTTGACCGTCAGGTTTTGAATTGACAGTTTTTTAAATAAATTTGAGCAGCTGAAAACCGGCTAACGGATACCGGCTAACGGAAACCCTGGTATGCATGTACATTGAGCCTGTTGTAACAGAAATTGATTGCAAAAATAAATATGACTGAACAGTCTTACTAAGTGGGTTTATGGAAGAAGGGGCACTCTTCATAAAGTAAAGGTTTAGAGCAGGGGTCGATCGCGGGGAGATTCCCAGTCGATCGCGAGATGTCTAAAAATAGAACAATATTCTGTTTTATCGTTAATGTCCTATAACAGGGGTGGCCAAACTTTTTGGCTCAGGGGCCACAATGATGTATCAATGTGGCAGCCGGGCCGGGGGGCATCGTTTGGTTCCGTCTTGATTAATGTAGGGCTGTGGGTTTTTTTTATCTCTCTCCCGCGCGCACGGGGCGACGTCCACGCGCAGCTGCGACGACCAGGGAGGGCGGGACACGCGCGGCGTGTGGACAGTGGGGGGGTTTACCTCGCGAGCTTGATTAATCTCGTTGGATTTTAGACGCGGGAACCCTGGCTCATTTATACCAATATTGGCCGTAGTTTGGCCACCCCTGTCCTATAACATAATATTCCTGCCGCCAGAATAATGCACTTGAACGCATCAAAGCTTTGGGATTGGCGTGACCCCTTGTGTCAGGGCGTGGCTGGTGGGCAGTGGGCACTAGTTAGCTGACGTTGTCCGTGGCAACAGGAGTGACAGTCCGCACACACACAAGACCGAAATTATGGCAGAAGCAAAAAAGCCCAAAATATATAATTTTCACTCCGAGTGGGAGGATGATTCTTTTTTGGTTTATTCCAAATCAAAGTCCATCTGTCTCATCTGCAATGCGAGCGTAGCTTTACCAAAGAAGGGTAATTTGGAGCGGCATTTCAAAACGTTGCACAAACGCTACGAGACGGAATTCCCTCCTAATTCTGCCCTACGTGCCCAAAAGTTGAGGGAACTGAAAGGACAGCTAAATGCAGAGCAGTCAATTTTTACCAGGCCCAACAACAAGAGCAAGGCTGCCACCATAGCATCTTATCGTGTCAGTCACGTTCTTGCGAAACACATGAAGTCTTTCAAAGACGGCGAAGTTGTGAAAGAAGCATTCCTGGAGGTGGACATCATGACTGCTATTAAGGACGTGCAATTGTCCCGGAATACCGTTACACGGCGGTGTGAGTTGATGTCGGAGGACGTTGAGGAGCAACTGAAGAGGGACATTAGCCTGTGAGTGTTTTTCTCTCCAGTTTGACAAGTCCACTGATATGATGGATGTGGCACAATATGTGTTTTAATCAGAATGTTTTTTTTAGACATGAGTGCAAAAGAAGAGCTGCTCACTATTTTGCCATTGAAAGGACAAACAAGAGGTGAAAATATTTTCAATGTGTTCATGGATTTTGTTAAGAAGAGCCAACTGCCCCTCTTTAAACTCATCTCCATCACAACTGATGGTGCTCCAGCGATGGTGGGCCACACCAAAGGTTTCATAGCACTGTGCAACGAAATCTTTCCCGAGCGTCCTTAATTAATCCTTAATCCTTAATTATCATTGTATCATTGACCAGCAAGCACTGTGTGGGAAGACTTTACATATGAAAGAAGTGATGTATGTTGCAATGAAGATTGTATGCTCTGTTGGGGCCAGGAGTCTTGGAGGAGGTTGTTCCGTGCTCACTTGGAGGAGACGGGTGCAGAGGAGACAGACCTGCTGCTGCATACACATGTTAGATGGCTAAGCAGAGGAACATTTTTGGCGAGATTCACTGAGCTGTTGCCTGAAATCAAAGACTTTCTGAAGCTTGTGCAGAATATCCAAAACTAGATGACCACCAGTGGCTTTTGGATTTATCGTTCCTTACAGATCTCACTGGCCTGCTCAATGAGCTTAATTCAGAGCCGCAGGGTAAGGATAAAAATGTAATTAACATGATCAGTTCAGTGAACACATTAAAAAGCAAGCTAAAACTGCTGTTCAGTAGGCTGCAGCGCTGTGACCTGCGCAACTTTCCTCACATGCAGGCCGAACTTCAACGTCAGAGCAAAGACGTCAAGCAGCTTGACAGTACACGGTATGAAGAGCAAGTTCAGAGCATCTTGACAGAACTTAAGAGCCGTTTTACTGACTTTTCAGCCATTGAACCCATTGCCAGCTATCTGTGTTTTCCATTTGGTGGAAGTATTGATGTGGATGAGATCGTCTCCAAAGTAAATTCACTGTTCGACCTGGATAGCTCTGCTGTTGAGAATGAGATTCTCACACTCTCAAATGATATTGACATCAAATCCAGCACAACACCTGGCACCAGTGGACAGTTCTGGAACCTGCTCTTGGAACAAAAGTATCCCAACCTCAGAAGATGTGCCTTGAACTTGACAGCACTTTTTGGGTCCACCTATTTGTGTGAGTCTGCATTCTCTCACATGAAGATCATCAAATCCAAGTACAGATCTACGATGACTGATGACCACCTTGTGGCCTGCATACGGCTTGTAACCAGCTCCTACTGCCCTGACTACGAGAAGCTAGTGGCCTCCTCCCAGTGCCAGAGGTCCCACTAAGGTAGAAAATACATCTGGTATGCTCTTCTGTTCGTTGCGTGCATATGTAACAGAGTTAAACATGTGAATACATAATTATATGTTTGTGAATGTTTAATTCATAATAAAGTTCTGAATTTTAAGAGATGAGATTGTTTCATTTAATATTTTAAGTTTTGTTTCCCGTGGGAACACTTTCCTGTTGCACGTCTTTGTTTACTTCTGGTGTGTATGTTCCACCCTCCCTCACAGTAAGACACGCAGGGAGGCTGTCAGTCATGGCTACGCCTCTCTATTTGGACTGCTAGATCTCGGCAGACTGGAAACTTTAAAAGTAGCTCTTGGTTCAAAAAAGGTTGGGCACCCCTGGTTTAAAGGGACGCTCTTCATAAAGTAAAGGGTTAGAGGGACGCTCTTCATAAAGTAAAGGGTTAGAGGGGCGCTCTTCATAAAGTAAAGGGTTAGAGGGACACTTCATAAAGTAAAGGGTTAGAGGGACGCTCTTCATAAAGTAAAGGGTTAGAGGGACGCTCTTCATGAAGTAAAGGGTTAGAGGGGCACTCTTGCACCCTGTGAGTGCAACAGGGCGGAAGTCGTTGAGGCTCGCTGCAGGAGTGTTTTGGCACTGGCACAATGGAGGTGGTTTTAAAGCTCACTGGGACAACTGCCTGAGCTAGTGACATGTTGAAAATGTTTCTCACTAACACTTTTACAAATTAAATAGCACTCAAAAAAGCCATACTCACCATGTGCTGTATGTCCACAGAGGAGAGGATTCACACTCCCACTTAGGACCTAATTACTGACCAAGCTGTTCTCCTCCAAACCAATCAAACAAACAAACCAATTACTTGTATGCATCTCCCAAACTATTTACATGTAAAAACAAACATGCAATTACTAACTAGTGAACAAATTCACAATCTAAATGTGGTATGGAATACACTTTCCGAAGTGTTACTTACCAAGAAAGTCCAAAATCAGATTCCACCACTACAAACTAAGCCAAAAGCCAACAAACGAATCAATTAAACCAAAGGTCCACCAACATGAAACGAGCCCCCATTTAGTCATGAACCAAACTCAAGGTACAGACAAAACAAGGGAGACCACACAAGTACTTGAGGAGTTTTAAAGAAAAGTAATTTAATTATGCTATTAAACTATTTACCAACAACAGGAATTAAAGAATGAATGGATCAGTAATATCAGTAATGTAGTGAGTGCATGGATGAGTGTTACTCTGTGGAAACAAATAACCCAAATGCACCAAAACGCATTGTCATGACCAGCTTGGAGGCCAGAGCCCAACAATGGAGAAGCCAGTCCTTTTACACCGGTGTGCCTCTTCCTCCTGACACACCTGATTAGGGTGTGTCTGATTGACAGGCTGTGGATGACAGACAGGTGAAATGAGATATTCAGGTATATCCCTGAGTTAACCTGTAGGAGAGGGATGGGGTTGTCACAACACTTTGCGAATTGTGGGGCAACGTATTCTCATGAACCGGTTCGTAGGATTCTCTATGAAAAAACGTTCACTTTGTTTCGTAGGAATCGTACGTACAGCAATCAGTGCGCATCCGCGTCAATTTAGTTCCCGCCCCTTTCAGTCGGCGACCAGAGCAGCTGAAATCACGTCTAAAATAACACTTATACATGTATGTTTTTATGACTTTTTTCTCACGATACAAATACATGTTAAGGTTACTCTAAAATAGTTTGATAACATTTCTAGTGAGAAATATGCACTTAAGTTTAAAAATATTTGTTTAATGAATGTATACAATCTTTAGTTTGTTAGTTATGGCGAAGATTCTGCAACATGTATCCCCCCCCCCCCTCTACTAAGGTACTGTAGACCTGTTCTCCACAGTACTATTTACTGACATGATCCGGCCCTCCTAAAACAAAGTTTAGGGACCACTGGTTTAAGTCATCAGCTCTCCTTTTATTCTGTGAAATAGTTTGTTTTGATCATATTATTGAATTCTTATTATTTACATGTTTAGGTTTAATCTAGGTTGCCCCCTGCAGGCTGGTTGAGACGTGATAGTAGTTTAATTTGAAAATATGTACGTTAAACAATAAAATCGAATCTAAACCGGCGCAAATTGAAAAGTATGACAAAAGTGTGTCCTATAATAAGATGGCAATATTCCTGGTCATAATTTCACATAATAGGGAAAACACATTTGAACTACAAAACGTGACAGCACGCTGCAAATTGTAGTTCTTTGCACATGTCCGGGTCTCGTCCCTCGATCTATTAGTGTTAATAATGTGGTTTATATATTTTTTTTATTATTTTAACATGTAATGTGGTTTCCGAACGAGACGGTGCAGCTCAGTGCCGCTGCAATCCCATTGATTAGTAATACACGTAAAAATAAACTTAAATAATAAACGTAACAGAACAATACTTCCGGGCGCAAACTACGTAGCGGGCAGTGATATCAACGTCCATAGCAACGATAGAAACCCGAACAAATCTTCGTAATAACTCCGAAACAAAAAATTGTATAAATTCACTGAACAAAGCGTGTTAGAGTAAAACACACATTTCTTGCTAGAAATGTTATCAAAACATATTATAATCCCGAAACTATCGATCTATCTATTACATTGTCCACCAAGAATACACAAAAACACAATTCCACCCATAATGAATCAAAAGTGAAAATTACCATTTGAGAAAACTACTCAAGTAAAAGTAAAAAAATACTTATTATTAATAAATGACCCAAAGTACAAGCTACTTAAGCAACTTTATTGTAATCAATATAATTCATGGTTATCGATAAAATGACGAACTCACTTCATGCTATTGATACAAGCAAAAAAGTCTAATTTTATACATCAAAAAGGTGGAACAAAAATGTACAAACTGTACAAACACTTTAGTATTTTATTTGGCTTCTGTGTATGTGTCACCTATAAAGCAACACATGTATATAATTTGTGTATTATTTGTGTGTATTATTATTGCCCCCCCCTAATGCCCTGCTTTCTCTGGGCTCCTCCGAAGATGAAGACAGGTTGGTAGTAAGACTGAGCAACTGGAGCCGTTTGCCTTCCTCCTGAGTGTGTGTGGTGTTTACTGGTTTAACCTGTGTTCTTTGTTTACTAAGTACGCACAATACAAGTACGTATCAGCCCCAGGCTCTCTTTAGTCTGACTGGGATCAGATAAGGCTGCGTGAACCAGATTCTCATCAGTATGACTGGGGTCAGATGAGGGTCAGATGAGCTGCGTGAACCAGATTCTCATCAGTATGACTGGGATCAGATGAAGCTGCGTGAACCAGATTCTCATCAGTATGACTGGGGTCAGATGAAGCTGCGTGAACCAGATTCTCATCAGTATGACTGGGGTCAGATGAGGGTCAGGGCGGGGCCCGGTGTGTGCTCATGTGCTTCTTCAGGTTGCCATTCTGGGAGAACTCCTTAGAGCACTTGGGGCAGCGGTAGGGCTTCACCCCGTCGTGGCACAGCGTGTGCCTCTTGAGGCAGCTGACGGTGAGGAACCTCTTGGGGCACAGCGGGCAGGGGTACGGCCGCTCCCCGCTGTGCGAGCGGCGGTGCACCGTCAGGTGGCTCTTGGTGGTGAAGCCCTTGCCGCACAGTGTGCAGGTGTAGGGCGTGTCCCGCGTGTGCGTGCGCGTGTGCAGCAGCAGCTCCCCCGACGACAGGAATGCCTTGCCGCAGTCTGCGCACAGGTAGTCCCGCTGGCCGGCGTGCATGCGCATGTGCCGCACCATGCTGGCCGCGCCGAAGCGCTTGCCGCACTCGGGGCACAGTTGGGCGGGGCCGGCGTCGGTGTGCGTGCGCTCATGCTGCCGCAGTGAGTAACGGCACAGGAAGCTGATGGGGCAGCGGGGGCAGGGGAACGCCCGGCCCTTGCGGTGCAGCCGCCGGTGCTGGTAGTAGCCCGACTTGCTGCCAAAGCCCTTCTCGCAAGGCAGGCAGTGGTAGGGCAGCGCGTGCAGCTTCTCATGGGTCTTGAGCTGGTTGGGCAGCGGGAAGGTCTTGTCGCAGTGCGGACACCTTGTCTCCTCCTCCGTGTAGCGCCTGTTCGCCGGCCGCGTGCTCAGGAAGCGCCGGTCCTCGCTTTTGGCCTGCGGCCGCTGCTCGCCCTGCGGCCGGTCCTCCCCCTCCGGCCGGTCCTCCCCCTCCGGCCGGTCCTCCCCCTCCGGCCGGTCCTCCCCCTCCGGCCGCTCTTCGCCCTCCGGCCGCTCTTCGCCCTCCGGCCGCTCCTCCCCCTCCGGCCGGTCCTCCGCCTTCAGCTGCTCCTCCCCCATCGGCCGCTCCTCCCCCTTCGGCCGGTCCTCCCCCTCAGGCCGGTCCTCCCCCTCAGGCCGGTCCTCCCCCTCAGGCCGGTCCTCCCCCTCAGGCCGGTCCTCGCACTCCGGCCGCTCCTCGCCCTCCTCACCTTTTCTCCCCCTTATCCTCCTCGCTCTCCGGTCCTTTCCGTACCCGGCTTTCCCCCTGCTCTGAGGCCGCCCTCTGGGTCTCCTGGTGGGGTCTGTTGCGGTGGCGGGGGGCCTGGTCCTCTGGAGGTTTAGGGTCGGCTGGCGAGAGGCGGGCAGCTTGTGGCCCGGGGACGTGCAGCGCAGAGTGTTTGTGACACGTGTCCCCAGAAGAAGAACTGTGCAGGTGAAGCGATTAACATATAGATGCAAAGGGACACACATCACATTCACACATCACTGAATATGTATATATTATAACCTTTTTTTTAACCTGTATATATAGTTATGTATACAGGTTATGTCCTTGCGAAACAATTCTGTGTTCTGTGTACAATGACAATAAAGGCATTCTGAATCGGATTCTGAGTGTGAGGATGAGAAGAAGGACAAGATGATGAACATGGATGGTAAATGGACTGCATTTATACAAGCTTTTTTGTCTTTCTCAGGGACACCTCGACACTTGGTTAGGAGGGATCGAACGAGCAACCCGCTGTATCTCGTGCCGTCCCCTTTTAGATCATTTATAGATATACTTTTTTTTTTTTTTATCACTAATAACGAAAGAAACTACAATAAACCCGACAGGTGGAGAGATTTGATTGTTTTATTTGTGAGTTAAATTCTAAGTTATTTATTTGTTTCCCATGTGGGATCCATAAAGAATATTTGAACGTAGCTTCAACAACGACTTTGCCTAGTGTCTTCAGGTGTCTCACCTGACGGTCTCTCCTGGCGTCTCTCCTCCGCGTGGCCCGTGGAACTGTCCCGGGAGTCCTCGTCTCCCCTACAGACGACCGACTGACCGCCGTTCCCGTCGTCTTCCGCCTCCTGGGGGATGGCGGCGGCGATGGCCTCGGGGGGCAGCGCCAGTGTGTCCATGATGGTGTTGTCCTCCTCCAGCCGCGACGCCTCTGAGGTAGGTGGTGTCAGGGGGTCCAAAGTTACCACCGGGGTGACATTAAAACCACTGCTTGGCCAGGAGATTCCTCCACTCTGGCTCTGGATACGAAGACAACGTTCTAAAAGTTCATTTTGGACCCTGCACATGATTATCAAGATGAGAGTCCAGAGCCCGGCGCTGGAGGAGAGCAGATGCGTCTCTGGATCGAAACACCATCTCATCCACTCTGGTCCTCACACTGTAGCACCTCAAGGCTGCTGCCTCAGCCCTCTGCTGTACTCTCTGTACAAGCATGACTGTACTGCCACGCACAGCTATAATCAACGACGACACCAGTCATCGGCCTGATAAACGAGGACGACAAAATGGAGTACAGAGATGAGGTGGTCCTGCTGACCAGATGGTGCGAGGACAACAGTGCAGCCTCGCACTGAATTGCAAGACTAAGGTGCTCATTTTGGACGTCGGTAGCCATCATAGCACCCACTCCACCACCAGCCTGGACCGCTGAAAATCGTCAGCTGCTTCCGTTTCCTGGGACTACAGATCTCCGACCACCTGGCATGGACCGCAACACGGAGGTCAAGCTGAAGAAGGCACACCAGCGCCTCTATGCCCTACAGTGCCACAGGAGAAGCAGCATAAGCACATGCTGGCTTGTGAACTTCTACCGTGGCACCGTAGAGAGCGACGAGCGGTGTCATTGTGTGGAACGGCTACACCACTGCACAGGACAAGAAAGCCATCCAGAGGATAGTGAGGCTGGCAGAGAAGATCATAAGTTGTACTCTTCCATGCATCAATGAGAGCTTTAGGACCAGATGTTGGAACAAGGCCATCTCCATCATTAAGGACCAGAACCACCCTGGGCACCATCTCTTCTCCCCCCTACTGTCTGGTCGCCGGTTGCGCAGCATCCGTACAGCAAGGACTACCAGGTTTAAGGATAGTTTATATCCACATGCAGTGCGCCTACTGAACTGTTAGAAGGGCTGCCACTATCATAACAGTGTCACCAATATTACAATACAGTATACTGGACTCATTACAGTTACTGATTATGCACTGTACTGCACTGTATTCATGATGCTGCTGCACTAATGTCACTTCAAAATACTTTTGGCACCATTTGCCATATGTATAATCATCCATCAGTCACTGTATTGCTCTTTTTATTGTGTATAGTATGTTATAGTATAGTGCTGTTTATAGTATATGGTTTAGTATAGAGTAGGTAGTATATAGTGTTTATTATAGTATATAGTATAGTATATAGTAGGTAGTATACAGTGTTGATTATTGTATAGTATAGTATAGTATTGCACGGCTAAGTAAAGCATAGTATAGTATTGTTGTTGAAAAAACAACAGGTGTTGGATAACCGTCTGTATCTCTCCAAGTTCTCCTCGTAGCGTTTGGTATACAGTATATAAATATGTATATAAATACTCCTATATATATATATATATCTTTACAATACATATTATAAGTCACCGGTGCTCAGGGTCCCCAGCTGGTGGTGGTGCAGCAGCAGCGTCTGGAGCCCCGAGGGATTGGACAGCAGCTGGCTGAACTCTTCTTCTGCGGTGAAGGACGACGTCCAGCCAGTCAGCCACAGCGCCATCTGAAAGACGAGAGGACGTTCACTAGCGCTAGCGCCTGGTAGCAACGCTGCTCCAACACCTTTTGGTTTTTAAATTGTTAATTGTATTGTTGTTTAATTGTTCGTTGTTTAGTATGTTGTTTGTTGTCGGGTTTTAGGATTTATGTTTCATTCTTGTTGCGTTTCATTATTTTTCTCTCCTCCATCAGTTATTTTCATTAAAATGTTTAGTTATTTCAAAGTTATTTATGTATATATTTCTTCATTTGAAGTTATTTATGTATATATTTCTTCATTTTAAGTTATTTATGTATATATTTCTTCATTTAAATGTATTTAAAGTCATTAGTTATTTCAAATGAAAAGTTATCTAAAATTATTTCTTTGTTTCCCATCTGGGATCAATAAAGAACATTTGAACGTATCTTTTAATACAGTAAATAATGAATGAATCAGTTAAAACTCTGCTCGTATGCATGTATAGATTATACATGTATAGATTATACATGTATAATCTATACATGTATAATCTATACATGTATAGATTATACATGTATAATCTATACATGTATAGATTACATTACAAGAGTAATGTAATGTAATGTGAGTAATGTAATATGAGTAATGTAATGTAATATGAGTAATGTAATGTAATGTGAGTAATGTAATGTGAGTAATTTAATGTAATATGAGTAATGTAATGTAATGTAATGTAATGTAATATGAGTAATGTAATGTCATGTGAGTAATGTAATGTAATATGAGTAATGTAATGTAATGTAATGTAATATGAGTAATGTAATGTCATGTGAGTAATGTCATGTAATGTGAGTAATGTGATGTGAGTAATGTAATGTCATGTGAGTAATGTAATGTGATGTGAGTAATGTGATGTGAGTAATGTAATGTCATGTGAGTAATGTCATGTGAGTAATGTGATGTGAGTAATGTAATGTGATGTGAGTAATGTGATGTGAGTAATGTCATGTGAGTAATGTAATGTCATGTGAGTAATGTAATGTCATGTGAGTAATGTAATGTCATGTGAGTAATGTGATGTGAGTAATGTAATGTCATGTGAGTAATGTGATGTGAGTAATGTAATGTCATGTGAGTAATGTGATGTGAGTAATGTAATGTCATGTGAGTAATGTCATGTGAGTAATGTCATGTGAGTAATGTAATGTCATGTGAGTAATGTCATGTGAGTAATGTAATGTCATGTGAGTAATGTCATGTGAGTAATGTGATGTGAGTAATGTAATGTGATGTGAGTAATGTGATGTGAGTAATGTAATGTGATGTGAGTAATGTGATGTGAGTAATGTAATGTGATGTGAGTAATGTGATGTGAGTAATGTAATGTCATGTGAGTAATGTGATGTGAGTAATGTAATGTGATGTGAGTAATGTGATGTGAGTAATGTCATGTCATGGTTGGGGGTACCTGCGTGATGGTCGGTGTGGGCAGCAGCTGCTCCAGTCGAGTCAGGAAGTGGGACACCAGCCGGCCGAGCGCCTGGTCGTAGGCAGAGCCGTAGTTGACGGGGAAGACCTCCTATTCATCCACACCACAGAGTTACCGCTACTGCTGTGTTTGGATGGGTCCGTTGAGGGGGGGGGGCCATGAGGCAACACACCACAACACACCTCCGTCCTGTTTGCTATGTTCCTTCTTTACCAACGCTTGTTTACTAGCTTTAGCTTGTTAGCTCTGTGTGTCAGTTGGCTTCACTGTGTGTCATCGTAGCTCCTGTTTGATGGACTTATTGTGTCAATTCTAGGGAGCCAACTTATTGTACTTCTACCTGAGCACTGGTTCTTCTGTTGGAGGCTTGTTCGGAAGTAAATGTAATTTATTATACATTATGTTATTATGTATGTGTACATGTGTATGTATATATAAATGATTATGGCTTGTTAGGAAGAAAATGCACTTATGACTTATGGTGACTAGTAGTTCTCTTGTCTACCTGTTGAATGACCTTATTGTAATATAATGTGTTTTATATTATGTTATTATATATGTGTATATGTATGTATATATTATATTAATTATGGCTTGTTAGGAAGGAAATGCACTTATGACTTTCTGGAGACTAGTAGTTATCTTGTCTTACCTGTTGACCTCATTGTAAGTGGCTTTGGACCAAAGCATCTGCTAAATCAATGTAATGTAAGGTAATGTAATGTAATGTAATGTTGAGGTATTGGTAAACTGGTTGGTTGTATGTCTCACCCTGAGGAAGTAGTCTTTCTCCGAGGGAGCACTTATTAACTTCAGGACCAGCTTGGAGAAGTTGGTGTAGGAGCTCTCCAGAGACTTCACACCACTCTGTGAGCAGACCAAGAAGAATAGGATTGTATTCGAGTAATCCAACACATCAATGACTTTATTATTATGCGTTTAGTCACGAATCTGATACTTTTGATCAATATGGGTTGGATTTAAAAAACTAAAAATCTAAATACTGTTAAAAATCGTAGCTTTTATGGAAAGAACATGGTATTTCTAGGTTGTATTGATAGTTTCTATGTTAGTACTGGTAGTTACTAGGTGGGGTTCAGGGGTGTCGGTACCTACCTCCTGGTGGACGGAGCACAGCTCTGTGGTGCATGTGTGGATCTTCTCCAGGTGGTTCTGGATGCTCTGCAGATTGACCGGCCCATCAGCCTTGCACAGCTCCAGAACCAGCTGCATAAGAGGAGAGCAGTGGAACCATACTGACTTTACTGCTACAAACTTTACAGTGAACACATTTAGAACCATGGAGTATATATGTCAATATTTTTTATTATAGATATTTACTTTTTCTGTGCCACATTTATTTAGCAGAACAAAAACGTCCTAACGTGTGTGCATGAGGCTAACTATATACGATAAATACCTGTTCCATGACATGCCCAACATCATCCTGAAAGGATTTTGTTTGTGCCTTTATAGCGACATACCTGATCTATGTCTGACATGCAGCAATAGTAAAGAAATATATTTCACCTCATTAACTATCGCCGCATGCAACATGTGAAGAATTAAAGACCAGGAATGCGTGTAGCGTATTGTTCTGAAAAAACATCTCAACAACGTTCTCACCCTGGCTCTCAGGCCCAACATGAGCTCTGCCTTCTGGCTGGGTCCCAGCAGGTCCGGCACCGTCTCAGTCACCAGGCCCACGAAGTCGGCCAGCCGGCCGTAGTGCAACACGTGGCGCTGCCGGACCACCTGCCTGGTGAAGGCCCCCAGGAGCCGCACAGGGGACACCAGCAGGCGGAGGGAGGCCAGGGGCAGGAGGGCTCCTGTGGTGGTACCCCAGTGTTATGATATGGAACATATGGAATGATGATGTTCTTGTTAGGAAGCCCTTTGTCATTCATGTCTTTACCTTAAATCGCCAAAGATTTGAGAGATTACATTACAGTCATTGAGCAGACGCTCAAGCGACTGAGTTTCAACAAAGGAAGGTGAGAGAACAACTCGTCACCAGAAGTCAAAAGTGCATTTCATTCCTAACAAGTCTCCAATAACTGAACCAGGGCTCAGGTAAAAATACAATAAGTTCAGTTAAAAGAACAGTAAGGTAAAAGTACAATAAGTTGGCCAACAATATAGAACAATATCTAGAACAATATCTACCTGATAATCTACTTAGTAAGGTGATAAGAGGATGCACTAGGAGGAAGGATCCGGGTAGTGTTTCCAGAGTTTTCAGCCTACAGCGGAAGATGGGCAGGGACTCCGCAGTCCTGACATACGTGGGGAGTTTGATCCACCAAATTGGGGCCAGGACAGAGAAGAGCTGTGACTGCGTAGATCGGCCACAAGGGCCCAAAGAAGCAGAGCAAAGAGGACGGGCGGGGATGTAGGCCTTGACCATTGACTTGACTCCTCTACTCCCTCTACACCCACGACTGCATGGCTATGCACAGCTCCAACGTCATCGTCAAGTTTGCTGACGACACGACAGTGATGGGCCTGATCGCCGGCGACGACGAGACAGCCTACAGGGAGGAGGTCGGATCGCTGGAGCAGTGGTGCCAGGAGAACAGCCTCGCCCTCAACGTCAAGAAGACCAAGGAGCTGATCGTGGACTTCAGGAAGCAGAGAGGAGAGCACAGCCCTATCTCCATCTACGGTGTTGCAGTAGAGAGGGTCAGCGGCTTCAAGTTCCTCGGCGTGCACATCTCCGAGGACCTCACATGGTCCACGCACACCACACACGTGGTGAAAAAGGCCCAACAACGCCTGTATTTCCTCAGGCGGAAATTCAGCATGGGCCCCCGCATCCTGAGAACATTCTATAACGGCACCATCAAGAGTGTTCTTACAGGGTGTATCACCGCCTGGTACGGGAACTGCACCGCACTGGAGCGCAGAGCGCTTCAAAGGGTGGTGCGGACGGCCCAGTATATCGTTGGAGGTGAGCTCCCCTCCCTCCTGGATATATACAACCAGCGGTGCATGGCCAAGGCCAAACGCATCATAAAAGACCCCACCCCACCCCAGCCAAACGCATCATAAAAGACCCCACCCCATCCCAGCCAAACACATCATAAAAGACCCCACCCCACCCCAGCCACGAACTGTACTCACTTTTACCGTCAGGCAGGCGATACCTCAGTATCAACTGGTATCAAATAGGCTTAGAGATAGCTTCCACAGTCAGGCCATCAGGCTGCTGAACAAGGGCGTATAGCATATAACAATGTATATTTTATTACATTGATTTATATATACATATTGCTCTTTTCTGTGCCGATATTTTGCATTTTATAAATTGCATTTTTATTTTTTATTTTTTAACTTTATTCTATTTGTATTCTATTTTTACCTATTTTTTTTATCTCATTTTTATAACTGCTGTCTGTCGTCGGGTATTGCACATAAGATTTTCACTGCTTTATACTTGTGTAAACTGTGAAGTGACAATAAACTTGACTTGACTTGAGTTGACCATTGCCTGGAGGTAGGATGGAGCTGTTCCTTTTACTGCCTTGTAGGCTAGCACCAAGGTCTTGAACTGGATGGAGCAGCTACAGGTAGCCAGTGTAGAGACCGAAGGAGGGTAGATGTGTGGGAGAACTTGGGTCGGTTGAACACCAGGCGAGCTGCAGCTTTCTGAATGAGCTCCAGGGGCCTGATGGCAGATGCCAGGGCGCCAGCAAGGAGGGAGTTGCAGTAGTCCAGCTGGGAGATGACAAGAGCCTGGATGAGCACCTGGCAGCCTTTTTCGTGAGAAAAGGCCGAATCCTTCTGATGTATCTTCAAGTCAAGTCAAGTCAAGTTTATTGTCACTTCACAGTTTACAGTTTAGTATAAAGCAGTGATGTGAAATTCTTGTGTGCAATACCCGACGACAGACAGCAGTTATAAAATAAGATAAGATACGATCTGCAGATAAGATCTGCAGGAGCATGTCACTAATGCAATGTTCAACAGTTGCTCTTCCAGGGTCACACCCAGATTCCTCACGTTCCCAGTAGGTGTAACCACAGCATCATAATTGTTTTTGGTACAGTAAAAGATGCCAAATGGTTAGATGCCAAATTCCTTTCGATGTAATGTTATTACAGAAACTGCCTTAGCCAGGGTGATCAACGACCTGCTGATGACAGCTGACACGGCAGCTGAGCAGACTGTGGAACGCCCTCCCAAACCAGCTGAGGACACCACAGACTGTGGAATGTCCTCCCAAACCAGCTGAGGACACCACAGACTGTGGGACGCCCTCCCAAACCAGCTGAGGACACCACAGACTGTGGAACGCCTTCCCAAACCAGCTGAGGACACCACAGACTGTGGAACGCCTTCCCAAACCAGCTGAGGACACCACAGACTGTGGAACGCCTTCCCAAACCAGCTGAGGACACCACAGACTGTGGGACGCCCTCCCAAACCAGCTGAGGACACCACAGACTGTGCAATGCCCTCCCAAACCAGCTGAGGACACCACAGACTGTGCAATGCCCTCCCAAACCAGCTGAGGACACCACAGACTGTGGGACGCCCTCCCAAACCAGCTGAGGACACCACGTGTGGAAGCTTTTAAAAAAGGCCTTAAAATGCATCTTTTTAGAATAGCCTTCTACTAGAAAAAAATAATAATAATGGTAAATGGACATTTATATAGCGCTTTTCTAACCAGTGGTTACTCAAAGCGCTTCACAAGTCATGCCTCACATTCACTCATTCATACACACATTCAACCACCAACGGAGGAGTCAGCCATCAAGGAGACAGCCATCAAGGAGTCAGCCATCAAGGAGACAGCCACTGTCTCACACTGTATCACAGGAAAAAAACACTTGTTGCCATGCCGGAGTAAACGTCTCTGCTTGTTTTGTTTAAACCATGTTACTCTGTAGCACTTTGAGTTTTGTCTACTCAAATGAAAAGTACGCTAATAAATACAATTTATTATTATTATTATTATGGTGTTACAGCAGCTTACACCAAAAACACAATAATAATTAACTAAGTACCATATATTAAGATACAACATCTGTATGAAAAACACAAAAACTAAATGTTTACATTTAAAGACAAGTTGGGGGACCTAAAATGAGGGTAGGGGTGAGAGTAGGGGTGAGGGTGAGGGAGCGTGAAGGTAGGGGTGAGGAAGTGTGAAGGTAGGGGTGAGAGTAGGGGTGAGGGAGCGTGAAGGTAGGGGTGAGGGTAGGGGTGAGGGTGAGGAAGTGTGAAGGTAGGGGTGAGGGTAGGGGTGAGGGAGCGTGAAGGTAGGGGTGAGGGTAGGGGTGAGGAAGTGTGAAGGTAGGGGTGAGGAAGTGTGAAGGTAGGGGTGAGGGTAGGGGTGAGGGAGTGTGAAGGTAGGGGTGAGAGTAGGGGTGAGGGAGCGTGAAGGTAGGGGTGAGGGAGCGTGAAGGTAGGGGTGAGGGTAGGGGTGAGGGAGCGTGAAGGTAGGGGTGAGGGAGCGTGAAGGTAGGGGTGAGGGAGCGTGAAGGTAGGGGTGAGGGAGCGTGAAGGTAGGGGTGAGGGAGCGTGAAGGTAGGGGTGAGGGTAGGGGTGAGGGAGCGTGAAGGTAGGGGTGAGGGTAGGGGTGAGGGAGCGTGAAGGTAGGGGTGAGGGTAGGGGTGAGGAAGTGTGAAGGTAGGGGTGAGGGTAGGGGTGAGGGAGCGTGAAGGTAGGGGTGAGGGTAGGGGTGAGGAAGTGTGAAGGTAGGGGTGAGGGTAGGGGTGAGGGAGCGTGAAGGTAGGGGTGAGGGTAGGGGTGAGGAAGTGTGAAGGTAGGGGTGAGGGTAGGGGTGAGGGAGCGTGAAGGTAGGGGTGAGGGAGTGTGAAGGTAGGGGTGAGGGTAGGGGTGAGGGAGCGTGAAGGTAGGGGTGAGGGAGCGTGAAGGTAGGGGTGAGAGTAGGGGTGAGGGAGCGTGAAGGTAGGGGTGAGGGAGTGTGAAGGTAGGGGTGAGGGTAGGGGTGAGGAAGTGTGAAGGTAGGGGTGAGGAAGTGTGAAGGTAGGGGTGAGGGTAGGGGTGAGGGAGCGTGAAGGTAGGGGTGAAGGTAGGGGTGAGGGAGCGTGAAGGTAGGGGTGAAGGTAGGGGTGAGGGAGCGTGAAGGTAGGGGTGAGGGTGAGGTAGGAGTGAGGGTAGGAGTGAGGTGAGGGTAGGGGTGAGAGTGAGAGTAGGGGTGAGGGTGAGGGAGCGTGAAGGTAGGTGTGAGAGTAGAGGTGAGGGTGAGGGTAGGGGTGAGGGTCCTCCCCCCTATCCCAAACGCCCTCTCTCATCCATTTTGGTTACGTTTAATGGACAGCGAAAGAATAAATAATAACGACAATATCGATAATCTCACGCACCCTCGCTGCTCGACGCCGCATCCATACTGTAAACACCGTCTGGTCCCCGGGAGAAGGAAAATAGTGACTACTGTCTTCGTTTAGCAGTAGTGGGACCACACTTCCGAGTAAACCGGATGTTTGTGTTTCTCTGGAAAGACGGCTCTATGTGAACACCAGTCACATAGGTGACATCTAGTGGCCAACACGTGTCAATGTAACACAATTCAACGTATAACAACAACAATAAACAATATCCATAATCCATAATATCCAAACTATTGTCATATTGTATTTTTGGTCATTTTTGTTACCTTGTAATTTAAGCACATCTTTCCATAATACTTGTTGCATATGGCAAATACACATCTTGAATCTTTGACTACATTACGTTACTTCTTCATCTTATTATTATTATTATTATTATTATTATTACTATTCACAGCGTATCTGTAGATACCTATTCTTATTGTGGGTAAGGGATAGGGTTACTTAAGAATGAAAAGCCCATATCACAGCCTCATCAGCCTAGTTTAAATTGTGCAGCTAGTTGTCCAGGGGTGGGTTTCCCGATAACGTTGTCTCTTAGCGTGTTACGAAGACTTGAAAGGTATACCTTACTAAAGGTGTTTACTGTTCTACGTGTGTTCCACGAACTATCCCTTAGGAGGTTGCTTAAGGTATACATTCTTACGTCCGACGTTGTGCTGAAATCGATGACTCGAGAATCGACTTTTCACTCCAGGTAGCGACTGTTTCACCGCGTTATGAGAGGATGTGGTGTTCTTTATCAATAAAACACTGCAGGAATACTAAAGAATATTGCATTTATCATGACTGAGAACATATTCATAGAATTTAAAACTTACAAACTCAATTATCAAACCGTAAATGTAATGATTGCCTACAGGTGGCACGAGCCCGCCACCTCAGATTGTGATATCAAGCCTCTTCCCGCTACACCACCTCAGCAAATTACGCCACCTACCAGTACACCTTATTTGGCAAGAAAAGGTTGATTTAAATATTTTTTATATCATTGTCATGGTGCCTTAAATAACTTTGCAATTAGGGTTGATTAACCAGCAGCCCCTTCACATAACTGGTGTAGTTCACAATTCTCTCTGATTGGCTGACAATTTCAATAAAAGCGCACCAACAAGAAATGAACATTAGATATGTAACATGAGATATGTAACATTAGATATGTCAGGCAGTGGTGTTGCGCAATATTTCGGGGCTCCCCCGCAGGTCATGAAGTCCAACGGGGGGGGGGGGGGGTTGACGCGATCGTGAAGTCCGATGGTAGGGTGGTGGTCCGGGCCGGCAGGTATGCCAGATGGCCAGTCAAACCGTGGTGCCTAGCAACTTAACAGGTAGGGGGGGGGGCCCTGGGGGTGGGGGCCTCCTAAACTCCGGGGCTCCCCCGCACCGCGGGGTCTGCGGGGGCCTCCGCTACGCCACTGATGTCAGGGCAAAAACATCGCAAAAAGCGGTCCGCCAGCGTCACCAATGTGGACATGGAGGTCATGCTGGGTGAGGTGGCGCTGAATCGTGAAGCACTGTTTTCGAGTTTTAGGAGTTTAAGAGGCGATTTCATGTTCAATAAAGTGCAAAATGTATCCACCGTAATGTACAATTTCGGCATGAAAACATTCCCATTAATGTGGTATTTTTGTTGTATATTATTACCGTTATGAACTACATATTGATTCACAGATTGAAATTAAACTAGGCCAACAGCTGATTTCAGAGGCTTGCGAGTCGGAACAGTGGTGGCCACTAGCGGAGTGAGCTGACAACATCGCTAAGGTGGAGTTAAGAGAGGTCCAGACCTGCCTTACGAAAGTGTCACTTACGGAAGGTATACTTAGCTAAGAACGTTTCGGGAAACACGGCGAGACGTTAAGGTACAGCTTAAGGTGGAACTTACGAACGACGTAGCGTTAAGAAGGCTTCGGGAAACCCACCCCAGGTCAATAGGTCTCCACATCGTTTGGTACCCCTTCACCCATAGGGGGCTTCAGAATTCACCATCAAGCTCAAAAGATCTGCCCTGCCCCACAGATTAACGAAAATGTCAGAAACTTGGTATATCGGCCTAATTTGGCATGTTGAATATTTTTGCCTCTTGGACCCATAATGTCCGTCTGGATAGATTTCTCTGTATGGTGAAAGTTTCCGGAAAACGTCATCAATCCAATTCTAAACCACCACAAACAAAATTGGTATAGGTGAAAAAGAGAGGAAACGGAGACAAAGAGGAGAAAGAGAGAAATCAAGGCTTCTTTTTTTGCAATTGTCAACCTATTGAATAGTTTTTTAATCATCATAACGCATTTTTAAAAACTAGAGAAACTATTGCCATAGCAAGTTTTGTGTGGTTGCGTGCCACTGGTCAGACGTGGCGTTGATCCCCAGGTCACCGGTTCAAGTTTCACCGGTGGCAAACAAATGTTATTTCCAAGCACTGTAGTTTTCAAAACAGTTTTTCACATATATATCACATATTTTATTTCTCAAATGTACACAGTGGACTCACATGTACACAGTGTGTTTCTAGCTAGTTCAGTCGTGCTCTTGTTGGAACACCCCGAGTACGTCAGGTTTCTTGGCCATCTGGCGGGCCGTGGTACCGGACGCGTCTTCTGAGTCTCCCAGGCCGAGCGCTAGAAGAGTCCGGACAGCATCCGCATGCTGACCCATGGAGGCCATGTGAAGAGCTGGTGGTTCATCACAAAACAAGTGGGAGATTTATATTATATATCGATCTATCTATCTATATCTATATATCTCTATATATAGATAGAGATATATATCTATCTATAGATATATATATCTATAGATAGATAGATAGATAGATAGATAGATATACAGTTGCAAGAAAAAGTATGTGAACCCTTTGGAATTTCCTGGATTTCTGTATAAATTGGTGATACAATGTGTTCTGACCTTCATCTAAGTCACAACAACAGACAAACACAGTCTGCTTTAACTAATACCACACAAACAATTATATGTTTTCATGTTTTTATTGAACACACCATGTAAACATTCACAGTGCAGGGTGGGAACAGTATGTGAACCCTGGGATTTAATAACTGGTTGACCCTCCTTTGGCAGCAATAACCTCAACCAAACGTTTCCTGTAGTTGCAGATCAGACCAAACGGTCAGGAGGAATTTTGGACCATTCCTCTTCACAAAACTGTTTCAGTTCAGCAATATTCTTGGGATGTCTGGTGTGAATCGCTCTCTTGAGGTCATGCCATAGCATCTCAATCGGGTTGAGGTCAGGACTGGGCCACTCCAGAAGGCCTATTTTCTTCTGTTGAAGCCATGCTGTTGTTGATTTACTTCTGTGCTTTGGGTCATTGTCCTGTTGCATCACCCATCTTCTCACTCCTGACTCCAATTGGCTCTTGGAGAAGGCATTAGCATAGGGGTTCACATACAGACTGTGTTTGTCTATTGTTGTGACTTAGATGAAGATCAGAACACATTTTATGACCAATTGATGTAGAAATCCAGGTAATTCCAAAGGGTTCACATACTTTTTCATTTTAATGTAACATAATGTAATGTAACGTGTGATTCATTTGTTCATCGACTGCCGGGTGAACCTGAAGTCCTTTTTGAAACGGAGAGTGTAGTATGTTCTCTACCGGTTCTCCTCTTCTTGTCCGTGGCGTGTAAACGCGCCCCCAGGGAGTGCAGTGTCCTTATGGTTCCCGTGTGGCCTTCCTGGGAACAAACACCAACGGATACGTCCGACGACAGGAGATAAACACACACGGGACGGGTCTTCGTGTTCATGTCTCATCGGGTTTTAAAATCAGGTCCTCAAATCACAGGTGGAAATATGCAGTGATTGTGACAATAGGGATTTTTTTGTTGTTGCTGCTAACCAGATATTCGATTTCAATGTGAACAGGTATCATCTTAAAACAAAAAAATATATAGATTATATTTATTTTAACTATTTGACTATGTCGCTGTACCCCACTCTGGAGGCTGACAATTCAAACATTCTGGCCGTTTGACACCTTTCAAACCCCACAGATCCCTAGGTACTGATGAACTCAACGGAAGCCAAAACAATAGAATGAAAACCTAGCCAGGCTGACCTTGGCCGCGTAGTGCAGGGCGGTGAGCTGGAGGTCAGTGGCCAACTGGTTCACGTCCACCTCCAGGTCCTTTACCAGAAACCACAGCGCCCCCTCCTGGCCAGTCACCGCCACTTGATGTATGGACTGAGCCCCCAGTTTATCAGATGCTGTCGGAGATGCCTTATCATGCACGCATACGCACACACACACACACACAGATCAGAAGTTCTACTAGAACCCAGTAGGACTGATCAGATGTTCTACTAGATCACAGTAGGACTGATCAGATGTTCTACTAGAACACAGTAGGACTGATCAGAAGTTCTACAATAACACAGTAAGACTGATCAGACGTTATTCTATAACACAGTAAGACTGATAAGAAGTTATTCTATAACACAGTAGGACTGATCAGAAGTTATTCTATAACACAGTAGGACTGATCAGAAGTTATTCTATAACACAGTAAGACTGATCAGAAGTTATTCTATAACACAGTAGGACTGATCAGAAGTTATTCTATAACACAGTAGGACTGATCAGAAGTTATTGTATAACACAGTAGGACAGCTGGATCAGAAGTTCTACTAATGAAATGTACCCCATGGACCTCCAGAAGCATTTTTCCCACGACGATGTGTCCATTCCTGACAGCGTCCATGAAAGGAGTGACCCCACAGCTGTCAGCACTGTCTGGAGCGTAGCCACACCTGGAACAAGTCCATCAGAAGAAAATCCTAATGAAAACAACGACTTACAATCAGGTCATTCAACAGGTAGACAAGAGAACTACTAGTCACTAGGAGTCATAGGTGAATTTACTTTCCTATTTACTTCCTTTCTTCCTAACAAGCCTCCAAGAGCAGAACCAGAGTACAATGGAATGCTTACTCCCCATTTCCTACTGCATTTCCTCACTTTGCTGTCCTTTTTTTGGTCATTTTATATATTATTTTTATGGTATTGTTTTGGAGATATATATACTGTATACTGAGGGAGGGAATGGGGAGCAAGCATTCCAATGTACTTGTTACAAATGGCAAATAAATATCTTGTATCTTGCAGTATGAATTTCCCACAATTTAACACTATATACTATACTATACTATGTACTATACTTATACTATACAACACAATACTATAACAATACTGTACACAATAAAAATAACAATAAAGTGACTGATTAATTATATGTACATATGAAATTGGGTGTCCTTGAGCAAGACACCCTAACCCTAACTGCTCCTGACGTGCTGGCTGTCTCCTTGATGGCTGACTCCGGTGTATGAATGGTGATGTGAGGCATGACTTGTAAAGCGCTTTGGATAAAAGCGCTATATAAAAGCCGGCATTATTATTATTATAAATTGTGCATAAGCATTTCAAAAGCATTGAAGTGCCAGTAGTGCAGCAGCATCATGAATACAGTACAGTACAGTGCAGAACTGTAATGAGTCTAGAAGGTCCAGCAAAAGTATGATAGTGTATGATAGTGTAATGTCATATGGGTGACAATGTTATGATAGCAATAGATAATAATAAAAAAGACTATACAAGTGGCAACAATAATGTTTGTATACTATTGGTATTTATATGGACCCAGCTAGCACCCATCCCTCATGAGTTGTAAAATAATGTTTAAAAATGAAAACCACTCAGGGAAATAGCCTACCTCTGTAGCAATATGTCCACCACCTCCTCACACCCGTGCATAGCTGTGAAACAAGCAGAATATGCCAAATTAAAAATATGCCAAGTGAAAAAATTGCCATGTTTTGCAATTGTAATGTTTTGCTAATTCATATATATATATATATATATATATATATATATATGACTTTGATTTAGTAGACACTGCAAACATGCTCACTTTAAATGACCCAGATATGTCAAATTTTACTATATATCTGTGTTTTTGCACAAAGTTGGTTCCAGTTTATTATTTTTATTTCATGCTCGAATACTCCTACTCATCAAAACGACCTTACCTCCTGTACCTAACATACTGTACCTAACATACTGTACCTTACATACTGTACCTTACCTACTACCTTACATACTGTACCTTACCTACTGTACCTTACCTACTGTACCTTACCTACTGTACCTAACATACTGTACCTTACCTACTACCTTACATACTGTACCTTACCTACTGTACCTTACCTACTGTACCTAACATACTGTACCTTACATACTGTACCTTACCTACTACCTTACATACTGTACCTTACCTACTGTACCTTACCTACTGTACCTAACATACTGTACCTTACCTGCAGTGTGCAGCGGTGTCCTGAGTATCTTGCTCTCGGTGTCCCACACGTCCGGGGCGGCCTGCAGGAGGAGCTGCACCACCAGCGGATCCCCCGCCCTGCAGGCGATGTGGAAGCAGTTCCATCCGTCCTTGTTCTTCAGACACGGGTCTGCTCCGTGCGCCAGCAGCTCTCCGACCACCTCCGAGTTTCCCTTTCGGGTGCAAGCCATCATAAGAGGGGTCCTGGGGGAAAACACACACAATCACACATTGATATTTATGATAGATTGATATATTTTCAACCTTCAAAAAAAACCAGCAACCTAAGGATCTAGGTCGCTGTTTTTTAATTTTAATTTTCTAAAAGTTTATAATAATAATAATATAAAAGTAGCCACAGTACTGTTTGTATACTGTTGGTATTCGTATGGGCCCAGCTTGCACCCAGTGGATTATTATGGAAGGTGCACTGAAGCTAGACCTGGTGGTGCATAGAACGTTATAGTGTGTATAGAACACAAAAAGGCCAACCCTAAATAATTTAAAACATATATGCAAATAGTACAAAAACCCGTTGTTGTTGTAGTAGTAGTATAACAAAATTGTAAAAAAAAAAGGAATTAAAAAGTCCTTCGAGCCGGATTTGAACCAGCGACCTAAGGATTCCAGTGTTAACTCTACAGTCCTCCGCTCTACCAACTGAGCTATCGAAGGCCATGGGGTACAAGTGGAGTAGATCAATGTATAAACCTTTATATATATATAGACATATATTATGATGTTATTAACATTAACGATGGATTCCCCTCACCAGTCGGCTCTCTTCAGACAGTCCACGGCGGCCCCCTGAGCGAGCAGGTAGCGGACACACCCGACGTGGCCCCGGGACGCCGCCTCATGCAGGGGTCTCTTGTAGTCGTTGTTGTGCCGCTCCGCGTCCATCCCCAGGCGGTCGGCGGCCAGCAGGAAGCGCATCACCTCCAGGTGTCCGTGGCGGGCGGCGTGGTGCAGCAGGGTGTCCCCGGACCTGCCGACGAGCCTCCGGGCCAACGACTCACCAGCACCACCATTATCACCATTAGCACCGTCACCGCCGCTGCTGCTGTACGACGCCAGGGCTTCTCTGAGAGCGCACAGTTGTCCCTCCTGAACCAGTTTGACTAAGTTGAAGTCACTCATGTCTTCTGGGGATGAACAACAAATACCCGAACTAATATAATATAATATATTATATATGTTGTATTATATTTGTTTGTTTATCTTTGGTTCAGCTGCTGTTGTTAATCACGCCTGGCTGCTGGCAGAACAGCAGCGCAGCTGCCCTGTTGGGCATAATATCTGATGGCCGATCATAAACTTTGCAGATCTCTCTGGTTGAATATTTTATTCATTGTTTTTGTTGTGTCATATTTGACTTATGTCTATACAGTGTTGTGTTTCTCTTTTGGTGGCTAATCACTGTTTTCTATTTTCTATTGTTTTACCATATAAATATCACCTATGGGCGAAACTCTATGGTCGGCCCCCTTTTCGTAGGCGCCACGTTCTGGGTATTGTAGTTTGTAGAATACTTTTAAGTTTGTGCATCTTAGGTTTATAACTTTACACATTAAACTACGTGTCGGTTATTGGAGGTTATGTTAGCCTTATAAGGTCGTGGTTTGTAGGCTATGTTAGCCTCATTCGTTCGACATAAGTCAATGTAGTTGGTGTAGTTTGTAGGCTACTCAACAACATGTAGTCAGGGTCCTATAAACACAGCCTGATATCATGTCTCGTGCTGGACGATGACTCACATCTGGACTAAGCGAGAGGGGGGAGAGCGGAGGGGGAGAGAGACATAGAGTGAGAGAGAGGGGGAGGGAGAGATAGAGAGGGGGGAGAGAGTGAGCGAGAGAGGGGGAGGGGAGGGATTGAGAGAGTGAGCGAGAGGGGGAGGGAGAGAGAGAGAGAGACATAGAGAGAGAGGGGGGGGGGAGAGAGAGAGACATAGAGAGAGAGAGAGAGGGGGGGAGAGAGAGAGAGAGAGACATAGAGAGGGAGAGAGAGAGAGACATAGAGAGGGAGAGAGAGAGACATAGAGAGAGAGAGAGACATAGAGAGAGAGGGAGCGAGACCGTCTCATTGGTTTTTTCCCTCTGTGTTGAATTAAATGAGACGAAGGCACATTTCTCAGCGGTGAGTTCAATTCTAACGTCTGATCCTGTAACCTTGTTATTAATAATAATAATAATAATAATGATGATGATGATGATGATGATGATGATGATGATGGACTTGTCTGACTCAGTGATAATGTCCATATATGTCCATAAGTGTGTTTAAATTGGTAAAGTTGTATATCATGTTGTTGCCACTAGACTTAGTTGAGGCGTACATCATGTCCTCATCCCTCATATTGTCCACTCATGCAGAATCACCCAATTGTTGGTGTGTGTGTGACCGAGGTTGCTAATAATGTGTTTAAATAGCAATAGTGTAAATAGCAATGTGTTTAAATAGCAATAGTTGAAGTAGCAATAGGTCGTTGAAGCAGATCCTGTCCAGAGTGATCTGCCCACGTATGGTTTGTGTTACAGCAGTGACCCCCACTAAGAAACTACAAAGAAAAATACTTTCTCTCTAAATGTCCTTAGGCATTGTAGTGTAGTTAACAGTTGATTTACTGGACTTGAACTGTAGTGTCATGTTTTATGTGTTCCATTTTCATTGTGCATAGGCTATAAGAATAAATCATATCATCTGCTGAAGCCAATTGTATTGCTAATAGAACATTTAATGTATGCTTAAAATAATGCTAATGTTAATTGACAGTGAGGTCACAGTGCCACAGTGAGGTAGAAACATCACAGTCAACCACCATCAGAAACCCAGAGAAGCACAGGACTGTCTGAGGAGAGCAGACCTCCTGGGGAACTCATACCACATGTGCAGTAAACAGTTCACTCCAACACCCATGGAGAATTCCTCTGGTTTCTGTTTCCAACCTCATGTTGGAAACAGTATAACCCGTCATGTTATAGTCCATGTTATACCTCTCATAGAACATGTACTACAGAATCACAAGCTGGTAGTGGTACGAAGTTGGAGCACAATAGTAAAGATGTGTCCTTGTGCTGAACATCTGGTGAGAGAACAGCTGGATCCCTTTGGGTACACACATGTCAGGTCCATGCCAAAGGACTGGTCTTTATATACTGTTTACCTTTCTTTCTCTCTTTCTTTCTTTCTTTCTTCTCTTTCTTCTTTCTTTCTTTCTTCTTTCTTTCTTCTTTCTTTCTTTCTTCTTTCTTTCTTTCTTTCTTTCTTTCTTTCTTTCTTTCTTTCTCTCTTCTTTCTTCTTTCTTTCTTCTTCTTTCTTTCTTTCTTCTTCTTTCTTTCTTTCTTTCTCTTTCTTTCTTCTTCTATCCACACTCTCTCGTGTCTCGTGTCCAGATGTTGCTGACAGACATGTTCAACACATGGCTCTTCTGAGAAAAGGTGAGCAAAAAAAAATGGTTTGGAAAAAATACGACTATCAGTTGAACTGTGGCCCATATCACTAGAGACATATTTTATTGATATAATGGAATTAATTTTCAAAGCACATATGGTTGTTGCT